>JAOSBN010000007.1:27441965-27476176 GCA_027563595.1 Erythroxylum suave
ATTTCCGTCGCTAGTTTCCGACGGTATTCCTTCCGTCGGAAATGTTCCGTCGCTATTTGACGATTTTCTTGTAGTGTTTTATTTGCAAAATCAAGAGAGAGTCCAATATACACTAAACCATAAAGTGTAAAAGTGAAAGAGTTAGGATACAAGCCTTTTTTTAATAAGAATGGAGAGCAGGGAAAGAGAGGCCACACATCCTAACTATGTTGACATGCCCACCCCCTCCCAAAACCGCCCACCCAAAATTAATTAAACTAAAAGAAAAATTTCATACAAAAAAGAGAACTAAGTAAACCGATATTGCTCTCTAGAGCAATAATCTTTAAAAAATAAACCTATTACAAAAATTCGGACAATAAGACCAACTAAGTTGAGAAGACGAAAGACCATGCTTAGCCAGAGCATCTGCAACTCTATTTCCTTCTTTATAAATGTGAGTGATGTCAAACTTCATATTCTTTATGCAAGCTAAACAAGTGAGTCATTTCTGTCTAATAGACCAAGGAATCACCGGAGAAGAACGCTTAAAAATATTAACCGCATAGGTTACGAGCTAACAAAGAACAAAAAATAATAAACAACATAACCCAAAAGTAAAGGGTAGACTAATATTATTGTAATAAAATAATAATAAAAATAGACATAAAAGATAACGATGATGATAACCATCATGATCATCATCATCATCATAATAATAATAATAATAATAACAATAATAATAATAATAATTGTTAGATAAGTGCTCTAAAGTCAATCACCTTTAACACTTTTGTATTGAATTTATTTTGATTAATACAGTGAAAGACATTTTTTTCATTAATTTGGTATTCGTTTATATATGAATGGATATTGATCTTAAATTGAATTAATGAAGTCCATAATACAAAACATAGCATGAAGGAAATTATGACGAGATCATGATAATGAGATTCCTATCATGTACAATTATGTCAGTATCTAAATAATTCCTAGTCATAGAATTAATAAGATATGACATTATTCATCCAGATAGACTAGCACGTGTTATACTTCTTGATTTAATCAAGTAGTGGATCTCATAAACTGTAAATATGAGATGTTTAGAGTTAACATATGGATGCTTGCTAAGGGTAGTAAATACATCGAATGACCTACTATGAGATTATAATATGAATGATCTATCGAATGTCAATGATTAATCTCATCATAGCAATGGTGCAAATATCCTAAGAATTGAAGTACTCAAGGATATCTTGGATACTAATCTTATATTTTGACATCATTCCTTGTTACCTTAAGACAAGGTCACTCTTCGGGTGGTAATTGGGTACAACTATTGGTATTCGAAGGTAATTGAGTAGCCAATAAAGGATTCACTACTCTTGATAGAAGGAGATGATACCCATGGCTTATTGTCTGGGTCATTACTCGGGAGTCTCTGGCTAGAGCAATTATATGTCATGAAGAGAGTCTTCGATGACACATAGAGTAATGAGATCCTAGGACAAGAACTAACATCACTTGGACTAGATGTGACGTTGTCAATCTGGTGGGAGTTGACAAATAGCTTATACTTCGAACCAAGTAGGGTATAGTATGATGAAAGGACGAATTGCACGGTAATTGTCTATAGAAAAGTTTATAAGTTGGATAATTAACTATCAAAGAGTTTATGAGTTAATCTACTTATAATCCGGTAAATTGGCATCATGAAACTCTTCATGATTTACTTGAATTAAGAGCTAGTTCAAGTACCTAAAATAACTGAGAACCTAAAGATGACACGCATAAAAGATCGGATAAAAAACATAATATGTATGGCCAATTTTAAGTAGTTCACAGTCGTGACATCAAAGGTAAGTTCAATTTTTTAAAAAGGCCACGATCGTGGTTCATCATGACAAAGGGCACGAATGAGTATATAAGTGAGTTCTTTACTTATGTACACAAGTTATTACCACTCCATACAAAGATAAGTGAGAGCATAAGGGCTCTAGAAGAGTTCCAAAGTGAGAGAGAGGGATATCAAGAATCTTGTTCTTGCAATTCATGCAATTGTTGCATGAATCAAAATGCATACAACAAGATTCTTGATCTATCTTTCTTCTTCTTGAGTTTCTACTAGAACTCATCTAATTTAGTGCTCAAATCACCCTTATACATTGTTTATTCATCTTCTTTGCGTGTTCTTGGGTGATCAAGGAATGATTTGATGTTTACAACAACCCAAACAAGGTGAAGAAACAAGAAAGGAAGAGAAACAAAAGATAAAAATGTTTTATATTTCATGCCCTTTACATATCCTTGCATGCATATATGATTATGTGACTTTTGGGTCATCATGGTATCGGAATCTTGATTTCGAAACTTCCGCTGCCTTCACATGCATGTGATGCATGCATCCTTGACTAACCCTACAATAATAATAATAATAATAATCATCATCATCATCATCATCATCATATAAAGATAAATAAATATACAAAAATAAAAATATAAAATAAAAATAAAAATAAATAATACAATAAATATATATCAAGGTAACGAATAAAATTAAAAGATAAAATAATTAAATAAATACACAAATAAGAAAGAAGACAAGTAAATAAGTAAAAACAAACAAGTCATTACAAGATATTTTTAGGCTAAGGAAATATTAAGCTAAATAACTAAAAGGAAAATACTACTTATTAAAAGTTTAGGCTAAATACAAGACACAAGAATTTAAAAAAAATGTTTAAAAGATCTATGAAAAAGAAAAGGATCTCTCTACCTGAGATCCTTTACTCGAATCCTAGTATATTATAGTTTTCCATTGAGGGATAAGTCTTCTTCGATAAGTTCCAAGCTAGCCAAATCATTCTTGATCACCTCCCCATAGTTCTTCTTAGGCCTTTGTGTTCTTCACTTGCAATCCTTATGTACAATATTCTTGCATCTTCTCATTTGAACGTCAGGATGTCTCCTCCAGGGCTGTTCCTAAAGTTTTATAGGCCCTGGGCAAAGTAAAAAAAAAGGCCTTGATAAATCGACAATATGTAAACATGTAAACTTTAAAGGGATGTATTTATTATTAAAATTTAATAGTCATATATAGGTGGCTCAATTTGTAAGTCTACGTACTCAACAAAATATTAAATGATCATAACATCAGTTAATAATATTTTTAGATAAAAGTTTAAATTATTAAATCAAAAATTTTAGTAACTTTTGAATTTAATTAACATTAGTGATTTTTTAATAAAAAATTTTCTTTTATAGGAATTAATATAATGGTAAATGTAGTAATCTAATACTTCCATCCTGTTTATAAAAAATCAATCAAAATACTACCAACCTGTTTATAAAAAATAAATCAAACACATACAACTATTTACGGTTTTATTTAATTATCAAATAATTTTTATTATTATTTAATTATCACATCATTTTTAATAGAATTATACAAAATTTTATAATAAATGAAATCGGTTATGTAGTCTTTAAATTAAATAACTTAAATTATTTGATTTAGTCATATTATAACTAAACTTATGTGAACCTCTACAAGAACACAAATCCAATAATTATAACATGTGGCAAAGTATAATGAAAATTACAGTTACAAAAATTAAAATTTTATTAATGTTTAATTATATTTTTATAAATAATAAATAATTTAAAAATAAAAATGAGAAACACAAATAAGCACAATATCATTTAATATTATATTTTGATTTAAAATGCTAATATAATGTCCACGTTAATGATAAATTACAAATTAATTATAATATGTTCAAATATTTAATAAGTTAAAAATAAATAAAAATCAGAAACTTTTCTTTTAAATTATCACTCAGAACTCAGAGGACATAACTGTGAAATTTTTTTACCACCAATTTTTGAGTTGAAATATCTTAGATTCATATGATAGTGAAAATAAAAAAATTAGAGTATAAAAAATACACTCAAATGCTTCAAAAATATTTATAAATATAACAAATTAAAGTTGTAAAACTAATAAAGAAAACTATTTAGCTTCCAAGGTTAAAAGTTAGTGCTAACTTTCTCAATAATATAGTTAATAAAAGAACTATTTATTTGTTAAGGTTAGCTTTTTCTTCTTCGACAACCAAGAATTTACTATCCTTTTACATAAAAAATACTTAAAAAATAATACTCAAAAGTATTGTAAGTGGGCCCCTAATAAGAGTGGGTCTTGGACAGGTGCCCTTCCTGCCCCTACTCAGGTTTGGCACTGATCTCCTCCTAACATATTTGAACCATTTGCGCTTTGTCTCTATTAATTTTTCCTTAGGGAAATTCCTTTTCACTAACATTAGCTATCTTTAATTTGTTTCTTACCTTTGCATTTCTAACCTTATCTCTTCAAATAAGATTGCACATCTAACGGAGCATCCTCATTTCTACCACCATCAATTTATAACTATGGACTTATTTGATGGGCTAATAGTATGCTTTATAAAACATAACTGACCTAATTGTTAAATGATAGAATTTACCTTTAAGTTTGAATGGTATCTTCTTGTCACATTCTTAGCCCAAACATAAAAAATCCTTTGACTGCTACACGTGGACATGTAATAATCATAATTTTGTGATAATATATGAATGGTTTGTAATTGAATCCATTTTCTATAATTGCATAAGTCAATTAATTATAAAGTGCCTCTCATACTTAAGACACTTCTTTTTCCAACTAGAAATACACAAAATAGAGAGCCAAAACATCCAAATAATCAAGCGATAATATGCTTGACAGGATTTGAAGATTGGTTGCTTCGACAACCTTGATTTACTTGATTGGATCATTGGACGTGGACGATGAAGATGGGCTGCCAACAGAAGGGGCCTGCAATGGCATTAACATTGGACGGTGGATGATGGTAAGATGATGAGAGGTTCGAGTCTCCAAAAGGTAAAGCAAGACAACATGACTGCACGACAGGAGTAATGAGTGGCGAGCGATGATGGTAGGAGGAGAAGAAAAGGACGATAATAGTGAAGATCAAAAGAGGTTGCACGACACAGTATGGAGCAAAGGTGGCTGAGGAAAGGAGGGAGAGGCATACTAAAGGCAGGCAGCAAAAGCATGTTATGCAATCTATTTAGAGTTAAAGTTTAGTCTTTTTTAATTTAGTCCCTAAGTTTCTAAACTTTTCTCAATTTATTTTGATATTTTACTAATATTTTGGTACCGGCAAGTACTGTAAACAGATACAAAATATATTAGTACGATACGCAAGTGCTTGCTTCACTTTGAAAATAAAAACAATCTAAAGAAAATGCTTTGGTAACAATTGCGTAATTAAAGGAGTAAACAATTGAAGAAAAATGTGGAAAATAAGAAGGAAAGAGAAGTCTCAGTGGATAAAATAAAGTAGAAACAAAAGAATATATTATCTATAGCTTGTAGACTAGCGTGTTCCTCGTTGTTCTTGCTTAACTAGTCATTGTCTTGCATATAATCGAACTAAAGTATACAGATATCAAATGTCATTGTCTTAAAGACGTAATTAAAATCATGCATAGCCAACACACAAATCTTGGAAGCCGACAACGTGGTACACATTTAGGCAGTAGAAACGAAATTAAATGGATGTCTTGGCGGAACATTATCCTAGCATTTGTCTTGTCTAGAACATTTTTCCACATTATAGATAATAATAACTGGAAGATAAGGGCCATATGTAAGAACATTATTACTCTAGATTAATTATAAGAATATTAATTAATCTAGAGTAACTATTAATTAATAATTATAAGTTATTTACAAATATTAGGTTCAACTGAATATTTTTAATTTTTGTATATTACTCAAACTCGATTATCATTTTTTTAAAGTTAACTTTTGAATTCAAAATTGACTTATTATCAACCCTTCTATATAGGTTTAATATATTCAAAAACAAAACCGAAAGTTGTATGCATTTATAAATATGAGTTCAAATTTATTAAGTCCTTTGGAATATTTATTAAGTGCATACAACTTTTGGTTTGGTTTTTAGTATTCACAAATTAAATTAAACCGATGCTTTATTTTTCTTTTTTATTAATTACAAATCAATAGCTTAATGGCTTGACTTAGTTAAACGATTTTATTTGAACAGTTTTGATGATTTGGTTGGTTTATGCTCAGTTCTAAAACAATCCAAATTTATCTTAATTAACCTTTTAATCAGCTGTGCTTGTTATAAAATTATATCTTTGAATGAGATATTTCTTAAATGTCTTGTTCGATTCACAAGTTATCCAGCTCCATGAGTTATAGTCAAGACGTGTTCACATTTAGTTCAATTTAATTTTTAACTTTTCTCATTACAACAAACTAGGTTTTTTGCAGCGAATTTAAACATCGTTAAAAAAATAAAAATCGTCGCTATTACTAATATGTGACGATTATATTTTGTTACCGAACTCGTTGAGAAATTTCGATAGCAAAACAATATCGGTGACGTTTCACGTAAATCGTCGCAAAAAGCTTTTTGCGACAAAAATAATTCGTAGGAAAAAATTATTACCGACGATATGGTGGAACGTCGGTAATGTTTTTGCATGATGTTTTTTTAGTAGATAAAAGTCTTTGCCCATGAAATCTTAAGCATCGGTATTTATTTTTAGTGACGATTTATTTTTGTATGATTTATTTTTTTAGCAAAAAACTTTTAGCTGCAAATTCTTCTTGTAGGGAAACCTTTTTAGAGATGTTTTCTGAACATAAGTAAAAAACTTTTGTGATGAATTATATTTGGTCACTAATAAGTATCTGTGACGATTTTTCTTTAGTAGCAAAAACGTTTTAGTTACGAAATATTTGTTGTAGCAAAAACCTTTTACCAATGTTGTTTATATTTAGGGAATTAGTTTTTGTGACGAATTTTATTTGGTAGCTAATAGTAATTAGTGACGAAATTTTATTTTTAATTTAATAATAAAAATAAAATTTATAAACGGATTTATTTTAATTTATTACAATATGTAAGTTTTTTTTGACGAATTATTTTTGATAGCTTATATTGTTTAAAAACAATTTTGAATTTTATAATTATTATAATTGTTAAAAACGAATTTATTTTAATTTACGAAATTTTAAGACATTTTAATATTTTGTAACTAATCAAACATATAAAATGGAATGCATGTCATATATAAAACAATGTTTACGTCATTTACAAATTAAGAATCTGAATCTTCGTCGTCACTAGCACTGTGATATGAAGAACCTAGCATTTGTTTAACTGATTTTTTAAGGTTGCTAATTTCTTTTAGTCCCCGATTTAACTTGTCTTCTTACATTGTAATTTGTCTTTTGTGCATTGTGATTTTGTCTTCAGTACTTGGTTCTCCTCTTGAAGCGCTGTCAACAATGCTGGTCGTGAGGAAGAGGTTCCAACCGACTTAGGGTCATACCTAAGCTTTTTAATATAACCCGATTGTGTACCAAGGACATTGTCGCAATGTCATCGACATTGGGCTGATTTCCCTCAGATAATGACGCTTGCAACAACTCCTGCATCTTGATCTACAATGTAAAGAAGAAAATGAAATTATCTTAAAAATTATTAGTTAATATTATATTTTAAAAATTGTAATATAATTTTTTTGTACTTACATAATTATTTTGTGCCTCATCCAACGTCCAACCTTGCCCTTCCTTGTAGTATGTGTGCTTGCACAGTGTGATCCGATCAACTGTTACCCCTAGAGTTGTGTTTGACTCTACAATAATTAAAATTAAATTGAACCAACTATAATTTATTGTATTAAAAAATAAAATAATAAATTGAACACGTTATACTTACTAATTCTTGTTGAACAACGACAAATGAACTAGACCCAGTGTTTGTGGAGTCGTCATTTTTGCTCTGTTGACTTTCGCTTTCTGATGCTTTTCCAAAATAAAGAGAATTAGTCATAAAATGTATAAATACAATTAATGGAAGAAAAAATGAAGAGAAGAAAACAAACCTGAAATTGCAATGAAGCCCAATAATCACACAATTTATGCCAATTTGCTTCAGTCTCCCTTTCCGGCACATGTCTCCTGGCATCTTCATCAGATGGGAAGGACTGATAATATTTATGCAGTCAATAACGATGATCTTTCAGCCTTTATTTCAGTTGAAAAGAGACACTGTTTGAAACCTCAGGTTGCTCGATATCTACAATATTAAGCTTCAACTGTGAAAACACTTATTAGATAAGGTATTAATTTAGTTAAGCAAAATTGGAATACTTATAATGAAATCAATTGAAATAATACCGAAATTTTATCAAAAGCATTTTGCAGCAAGTTGTCTTCCTTCAACTGTCTGAAATGCTGAGGGCAAGGCAACTCATTCGGAACAACAACGCCCAACCCACTAGTCAATTTTGCTGCTTGAATCTTATCAACTGGGTGCCCTTGTGTCGGATCAATAGTCATGGATAACTTGGAATTCATTGCAACATTCGTCCATTACAACTCAACACCTTTTGTCTTTCTTCTACCTCGTTTTCTGAGGTTAGTATTAGAACCTGAGAAAACAACATAATGATTAAAATTGACAAAACATTTAATGAGTGCATAAATGTATATACGCTTGGTTATCAATAACAAACCTAAAAATCTCTAATGACTACCAGATGATGTTGGTGAAGGTTGTTGTTGCTGACTTTCCTCATGCAATGATGTCATTGTTGGTTTTTTTTATGGAGAGACTTCATCACCCGTAACCACCCTCTTTCCTTTGTTACGACCAAGTCCTATAGTAAGCAACCTGTATCCAAATCAATAACATCAACAATATCAAAAAAAAAAGACACAAATAAAGAAAATGATCAACTACCACAAAACATAACTAAGACATTAAAAATATACTTATAATCATTGTAAATCAACATAATTATAATATCAACAACATAAGACCTATAATTATGTTATTAACATTTTAAAGAATAAAAACAATGAAACTTACATTCAATCATCGTCATCAAGATGAAGAAAATTATTATCATTAAGATGATGTTTGTTTGATTCTTCATCACTAATATATTCCAGCAAAGTATCGTCATTATCATTGAAGTCATCCTGAGTATAGTCTTCATCTGTTTGTAAGATAAGATAAGGTTAGATTTCATCCAGTTGAACTGTATGTGGCTCGACATCTCTCCTATAGAATGAAGATATATCTACATCTTCTACTCTAATGCCTTCATTATTGATCTCTAGTTCACTATCTTGATAGACTTCATCAGCATCTTCGTCTAATTCACCAACATCCCTTTTACAGAAATAAAAAACATTCATTTGTTGAAACTTTTGAACAACCTTTCACCCAATATAGTATCGCTGATGGTGAAGAAGCGTGGCGATGTCAGAGGTAGCAGAGAAGCAAAGAGCGTATGAGGGAGAAGGGGGGAATTCGGACGTTTTAAGATGTTTTAAGTGGGACAACATCGTTTGTCGTGATAAATTTTTTTACCGTCTGAACATTCCGCGACGAATACATAATTCGTCACTAAAAGCAATCCTTTTACCTGTGATATACAAAAATCGTTGCAAAAAGGTTTGTCATAAGGAAAAAATGACATAGTTCCAATTATTCTGATAGCACACAATTTGCGACGCTAACTATATTCGTCATAAAAAGGGCTTAGCAATTAGCGACGAAAATGAAAATCGTCGTCAATTGCCATATATTTAGCTACCATGATTATAACCGTCACTAAATACCACGTTTGGGCAACGAATTACTTCTTATCGTTGCAAAATATACAACAATATGCAATGAATCAAGGAATCATCGCTACAAAGTTCGATTTGGCTATGAATTTAGTTAAACGTCGCCAAACTTTTCTTCATTCTTCTTTAAAAACTCTGACCCTTATTTCCAAACCTTTCTTTCTCTGTAATCTCGAACAACTCTTCCCAAAATCAGTAATCGCTAACATCTTACGCACGTATCAGAGCTATTCACTTGATTAAACACACGGTTCGCAATGCTCTAACTTCTTTTTTACTATGTTCTGTATTTTTATTTGAGTTGATCTTCATTTTATAAATCTATTACTAACCAAATCGGCTCTTTGATTGACAAGTTTTTATGATAAAGTTGTGATATTTATGTTTCTACAATAGATCTGGACATTCTTTGTATAAATCTATGTAGATCTATACATTATTCATTTTTTACGGTGTTGAAGTTGATTTTTTTATCTTTCATAACTGTTTTTTTTAATTTCTTTGTGTTATGTTATTTACACATTGTCGTTAGAGAGCTTGGATTATGTTAATGTTAGTTATGGAAGGAAAAACATATGGTTTGCTTTGGAATCTTGGGATATCATTGTCATGTCTGTAAAGTGTTTGATGATATTTCTATTACGATTTGCATATCAAAAGTGTTATACTCAATGCAATATATACTGAATCTTCTAAACTTGCCTCCTGATGGTTTTAGGTTCTCTGTGATTGGAAGTAGCATTGAATGTGTTCACGTTGGTTATGGAAGGAACAACATATGAATTGCATTTGAATTTTGGGATGAGTTTGTCATGTCTGTAAGGTGTTTAATGATATTTCTGTAACGATTTGCATTTGAAAGGTGTTATGCTCTAGGCAATCTATTAAGTTCTAAACCTTAGTAGTTTCATTTTTCATCATAATTAGACTTCAACATATTATCGTTTTATTCTAACTCAACTTTTAAAGCATTTTCCTTTAAGCATTATTAATGAAGGAATGCCAAAATGGAGACTAGTCCACGATGGCCCTAATTCATTCCATTGGGAGGAATGTGGCAAAATTGTGCTTACTGAGCAAACTGATACTGAAAAGGAAATCTCCTGTATCAGATGAATTCCTCATAAACCTTCCATGACTGATCTTCTAGAACAAGGTATTTAGTATCATTCGAACAACGTCACTTCCCTTATTATGTTCATCTCACTTCTTTTTATGAAGCTATTATATATATTCACATTTGATGATTCATACTACATGTTGATTGAAGCTACCTTTAGTCTCGAATTTGGCATATTGGCCCGTGGTGGTAGGAGCGTTGTCACAACGGTCAGTAAAGGAAAATCGATTGATTTAGCAAATTCATCAATTCTGAATACTTTGTCTGCTCATGCACGTATGCATGTCACTCCAATTTCAGTTTATTAAGTACTAATATGATAATATCTAACTTATATACTGATTGTGTTTTAGGTTCTAAATCTAGCAATCATTTCACTGCATCATCTTCAAATTTAGAAATAGAAAAAAAGCTTTTAGAAGAGGGTGTGTCAAACCATACCATAGTTGAGGGGAAAGCTATTACTGTTTTAATTGGTGCGTTCAAACGTGTAAGGCCCCTTCTGGGGAATTCAGACATTAGAGACTCATTTACATTTACCGACTCTCATGTCACTTGGAATCCAAATACATAATTATATCATTATCAGTTATCGAGTCAATCAACTGAACTCAACTTTAAAGTTTAATTCTTGTTGTATAAGCAATAGTTTGCCAAACAACATATGTATTACTTATGGGCCAAGTTGCATATTGTTGAATATCGACTATTATTGTTCTAATTCTATGAGTGTATAAATTGGATTACTTTCAATTATAAGTTCGTACTACTCCATATACCACTTTATTATATTGATAAAATAATTAAATTTTTATTAACCAATTTTTTCAATGTTAATTAATACTAATGATTAACTAATGTTAGCTCCGTAACCTATATGTTGTCAGTTTTTTTTAAATTACGTTGATAAAGTTATTTCAAATTTTTATAACTAATTTTTTCAATTTTAATAAATACTATGATTAATATTGATAGTACTGTTTAACACTCAAAATTATGTTGTGAGTGTTTCTTCAATAATACATTGTAAACATTCAAAACAAATCTCCAATAAAACATATATCAACTATGATAATTTATAAAAATGTTAGTTTAATAATTTATGAAAATGTCAATTATTTAGTGATGAATTCCAGAAATCATCACAAAATGTATACATTTAGTGACGAATATTAGAATTCATCACTGAATGCGGAACATTTGGTGACAATTCAAAGAATTTGTCGCTCAATGCTAGACATTTAGTGACGAGGAAAAAAAATTGTCGCAATACGTATAAACTTTCGCAACCAAATAAAACTCTCGTCGCCAAATGCAGAACTTTAAGTGACGAATCTTTGTATACGTTGTAATATGTTTGAGTAGTTATGGTGACGTTTTAAGAAATCATCGCAATTGTGTGTTTTAGTGATGTATATATGGCATCGCCACCCATACCCTATCATTTGGTGACAATTGTTCACAATCGTCACTAAATATAGAGTATTAGGCGATGATTTCCATGTTTCGTCGATACAAGTTTTTCCTTTAGCGATGTTTGTTGTTGTCGTCAGTAAATTACAGCTTTTAGTGACAAATATTTTTAAACGTCATAATATGTTGCCTTTTGGCAAAGAATTTTTTTCGTCACTAAAGAAATCGTTACCAAAAGGTTATATTGTTGTAATGTCTATTTGATTTACTTTAATAAGTTTCGTTATTAAAAATCAATCAATATCTTATTATTAAGTTTTTATAAATTAATTAATTTTTATTTAATAATCTTTTTATTCAATTAAACTTCAAATTCTTCTATAAGTAAAAATAATTTTTTTCAATTATTTAATTTTATTTCATCATTAGTTGCTTTTATGACATACGGTCTAATACAAATTAAATCTTTTAAATCTTAAAACTTTTACTTTACTAATTTAACTTTTGATCTAATTTTTAAAATATTAATAAAAACTCGTGGAACTTGCTTTGCTTACTTTTATATATCCCTTATCGTATATTGATTAGTCCAATGATTTTCATAATAAACGTCATTTTGTTTTACTTTGAAATAAGATATAAATGTATAAAGAAACATTTAAACCTTTATATTTATTAAATTTCGAGTCTATCATTATTTATTATTTATTACCATTACACATTTAACAATTCTAAGTTTCAATAATTGGCGACTGTTAGTGGGAGTTACGAAGTATATACTACGGTAGGTTTCAAGATCCTGTCGACCGACCCCAAAGATTCGGACGTAAGAAATTGGGAAGGGAAGACGTAGAGCATAGAAAATAAGAGCAAGTTTGTCTTTGCCATGTCTGCAATATCGGTCAGTCAAAGTCGAAGATGTGCGCATGCGTGTTATACTTATACGTGATCCCATTCCCATCCCAGCTCTACAACAAGACAAGTTCCTAGACTTCCACGCGTTATTCCATGGCTGTGTACAGCACGCCCCATTAGTTTCCTTGTTATATAACCAACTAACCAAGGGCCTTTCTGTTTTCTTGTTTTTAATTTTTCAAATTTAATAAAAACTGTGTTGCTTTAAATTTCAAAATTTCTGTTTTTAATTTTAATATTTTGTGATAATATGAATTATCACCAATTAAATATACTATTTAATAAACCAATAAACTTTAATTTTAATTACTAATAATTAATCGATTTTTTAGTAATTATTTAATAAATATAATTTAAATTCAAAAGATCTTTAAAATACATTAAAATAAAATTAATTGTAATAATTTTAACAAATAAATATTAGCCCCAAAAAAATTTACTTATTTTTATATTTCACTACTATTTATCATTAAATATTATACAGATATGGAAATGAATTTGTTTACTCAATTAAGTTATAAAATTAAATTTATCTTTAATTTTATATAATATTTATTATTATCTTTAATCAAAATATAACAATATTAACATTAACATTAAATAATATTTTATTAATTTTCAAAATTAAAAATTACAATAAAGACCAGAAGCAAAATTAAATGGTCATTGTTAAATTTATTTAGATAGGAGCCTTGGGGTTTAAAACGTCAGTTTCTTTCACGCTCCTGGACGATGGTTGGTGAGAATGGCATGTGTTGCATGGACAGACAAATCAGCTTCCGGTGTTACAGGAAGATCTGTTAAGCCTTATCACTTAAACGTAAGCTTTCACATGCAAGAGAACATATCAAAATCTACAAGACAACTAGATTGTCCTCGTTATCATCTAAATCCACAGAATCCGTCGTAAAATAAACAAGCTAGGACAGCCGTTGGATCGTGAGCCAGGTAGTGGCATCATATTCCAAAGCCTTTTTAGGCAAATCCTATGGTCCCTCAAGAAGTGAACAAAGATCATTGGCCTCCATGTGCCCTAAAGTTACAAAAGAACCCATGGTGGGTGCTGCAATGCATATCTAGGCCCCAAAAGAAGCTAGCTATAACGACCCAACACCCATTACGAGGTCTAGCTCTCTTTGACCATCATCATGACTAAAGGACCACCAATCAGAGTATGCTTATGGTGTGCCTATATTCTTTGCCTAGTTTGAAATTTGAACCCCTCCCTGCATGAAATGGAAGCATATGATCTTACATGGACGATTCTCCTCAGCCTCTACCGTATTGATAATGACCTTGTTATTACCTGTAAGTTGTAATGCTGTTAGGGCCTGTGACAAAATTTTATTTATGACCTTGTGTTTCTTCTTTTATTCTACACTTCTAGCTTGTTTGCACACAGCACCCTTTGCTCGAGAAAGAGTGGCATGATTGATTTCAGAGTTCTTCACAGAAAAAAATAGCTTTCGAATATTAGAAATGGATCGACCCACCTTTTCTTGTACTTTCATTTGAGCCAAAAAAGACGCAAAAGCATCTACTTAGTAATCAAATCTCTTTGTCTAAAAAAAAATGGTGGTGGAACCTATCTTGTGACTCAAGATTTTCGGTATGAGGTGTTGGATCTGTGATTAAGTCATGTCTCAGACTAAATTACTCTGTGTAATTAAAGTCATGACATGAATCACAAGGATTAACTCATTCTGTAATGTAATCATATTATCAATCATATACTATTTAATTATATTTGCAGTTTTTATAATACTCACTTCTTGTTAATTATCATCTTCAAAGTTTTGAGTGAGCTAGAACTCCCTTTAATTTATCAAGCTCTTGAATTAAGAACTTCTTGGAGGACTTGCTCCACCAAGTAAATCAACTAATCTCCACTGCTTTTACAATAAGGTTTCGTCTAGATGAAGTAAAACATCTAGCAGAATTTGAAATGCACAATGAGTTTGTGAGTTTCAGGAGAAATAAGGGACTGAGACGCAAGAAAAGCTTTATAGATCTACCTGCATTATGTCTACATTAAGTGTAGGTTGTCAAAAGCAAACCCTACAAAAGTTCCGTTCACATCCACTAACATGCAATCATCCAGCTTTTCTCTGGTGTAATCCCTGTCAAAATGATGAAAAACATCAACTTTATCTTAACTAAACTGACGTGTCTAAATGACTCTCGCTATTTATAACAACAGCAACAGCTGATCAGCTCAGTGTAAATTTTGCTAAACGTAAAGATTAATAGTAAAATCATCGTTTTGAATTTTTCTTATATTAGCACGATGTAATTTAATTGAACATAAATATTAATAATTAATTTTAGGCATTTTATTTTATGCAATATTACCATAATATCACTTAAATTCTCCTAAAAAAAGCTATAAACTATCAATAAACGCTCTTAGATATAAAAAATAATAAAAATGATAGAAGAAGTTTTTGTGTGTGTTGTGGGAATTTTGAAAGACACAAATCTTTATTCTCTAATCATTGATACGATCATCTTATTCTGGAACGAAAAAGAAACAGACAACAATGATGACTCCATGGGATATGGTAACAGTAACACAAGAACACCAATCTATCTAACACGACAACAACATTCTTAGGTTTATTGTTCCCATGAACAACACTTTATTCACCTGACACTCAGTTTGTGCCTTTTGAATTGGGCCCCCTCCCCCTGTCATTTAGAGTGTGTTCCTTACGCTGCCAATTGACATTGGCTCTCATCTTATTTAATATTTAAGCTTTTTTTTAAATTATCAAATTAAATATAAATTTATATGTTATAATTATTCTAAATAAACAATTTGCGTTCGGAAAGGTGGCATTTGCACTTGTGTGTGTAGCTAAGATTTGCAGGACCTGAGTGTGACAATTGGAGGGAAGAGCGTCACGTGAGAGGCACACGGGAGGGGGAATCGATCCTTTGCTTGTGGGAGGAGATTGAGTGGCCCCAACTGGTCGGGTCCCGCCAGTGGAGTGCTCTTTCGGTATGCGTTCTTTATCGAAAACGCCAAAATCCATTCTCCGTCACGTCACACACGGGTTGACGACCACTACGCCGCTAAATCTGACGTGTCGCCTTTCAAAATCAACCGCTCTCAGTGTTGCGGCCTCATTAGACCTTCACGACATCAGGGTCGTTGATCTGTCAGTCGTGATATTTAATTGATAAAGTGGGGCCCTTGTCACAACAATTCACAGACAAAGAAAGGGGCCCACGAAGATTAAGCCCACCGACAGTGTATGGACCGTAGCTACATGGTATCCAAGTACAAGCTCAGTCGATGATGGGGTCAGAGAGCTTGCCTTTTTCACTCTTCTTATTACCAAGCCATCCTCCCCCTTCTTCCCACTGCATATCACAAACCCAATATCTCAGTCAAGTACTTGTGCTCTTTCTCTGTCTCTCTTTCTTCTGCATGGTTAACGATATGGAATGATCATTCGTTCCTCAAGGAAAGGACAGGGGTTGGGGGCTAACTAGCTCGGATAGTTCATTGCTGTGCCTCGTCTGCGCGTTTTCTATTTGGTTGGATCAGTAATGAGTCTTACATCACTGCAAGTTTGCATGGACTCTGCGGATTGGCTTCAGGTTTGTGATCTTTCGGATAAATTCATACGCCATTTGTAATAATATGCTTTCGCAATGTGATGCATCCTGCTTTTGAGAATACACCAATTTTACCAGAGGAAACAAAAATGGTGATCAAGGGAGTGAAGTGTCTGTTTAGTTTAGGCTTGAAAGCGTTAATAGGACGAGCAACATCTGTTAATGCTGAGTTTTGGTTTGTGGAGTCTTTTTCTCATTTTGGGCACTAGCCTTATAGCATTCTTGTCAATATCCGGAAGGACAGAAGGACAAAGGAAGGTCCAGTGATATTTCTGATATTTACCCTTTGGCTTTTGCATGTGGCAGGACACGATTCACGATGAGTCTGGGATGGATTCTTCTTCACCATCTGGAGAAATGCTCACATGCTCCAGGCCTTTAATAGAGAGGAGGCTAAGGCCTCCACACGACCAAGCTCTCAAGTGTCCAAGGTGTGACTCTACACACACCAAGTTTTGCTACTACAACAACTACAGCCTATCTCAACCGAGGTACTTCTGCAAGACTTGCAGGAGGTACTGGACCAAAGGAGGCACTCTAAGGAACATTCCTGTTGGTGGTGGCTGTAGAAAGAATAAGAAAGTAAGCAAAAAGTCGAATGATCAATCGGTTAACCAAAACCCAGGTTCAGCATCATCGTCTCATCACCACAATCCCACTGATCTTCGCCTCTCCTTTCCTGAGATGCAGCAACTTTCACACCTCAATAGCATACTTGGCGCCCAAGGAACGTTGACAAACCCTAACTTCATGGAGAGCAAGTATAGCCTTGGCATGCTCGAACCTAGGCCCATTGATTTTATGGAAAGTAAGTTAGAAACTATAGCGGGCAGCTCAAGGAACTATGATTTCATTGGGAATGGTGAGATAGGCATGGCTGGGTTTGGAGATCATATAATGAGTAATCATGGGTTACCACCAAATTTCCACAGCCTTTGCTCTCCACTTGGCATCTCATCAATTGATGCCAATGGTGGCGGTATGATGGAACCCTGTCAAAGGCTGATGCTTCCATATGATCAAGGAAATGATGTGGACGTGAAACCTAATCCTAAGCTGTTATCACTTGAATGGCAAGACCAGGGCTGCTCTGATGGTGGGATTGGGAAGGACACTTATGGATACCTAAACAACTTCGGAACATGGAGCGGCATGATCAATGGCTATGGTTCGTCCACGACTAATCAACTGGTGTAGGATCTATTAACGTCTCACCAAGAGTTAATCATAAGCTGGTAATTTCGAAGCAGATGCCTTTTGTATCTAAGAAGACGGTCTTCAAGTTTCATTGACTTGAGATGCAGGAGTGTGAATGAGTACTTTCCTTAGTCTACAAATGGCTATCCTAAATTAATGTCTGTTTAATATATGTTGTGATCTTGTTTCATCTTTTCCTAGAATGGCGTCCTTCGTGTTCAAGACATTCTATGCTCCAGGATCTTGTTGTAATATCGAGGAAGATTATAGTAGTTAGGAGTGCTTTTCATAGTATAAATCTCTGAAAATGTCTTACCGACTTTATCTCTTTTCTGCTAGTCTGCCTCTGAATGCCTGCGAGTGATAAAGATATAGTTGAAAAAAGGGTTCAAAACTGCCTATATATGTCGGAGTGAACTGGAAAGTGGAGTTTTCATAGGATAATGAATTTTAAATAATAAAAAAACGTGTCATTGACGTGCATCCCTGTTGAGCCTAATGCTTGAACATAGCAGAATATAAGAGTTCATTCTAAGATCTTTTTAATTTATAAATTAATCCTTAAAACTATCTTTATTTACATAACAAATCTTATTTAAGTGAGGTTTTAAAAAGAATTCTAATGTAATATAAGGAAATAACTATGATTATTCCTTAATTATATTCTTATTATCTTGTTTTTATTATCTCGTTAATTTTGAATTATCAAGTTCCAAAATGTTAATGTTAAACACTAATTTATAAATTCAATAAATTCATACTTTTAGCTAATAGTTTTTAATTAAATTATTTTTTCATTATTAGTTCAAAAAAGTCTGAGCACTTATTTAATTAGTTAATAGCAGAAATTTTTAGTCACCTAATATTTTATTTAAATCGCTAAATATTAAGATTTTAGTTTAACCATTATTTTTAAATGCGAATTAACTTATTTTTTAGATGATAATGTTAATTTGGGGTAGTCTGAATTCATTTTTATTTTTATTGTGATTTTTGAATTTCATTTCCTGTTTTTGATTAATTTCTATTTTTAAATCAAAACTTATTTTATTATTAATCTCAGTATAATTATTGCTATCAATAATTAGAATATTAGATAAAGCTCAAATATAAATTAATTTTATTTATTAATTAAGTAAATAATTTGATTATTCTCGTATAAAATATTTACTAATAAATATTAATAAAATTATTATATTTAAAATAAATAATTTAATAAGAAAAATTATTTATAAATTTATATTTATTTTGATATCAAATTTAATTCCATATGAATATATGTATTTTAAGATAATTTAAATTTGAAGTTTATTTATAAACAAGACTTAATTTTTTTAGATGATAATATTAATTTTGGGTAGTCTGGTTTCATTTTTTTATTGTGGTTTTGGATTTTGTTTCCTATTTTTAATTTCTATTTTTAAATAAAAAGTTATTTGGTTATTATTCTCAATATCATTATATTTTTATTGCTAATAATAATTAAATATTAGATAATGCTTAAATATAAATTAATTTCATTAATTAATTTAGTAAATAATATTATTAGTCTCATATAATATTTAATAATAAATATTAATACATTATTATATTTTAACATAAACAATATAATAAATAAAATTATTTATGAATTAGTCTTTATTTTAACATACATTTTGCTATTAAATTTAATTATATATGAAATTTATATATTTTTAGGATATTTAAATTTGAAGAATGTTTATTAAATAATTATTAAATTTAAAAATATTTTATTTTAAAATTAATTTAAATTTATAAAATTAAAATAAACTAAATAATTGAATTATATGCATAGTAATTCTTATTAGTAATTAATATTACATATATTATATATATTTAGTTGATAACAAATCATATTATGTTAAAAAAATGTTTTCGTAAGTTATAAAAATTAGGAGAAATCAAAACTTCTTTAAACAAGTTAATAATTTTATTTTTAAAAACATCTTTTCATCTAAAGGTTAGCTTATTATTCACCTTAAAATTATTATAAAAATAATGAATTAAATCAAAATATTAACAGTAATCAGCGTAGTAAAATTAACTTAACGTAACAAGTTTAAATATAGATAATTTATAAAATGGTAATTAAAAAGTCTAATTAAATTTTATAATACAAGAAATTTAACTTCAAAGATCAAACCGTAAAGACTGCATCAAATTGGTTTAAATTGAATGAGTGATTTTCTCAAAAACATACAAATTGACGTGATTGATAAAAGAAACACTCAAACGGCAATTATTGGGCTTAGGGCCAAATTGCGTCCCGTCAACCCGAACAGTGCATAGCCTAGTTATTAAGTAGTTGACGAAGACAGTTTATTAAAGCTTTGAGGGGCAGAGTAACTATACTATACTATACTATATCATAGGCTAATTATTAACCAGAATAAATATAAGAAGCTAAAGGCATGGATTTGGGATGACAACGCATAAGTCCGTGCCCGAAAAAGCCAAATCCAGCAATCAAGAAAAACTTAGTTTTGAGTCTCTTTAAATTCAAGTTCAATTAAATCAAAAAAATCCTGAGATTTAGAGGAAGAAGATGATCATATCAATCGTGGACAGTCATAAACAGGAAGAAAATGCGCACACAATGTGAGAAGTGCATTAGATTAGTGAGAGCATGTATAGGAAGCTATCACACATTGCCACTACTCTCGCACCTCAGTCTTCCTATCGTCAATAACTACATCATGTTTCCCAATACTCACTGTTTCAGCATATGAGACAGTGATCAACCTACCAACTAAATAAACCGCAACAAGCTAAACATCGTTTTGTTTGTTACTACTTGGTTCTAAATTATCTAAATCAGAAATTTCCACTATCCTCCAACCCCATTTAGGTGGATGAAGAACTAGGAACGGAGCTCAACTTCCTCAGTAGATTTTTGATCTCATTTTCCAATTTGGTCTTCATTTCTGGTGATAGATTATCTCCAGACTTCTCCAACATTGCTGTCATCATCTCAAGATCCTGCCTTATGAACTCAATGGACGGTGGTTCACTCGATATCCCAGAAGCCATAACAGCAGCTGGAAGCTGATGAAGTTGATACTTGATGAGGGTGGCACCAAATGGGTTGCTATTTCCTAGGCTCTTCACCGCTTCTCCGGCATCAGTGTACCTTGTGAAGACAACTTGGGCAGTTCCAGAATCTTCAGACAACTGTGTTTCTGACTCCTTTAATGCTCCAAACCTGCTAAACGTTGAGTGCAGAACTTCTTTGGAGGGAAGTGAAGTTCCTGAAGAAAAAGTCAATATAAGAGCTGTGCCTCTAGCATTTCCGTTGGTCTCCAGTTTGGCATAGTTCATGTTCGTGTTCATGTTTGGTACGACTGAGATAGGTTTCTTTCTTGGTCGTCCTAAAGGAGCTTCACCTTTTCTTCTTTTTTTCACACTTTTTGCAGATGTGCTCAGGTCAGCGGCATTTCCATTTAAATCTGGTATCTCTGCAGCATTTTGAGTTTGATTAGAAGCAAGTTTGTCTTTACTTTTCCTTCTCTTCTTTGGCTGGCCTTCAGTTAAGACAATGCCTGTAATTTGTTCTGTTGACAAAACTGGAACCATGTTACCGTTCGAATCTGGTATGCCAGCAAGAACTCCTTCACCATTACTTTGCCCAGGCGTTGAATTTAGTGAAGACGGATCTGTCACCTGCAGGTCTAGCAACAGTGTCCCAGGTTGTGCATCACTGTCTTGAGCATGAGGTAAAATTGCTTTCTTTTTTCTCTTGTTTGAATTAGTTCCACCTTCAAAGGTGACATGGTCTACAGATGAAGGGCCATTCCCATTCAGATCGGGTATGTTAGTTTTGGCCTCAAGGCCTTCTGTTGCATCTGGCTTCTTCCTTTTTTTGTTTGACACTATCCTTTGACTAGGCGTCTCAGGACCCACCCCAGAGCAACCTTTTCCTACTGAATCATTGATTGTAATGTTGACGCTCACATCTGATAAACCTGAAAGATATTTGGTTTTCAATTTAGCAGAGTTTTTAGGTTTCCTTTTCTTCAGTGTGCTCTGCTCATCTTTAGCATCTTGCAGCTCCTGATTCGGCTCTATTGCGTTAGTACAGTTACCAATCAAATTCTTGCAATGCATCTCATAAATAGACTCATCATGGTAGACCGATATCCTAAACCTTGAAAAGAACCACTCCATCATATCAAAGTTCTTACAATTGTTTGAATACAGACAACCAACAGCTATACAGTGGAGTTGAGAAAGGAAATCAGCTGCAGAGGCACTCACGAACTCTGGGTTATTGGGTATATCATTACCGCTTATGAATTTTCTGAACCATTTCTTCTGGAATCTCTTCCCACTAGATCTTGAAACAGTAGCAGATCCATCAAACTCGCCAATAACAGAGTTCACTCCAGCACCTGCTTCTAGAGAACCTTTTGACGGCTTGGAGTCTCGTACTTCCACCACCAAACCTTTATGATTCAAATTTACAAAAGGATATGATAAATACTTACTTTTCTTCCTTTCTCTCAGCTCAGAGCTCTTCTCAGTGGTCAGAGGCAACCCCATCTGAATAGAACCCTCATCCTTGGATGGAGAAGTCAATGGACTCACATCAGGATCTTCAACTATAACTTTAGAATACAGTTTCTCCTTTAAAATGTTTTCACAACTGTCATAAGAAGCATTCGGATCGCATCCAAAAGTCTGTGTCATTTCTGGTTTCTCATCTAAAGAATCTGGGTTTTGTGTTCTAGCTCGAGCCTTGCGAAGTCCTTTAGCCATTAAGCTGTTACCAGCACTGTCATCATCACTGCTTAATTCCGAGAGTTGATCAATTGACAACTGATTGTGTCCCGTGAAACAATAGAATGCTAAGAGACGAGTCTTTGTAACATACAAATCCATTGTACCAGGCTTCGAAACAGCTTGTGCAAGATCTTTAAGTTGTGCAAAAAATTTTACAGGTTCAAACAGAGACGGTGAATATTCACCAAATCTGCATTCTGAAAGAGGAACTCCTTCCTCAATTCCAACATTAACAGTTGAATCTTGACCTTTATGAACACAAGAACAAGTCATCTCTTGTTTGAGGCATTTACAGAACTCAACCATTGCCTTCTCCACAGCTCCAAGGAAGCTTTTACTCCTGTTTTGTCCAGCCTTCTGTTCAAAGTTCTCAAAGAAGGGCTTTAACTGGGATGGGTTGCACCAAGTAACATGGCTACTCCCAAAGTACCCCACCAACAGGCAGTTCCCGCGTTGACTAGCAACGGCATACTTTGAAGCATCTAGTGGATCATAAATCTTTCCTGGCCACCAAGACTGATTATTGGTCATAACCCAAACAACATCCCCTACTTCCAACTTAGCAACCAATTGCTCTTCCTCATTGCAAGTTTCATTACAAACCTTACTGACTAACAACTTAGAACAACTCTCATCAACATGATGCTCGCCAAAAGGAACAGAAAAGTCCACATACAGTGATATATTATTTCCAGAAATCTCTATCTTTTTACTGGAATCAAAGCCATTAAGTCCTGATAGTCCACCTTCCTGGTCTGCCACTCCGATATCTTCTGCAACATTACTCTGCATCGTAGCACCCAAAGCTTCAAAATCTGCACCGAGTTCGGCCTTCGGCGAACTGTTCACACCGTGAACAGTACAACCAGTACCATCAGTCACCAAAGAATCATTCATTTCCACACCAACTGTTTCATTTTCACGAGCATCCATGTTTTCACCTGCAATTGCTACAATTTCTTTCGCAGACTCTGTGTTACCAAGCCCAAAATGTTTGTTGTTCAAAACAATCTCTTTACCATTTTCTTCCATGCGAAGCTCTAAACTCGATTCTACCCTATTGCAATCCCCACTTAAGCCAAAAGATTCACAAGAACCCACTTCCGAAACATTAAAGTGCGGTTCCTGAGAATCCAAGTTCGTCCGAGCTGAGACATGAGCTTCTAGGGTTTCTGGGGTTTTAGGGTTTTCCATTATCGGCAATGTCTAGGAAAGGCCTCAACTTTTTATCCCAAAGTACACCAACCTCACCATTACGCCAATGGCTGATCATAAACACCCAAAAAGAGATGCAAAAGCAGAAGCAAAAGATAAGACAACTCCAAAAGTAGCACACAAACATCAGCAAACAGAAGAACAAAGAGAAGAAAAAAGAAAACAATGCCAAACCATCATGGAGAAACAAAATTTAAGATTCAGAAGAAAAAAGAAAAACCAACAAAGAATCAAAGGTGAAAGAATTACCTGAGAAACAGAACCGAGGAATTTACAGTGAAGAGCAAAGGTCGCAACTTTGTATGATCTGATTCGCATTAGTTGCAGAAGAGAAAACAGTGAAGAAATTGGAGGAGAATGGAGCTTGAGCGAGAGAGAGAAAGAGAGGGAAGAGGATGAAAATGAAGGCAAAGACAAGACAAAGAAAAGATGACGATGAAGGTCGTGGGCCTTCTCTACGAGAGAAGTGAAGAACGTGCTTAGTGCTTAGGCAGTAAAAGTTAACAGTCATTACATAAGAAATAAAACGGGAAGAAAGTGAACAAAGTGTTTTGACTCTGTCTATATTAACTTATTTATTCAATTAGAGAGAGGATATGAATGTAAATAGTAAAAAGAGTAAGCTCAATCTGAGAATGAAGTTTGGCTTGGGTGCTTTAGGTAAAAAGAGTAGGCTTAATTTGAGGTTGAAGTTTGGCTTCGGTGCTTTAGGTAAAACAGTAAGCAGTGGCCTTCGTGTCTACGGAATAACTTAAGGATAGGAATAGAAAAAAGAGACAGGTGGCATCAAAGGGAATAACATCGAGTAAGGACAAAAGGGGCATTCCGAGAATCGAACTCGGGACCTCTCGCACCCAAAGCGAGAATCATACCACTAGACCAAATGCCCATATTCTTGACAGTCACATCAACATTGTACGTCTTTACTGTGCATTTCTTTTGTAGAAGGCCCTCCCTTTACTTGAAATCGTATGCAATTTCTTATCTTCTGGGAATCTTAAAAGTATCGTGTTATTATGAAAAGAGCAGTTTATTGAACAGATTATGATGCTCTTCCCACCCCGCCGGGCAAATGTTAACCATTTCTTAGGACCAATGCACGTTGGAGACTTGGAGTCATAGCTGCAGTTTCCACACTACACGAATGTCAGTTACACCAATACTATAACGTCTCCTCTTGTACCTTCTGTCAGTAACCTAACCAACTCTTCCCAGACCAATACTATCGAGGTAACACCAGCTAAACTAGGGTCAGGTTTAGGGATGAGTCCAAGACTTAAAAATACTTGATAAACTCAAAACTCAAGTCCCAAGCCATTTAGGTTTTGATCGAACAGTTGACCGGAGTAGTAAAAACAGAATAATATTCCCAAACAGAGTAGTAAAAACAGTTGGTCTATTCCCGTTTTGAACATACCCCAAATGTCCAATCTCACATCTTAAACCGAATTTTGGTTCTTTTCTGGCCGACCCTGAACCGAAACTATATATAAAGATATTTCAAGTCAGACTTGGACAGGGCTTCGGGCACAGACCAGACAGACTCCAGTTAAAACGAACTTCACCCATTAACTTCAGCTTAGGTTGGTCAGAGCCAGACCCTGACCTTTTTTCCATCCATAATCAGGTTTGGCTATAGCTGGAAATTGTTTTGAAGTCAGGAGAAAAATGGACACTTTATCCAACTGGTTATATTATAAGAACCACAATACATCTTCTACGTAGAAAGCATCTAAACAATAACAAAAAAATTATGCGAGCATCAAGCCACTGTTCCATGCCATTAAGCTGAAAACACAAGTACACTTCTGGGAATGTCATAAAACGCAGTTAGTGAGCAAGAGGAAGGTAAAATACAGATACTAAAATCTACTGGACAGCCATTGGTCACAATAACTCCGGAGACATTTTCATCATCATATGCATACAAACACTTCAGGCATTAGCATATGCATACAAACACTTCAGGCATTAGCAGCTTGCTCTGAAGGTTCCGTCTCTAGACTTCCATTTGACTTTGCACGCTTTGCTTGATAATCCTTTACAGCTGCTTTAATTGCATCCTCTGCAAGCATGCTGCAGTGAAGCTTAACTGGAGGAAGGGAGAGATGTTTTGCAATTTCCCTGCAGTACAAGAAAATTTGTACAAGCTTCAGCGACAAACATTAACAGGCTTCATGGAGGCAACCCAATACTTAAGACAAACATTCACAGGCTTCATGGAGGCAACCCAATACTTAAATTTGAAGGCAAGAAATAGATTTATTCTCCACAGCGCTAACAGGATTGGTTTGATTGCATTCACAACAAATAAAACAAAAGGCTGAACTTTGAACAAGCCAAAAGGTGAAGCAAACAATCTCACTTTAGTTTTGATAAAGTTCCTATGTTTCCAATTTTCAGCTTCCTTTTCATTTCTATGGTTTCCTTTTCCAATGAGCCATATACAAGACATCATTAATACACACGTAGATTGATGGAAAAAAAATATACATTCTTCCAAAGGAAAAGTAACAAACAATCCAAGAGAGAAAAGGAGAGCGAAGTGACATGCTAAATAGTAGTAGACAAACAACGAATACAGGTTTGATTGGTTACTCACGTATTTTTTATGGTCAGGACTTCCTCCATTTGTTTTCCTTTCACCCATTCAGAAGCTGAAACAAGATAAACCAGTAGTAACAAAATCAATGGAACAAAGAAAAAAATATGAGTATCAAATGAGTGATCAGAACAACAAATGATTGCCAAAGGCAACTAAGATCAACCCAAAGCAAAATCAGGTCTAAATGAAACAAAAACAGGGCTCCGGGGAGTCGTTGCACCAAATTGGAGACAATAGCCACTCGTAGGCCAAATTTGCTGATAAATTTCAGTGCCCATGAACTTCGTAAAGCAATAATTTTTGTAACATGATTAACGGAATCAATCTACCGACGGAATTGCAAAACAAACCCGTTACTCGTTAGGTACTAAATTCCTCATTAAGACCTAGGGTTTGATGTTTGCGTCCTCGCCAAACTCATGGAAATTCAAGCGAGTATATACACATAAACCCCAAATTCGAAAGTTCCTTATCCAAAACCTATCTCGAGCCAAATAGAAAAGCAATGGAACATACCAACAGAAGAGGAAGCAATAGCAGAGCCACAGCCGAAAGTTTTGAAACGAGCATCGACGATCTCACCAGTCTTCTCATCCACCTTAATTTGGAGCTTCATAACGTCGCCGCACGCAGGTGCTCCGACGAGGCCCGTACCGACTGCAGGGTCATTCTTATCGAAGGAGCCGACGTTGCGAGGGTTGTTGAAATGGTCTATAACTTTCTCGTGGTAGAGACGTATCGGTGGCGCCACCTCCCTGGCCGCTGCCACCTGACACAGGATTCTCTTCGACGATAGACGGAGCATTGCTCGCCAGTGGGGGCTCTCTCGTAATTTTGTGATTGGGAAAGAAAAAATCGAGCTATAGATAGATTTTCAGGTGTAGGGATTATATTGGCTGGTGGTGAGTGGATGGACACGTGGAAGGTGGATATTGATCTAGATCTGCTTCTCTAAATTGAAGATTAACCGACTTGACGTATGGCCCAAAGACCAGTCCAGTTTGGTACTTTAAATGTTATTTCGCTTGGACTTTGCCTGGCAAATTCAAAACTATGACGGGCCCAACACCTAAACGGATCTTTTCAAATTGAACTCCATACTCAATTAATTTAACCCAAATCATAACATTATAAGGGCAAGTGCACTCCTTCCCATAGATCCTTCAGCTCCTCTCTCGCCATAGACTGTAGATCGCCAGATTGAAAGTTGCTTTGAAAATCAAACTATCCTTCTTGTGTCGTCTGGAGACATTAAAAATCCAGTAAAAGTGTGATAGTCCAATCATATAAGTTGGCTCCAAATCGCAGTGGAGTATATGCAGCTAAAGAATAAGTGGTTGCGGTCTTCAGCTAGCATATGACAGAGCTCACACAAGGCGGTTGAAGGACCCATGCCATCTGATCCATAATGCTCAATCTGTTTTTGATAGCTAACCACGTAAACATGGAGGCTTTAGCGTTGATACATTGCTTCCAAAGAAGAGAGTACCAAGAAACCATTGGAAGAATACCTTGAAGACTATTGTAGCAAGATTTATCAGTGAAAAGACTTGAAGAATGGAGCTTCCAAACGATTGTATTCATGTGATTAGAGTTATGCAAGTTGGGGACAGCCCGGCCTTGGGCAGGGGTGAGCTAGGCTTGTTCCCAAGGCCCCCAAATTTGCTCTGTTCTTCCGAGCTTCTAACTCTCTGTAAAAACTAGATGTTTTCCTGCACATAGAGGTCAAGTTAGGGGCCCACATATTCCCTTTTGTCCCGGGCTTACAAAACTTCAGGACCGGCCCTGGTTGAGGAATACTTGACAAAGAGTAGAAAGACCTCTGAAGTGTCCAACCCACCACCTATCTGAAGTAAGTGTTAAGACTCTGGCATTAAGGGGGATGCGACGTCTAAAACGATTCACAACTTATTTTACTTATAACCTCTCTCAATATTATGAATCTTGTAGTGGTATCAATATTAAATTTAAGTTGGAGGGGAATTAAAGCACAGATATTCTAACTGCTTTAGCAATGCAAGTACATACAAGATTGCAAATGCTTACAGAAACTCCAACGAACTCAATTTCTTTTCTACTTCACGATAGGCAAAAAACTATGTATCGACGGAGCATGAGATACAGTTGATTTTGATTTGGTTTTGGATTTTTTCTTTTTTCCTTTCTTTCCATTGTAAGCAAAAAAAAAAAAGAAAAGAAATAGTTATGATAACTATAAAACTATCCTTGAATTTTTTAAAATTGTAAAATAATTTTTCAATATATTATGATATATAATTTTATATCAACGGTGTCTTCCAAAATTATAATAATATAAATTTAAAATAATAAATATCATTTTTTTATTAATATTACTTTTCATATATTTAACATAAAAACAATAACCACAATCAGTGTAAGAAAAAGATCATTTAATCATCTTACAAATATAAAACTGAGAAAAAAATTAAAGTATTTAAAATGTTATAATTTACATCATATAATAATAATTACATCAAATATCATATAATAAGAATAATAAAGGTATATAACTTTATAAGTATTGCAACAAGAGTACGTACCGTTATACAACTAAGTAAAAACAAATATGAAACAAAAACACTTACTAAAATGTTTTACATTTATATTATATATACAGAATTTAACATATACATTAAATACAAGTGAAGTTAAAATAAAATAGAAGAAATGAAAAACCTAAACTTTATTTAATCGAATATATGCTTAAACCACATTGATCCTAATTTTCATATTATACAAAACTTTTAATATTGAGAGGAGTCTCATCATCACTATCATTCAAATTCGTTGTATCAAATAATATGTTAACACTTTTCCATCCAAGATTACCTTTTAAGTTACTCTCATTTATCAAACTTGATTTTTTAAAAAAATTCAATATGTTAAAAGATTGATATAATTAAGGAAAAATAGATTTACAGAACTACTTATTCTATTAAGAGTCCTAATAAACAAATAAAAATAAATTATTAAGAAATTATATTCAACTTAATTATGATAAGAACATACCTTTCTCAAAGCTTTAAGTTATATTGAACAAAGACTAAATTGTTCAATCTTTTGTTTTCCAATCTATTCTTTTTCTTAGAATGCGATGAATTCAAATGTGCTATAATTCCGTTCATACCCTATTGTACTTATATATTGACATAAAATTTGAACTGCAAACTTTTGCGATTCTGAAACATCACTTCTAAATTAGTCCCAACAAGCATCAATTATACAATAAAAATAACTTTAAAAAATAAGGTGGTGATTAATTTTTAACAATTAATAAAAAATTGTTAAAAATTAGACACAGGGTGCTTACTTCACATGAAACCGAATAAGAATTGATTTGTGCCATGCACATTGGAAAACTCTGGCAATATCCTATTGGAGATGATAATGGTTAAAAACCATCGAAACATTACATGCGAAGATCAAGATGTTTGATGGTATTGTTTGAATATTAAGTTGACATGTATTAGATTTAAGTAACAACCTAATCTCTTTTGACACTTTACATGCGAATGGTTTTGGCTTTAAAATTGACGAAAACAACAATAAATTTGTAAAGGAAGTGATGATTGTGATGAAACGGTCAAATTGTGTAATTCCTGTTGTGAAAAGTTGGCTTTTCATTCTGAATTTATGAATATTACGAGCATCAGCCAGCCGACAATTATCAAACCGACTTTAGCTTGGTTATGTCACCCACTTTGGGTCGGTGCACTACTTTTTTTTATAAATCTAAAAAATCATAATTATTAAAATTATAAACCTTAATAAAAGAACATTTCTGTTTTCATATTGTTATGAAATTTGACAGTGTACATTAGTTTAATGGTTGACCCTTATACCTGCACGTCCCAAATACGTCATGCCTCAATTTATTTGTCTCGATTCCATATAAAACATATTCGAGGTTTTTAATAATTAAGGTACTCAGAGCTTTTAATCTAGAGGATAGCCAGCTTACATTTTTTAATAATGATGGTTACGAAACCATGAAGCTTCAAATATGTCTTCCATTGTAAAACACTCCGATAGAGTTTATCTTAATTACGACAACAACTTAATAAAAATTTTGGTGACATGTAAAATTTGGAAAGGTTCAATAATATATTATCATATTCTTAAGTAATAGAGAAATAATAGTGAAACAAACACTTATTATAATGAAAGTAGAAAATATGCACAGCTCTGTTGTTATTTTATTTATTTCAAAAATATTGTTATTTAAAATTTTAAAAATATTTATGATATTATAATTACTTAAAATATTTTATTAAATATTTGTAAATTTAGTTACTCAAATTATATCAAAAGAATTAAATAAATTATATACCCAGTTAACATCCAATCTCATAATAGTTTTTGGGAAAATAATTCAACATAAACTCAGCAAAAGATTTTTTAATGTGTATTTTAAATATAAAGTGTTTTTCAATAATTTAAAGTAATGAAATATTTTACAATATAAGTCAAATCACAAGACAAATGTCTGTATTTTTACACTTTTTTAGTTAGAAGATGCATGTATGACGAATCTTGGTCCCATAGCATGGTTATTACTTTAAATTAGCCGACCAAAAACTTTAACCACATTAGTAATCATTAATCAATCGTACCATGTTGGTGATTTTTCAGGTAATGCATGGAGTGGAAAGAGGCAGGAAGCCAAAGGGTAGGACCTCAATTTCTTTATTTAACGCCCTAATTTACGGTACACAAAAATAAAGGAACAAAAATCAAAAGGCAGCCTCTTAAAATAATACATCAAATTTTCTATTTTAGTTACTCTATTCTAATTTAATTATATTAAATCTTAGATTTAATAAAATATGATAAAAATATCATAACTAAAATAGATTATCTCATTTATTAAAAGGATACCATCATAAAACACACACAAAAAAACAATACGTTCCTGGTACAAATGGGTTTGGCAAATTTTGCTTTTCATATAGCAAATAATATCTAGATACCTAAGTAAAGGAATCGTTGGCCGTCCTTATTAGCTAGTGCCTAAGACTTCTTTCTTGGTTGTGTGCTATGTCGTCTCTGTAGATGTATCTACTTGGCCCTTCCTCAAACCAACGATCTTGAGTTCTTGACATTTACCAGTGCCTATTTGTAACATGATTAAGGACTACGTTGATCAAATTCTTAAGGGAAAGACAAATAGGTGAAACCCTCTTACAAGTAACTTCGAGACTCGATTTTCGTTAGTTATCGTATTTAGGATGTAACTCTCTTACCACCACCAATTATTGTAGGTATAGAGTCGCTACAATTATGAAACAATTCAGATGAAGACATCATTATTGTTGAGTTTGTTTACGATATTCCTCACGTGACAATAGTTTTTTATTTATTCCATGTGCTTTTTTTCGTGTTAAATGTGGAATGGACAGACATTAATTACGGGGACAAAAGCCATGGGTCCCCATTCTCACCCTAAATTATTCCTCGCGACGTTAACCGCTGCTTGAGAGTTCTTTTCCGTGCGTTTGTCATCATCCCCAATGTGTCTCGAGGGAGGCCTTTCGAATGATATATTGGCTTGGTTTCGATGAGTACGTTGCCTGAAGTTTTCCTGGCAAATATGATGGTTCCATTGGTTTATATCCTACAGTCAATTATTTTGATTGTAATTAAGTAGTAAATTATTTAAAGATATTATTTATCTTGTACATATTTAGATGTATATGATAAAATTTATGGAATAATTATATATTATAAATAAAATTATAATGAGATTATAATTATGAGATTCATATTGCATTTATATATTATTCTTAAATGTTTTTAATTATTGTTCTATTATGATTGGACATTAATAGAACATAAAAAGACTAGCACGTTTTGTTTTTCCTTACGAAGGAAGCAGTTGATATCATAAGCTAAAGTATAGAGATAAATAAACGTGTGGGTGCTTGTTGGAAAACAAGTTAATTGAACAGATCCAATAGGAGAAATCCATTTGGAACATTACTTGTATGTTTATGGAATTCTTATTGTGATGATTGTATAAGTGATCCTTTGACTTGAGGTTATTAAAGTTATCTTGTATGGGGATTGCTATGTTTTGATACTTCTTATGATCTATTTCATCATAGGTTGTTTAATCGGTAGTCATTAGATGTAGCATGAACTATATGAAGATAGTTGACTGATCAAGATAGGATTCATCACCCTAAAGTAGGGATAATATTCTGTTGTTCTCAATTAATATTGATTCGGAAACTCCTTGGCCAAGGTGGAAAAATATTTTGTAAATAGTTTACAAATGTCATTAATTGAATTAATAGCTAATGATAGAGAACTAATATGATTGGATTCAAAATAGATTAGACATAAATTCCATGCTCTATGTCTAATTGGAACATTGATTGATGAAGAGATTGAATTATACGAAAAAAAATCAGGCACGAAAAAGTTAGTCAAAACTATTTTGACATTCCTAAATATTTAGGTGGTCATAATGCGTTGCTAGACATTAATCTTGATCTATGATTATAAATTATTTAATTTGAGAATTAAAGATAAATTAAAAGGAGTTTTAATTTATCTAATTCTAATTACGAATTAGAATTAGAATTTATAATCATTGCCAACATATTTGGGAACCTAATGGGTCTCACATATAGAATGGGTTGAAGAGAGCAAAGTTAATTTAATCAAGTTAGACTTGATTGTAAAGTTTGGGAAACTTTATAATTAAATATGAGATATTTAATAAATAAGGATCAATATGAAATATTGAATCTTATATGGGCATAATTGGTATTTAATTAGAATTATTTGTAATTCTAATCACTAAAAGAAAAGTGAAGATTAGCGGCGAAAATTTTCCGACGAAAGAAATATCGTCGCTGTTTACTGACGGAAGAGACATTTCCGTCGGTAAAATTGATGCATTGGCGACGGAAGGAGTCATCTGTCGGTACAGAAATTTTCACGCAATATTTGCGACGGAATATAGCGACGACAGCGAAATAACCATCGGTAAAAATGCACGAAACGTTCGCGCAATTTTTCAGCTACGGGTAAAAACAGACGGAACGTCTACGGTTGGCATATTTATCGACGGAAACAAGGTTACCGTCGGTGAATTAGAAAATCTGAAAGACGAAAATTGTATTACCAACGGACGAAACATTACCGTCGAAAAATATAAACATAACCAACTAGTTTACCGACGGAAATAAGCATTCTGTTGGTGAGTTGGTAACCATATCACCGACGGAGAGCTTCATTCCGTCGGTAAACGTCGAGTCAACGGTGGAGATTATTCCAGAAGATATGCTTTACCGATGAAATTGGGATTCCGTCGGTATTTGAGTTTTTTCCGCTGCTTTATCGCGCCCATTTACCGACGAAACAGTTCATTCCGTCGGTAACTGTCGGCACACCGTTGACCTGTTGTTACGCTACTTTACCGACGAAACACTCCATTCCGACGGTAAATGTGCGTCTTTATAACCCGCGTCGATCCCCCCTTTCCTCCACGCCTCTCATTTATCTTCTCTATCTGCGGTTTCACTCTGGTTCTCTTGAAGTTTCCGGCTCCTTTTCTATAGTTTGAGGTAAACTTTATTATTATTCTG
>JAOSBN010000007.1:27476276-27521774 GCA_027563595.1 Erythroxylum suave
AAGTAAATGTAAGTGAAATTTATGATTTAATATTAATATTATGCTTCATAATTATCACTTACTAATATATAAATATTCCTTTCTGATAGGACCAAGTATAGCAAACTATTGAGTGGCGGTCTCAGCAATATGAAAACGTTGATGAGACCGACAGTTACTTTGAAGCAGTTGGTGGTAGGGATCGTCGTGGGAGGATCTTCGGCTTATGATCATTTGCGAATACTTGTTATTCGCAATCCTCCACGTCAAGTACAGCTGCATCTACTAGGCGGGGCGACAACTCTCAAGTGCAGGCGCTTCAGAGCACAGTGCAAGCATTGCTGGAGCAGATGCAACAGATGCAACAGACGATAGCTGCACAACAACAGTCCATAGTTGCACAGCAACTGTCGTTGGGCGAGATGGCTCAACTTCGTCGAGAGATGGACAAGTTGAAGGCTAAGGGCAAGTCAGCGGACCAATCAGACGATCCACCAGCTTCTGATCAATAGTATTATTTGGCCACTTACTTTGTATAACGTAACGTTTTTAACAATGTAACGTTTTTATTACAAATTAAGATATTTTTATTTTAAATTATTATTCAAATTTTAAATTTAATCAAATTAAATATTTATTATCAATTATTTTCTATTCTAAATATAATTTATATGTTATAATCATTAACAAATTAAATGTAACATTTTATCATTAAATATAATGAAAATATAAATTTTTAAAAAAATTAATGAAAACCATTATCGACGGAGAAGCGAATTTGAGTCGGTATAATGTCATCGTATATACCGACAGAAATTTTTTCCGTCGATAAACTTGAAGCCAATTTATTGACGGTAGGTCGATGCCCGTCGGTAACTTTGTAGACGGAAAGAAATGTTCGGTCGCAAATTTACAGACGAAAATTGATCCGACCGTCGATAAACGTTACCGATGGTAAGTGTTATTCTGTCAGTAAATTTAGCGACGCTAGCCTAATTTTCGTCGATAAAGTTAGCTATGGCCGAATCAACGACGTTTTCACCATAGCTATGGCCTAATACCGATAGTGTGAAAACGTCGTTGATTCAGCCATAGCTAACTTTACCGACGGAAATTAGGCTAGCGTCGCTAAATTTACCGACGGAATGACACTTACCATCGGTAAGGTTTATCGATAATACCGACGGAATATTTGGTTATTCCGTCGCTAAACTGCAATTTTCTTGTAGTGAATTAAAGTTTAATTGAAATTAGTTAATTTCAATTAAATTACTAAAATGTTTAAAGCTTATTATAAATAGGCTTAAGCTCTATGGAGCTAGCACTTTATGCTTAACCCTCTCTGTAAGAGTTACAAAGTTCTCTCAACCTGTTCTGTGGATACCGCTAGAGGCCGGACATTTGTGTGGCCACGGCGGTTAAGACAGATTGGTTTTGGAACGGTTCGAGGGATACAACAAAATAAAGATCAAGCTTCGGAATAAGGTACGAATTAAGTTCCCACTTTGTTATGATTTGTATTAATAATTTTATAGAATTAAAGAGATTTTGGTTTTTCGGAAATCAAAGTCACGAAAAAGTTTCATAATTATTTTGTTCCGGTTGCTATGCAATTGATGATTGATTAGCTTTTCCAAACTATAAGAACAAAGGTTCAGCAAGAGGATAAACATCAACATATGCTGGTCAATGCCATCTAGAGAAAAAACAACAATTCTAAAAAAATAATTCAAAATTTTGATAAAATATAAAATAATTCAAAATTTTGAATTATTTTCATTCTTTTACAATAAATTATTATATTTAGATAATTATTATATATAGATATACTGATAGAACTTGTCGAATTTGTCCCCAACAGAAAACAAAAACACGTGGAGGAAAAGGACTCTTGATACTTCCTTGATTCAAAACATCTGCAAGTTCTATTCTCTAAATTGCCGTAAATTCTTGCATGTAGCATTCAAGGAAAATGGAAGGAAAATAGATAGTAGTGAAAGGGGGGAGTAACGTCATCTGTTTGATCAGAATTAGAAGCATCTTTGGCATTTTGATAAGTATCAATCTCTTGATGATTATCAGTAAAAATAATTACAACTTTGCCAAATAAAAATAAAAATATATTTAATTATTTTTTGTTTTTACTTTTGGATTTAGTCTCTTCCAACTTTCATAATTTACGAAAACTATAAAAGAATGTTTTTAAATTTATTTTATTATAATTTGATTTACCATTAATAAAATATTATTTAATTTTTCAATATTAATTATTAACGAAAATTTATAATTTATCTAATTTTAAAATTTTAAAATAAAGTTTTGAAGTATTTTAAAATAAATAAAATTAGTTTTAATAATTAAGATATATATTAACAATTAGATATTGGTTTATATATAAATGTTTACTTATTTGTTTTAATAAAATATAATGAATTTTCTAATATTTATTGGTAAATATTGTACAAAAGATTAAAAATAAAATTATTTACACAATTAACTTATGAATTTAATAAAATAATTATATTGACATTAACAATAAAAGAAAGGAGAAAAATTGAAAATGAAAATGAAAATGAAAAGCACAATAAAAATAGAAGTAAAATCAAAATATTGTTATTTCTTGCATTTTAGGAAACAATTTCAAATTATGGAGTATATGGCAAGAAAATTAGTGATACCATATTTATAAAATTAAAATTTCACTAGGCCATAAATAAGAATGATAATGAGAAGGTAATAATTATGATTTAATTAAGTATTCTTTAATTACTTCACTACGTTTTCTCGACCATTAATTCAATCTCATGGTTTTTATTTTTCTCTAGCAAAGGACCTTCGTGGTCTAAAATGTTCCACGTTTCTTTTTCCTGAAAGTAGATCAATTAAAAAATGACATGCATTAGTAATGCCGTCATGATAGGTGAAAGCTTCGTAAGCTTGTGCATAATTAAAATTTAATCATCATATAATCAGATTAAGGTTCAAAAAGGGTATACTATCATATCTAGGTAAAGGTCAATCTGTACGGAGATGCTTGTTAGATGTCAAGCAACCACACATTAAACCTATTTTCGAAAACCCTAGTTTAATTGAAACATTCTATAATCACACGTTTATTAAATAAATGTTTCATCTTTTAGGCGTACCGACGCTACCAGGCTTTGGTACATTTATTTAAGTAGTTGTTCGTTAATGGAGACAAGTGGATTCCAAAAGCTTACATACCTAACCATTGACCTAATTTCCTCTAACACAGCATTATCTTATTCAGAAATTTACTGATGGTCCATACTTCCATTCATGACGCCATGCTTGTTTAGTTGAGTTGGTTAGAACGGATACAAGGGAACACCCTGTCCTATCTCATCCCACTATAATTAAAGTAACTCGAAGCGCTGGAGTTTTATAGAACTATAAGAATCAACCTTCCACTTTCGATCGTGACTCAATTTTATACGCTTTTAGCTATCTGATGCATGACACTGTAATAAAAGTTTCAGTATATATTTTTATGTACCTTAGTTTTACGGAGATTAAAATACATCGATCCTATTTGGCAAATAGCAGATTGTATTACTTGATAATTGATTATATCAGCAGTTAGCTGATGGCTGATTATATTAACTGATTTAACTAGCGAATAATGTCAGCTGTTTATTAAAAATATTTGGTAAAATTAATTATTTAGTATTAGCTGTTGATGTGTAAAATGATTTATGATGATATGATTTAAAAAAATTATAAGGGTATGAATATTATATTTCTTAGTATTTCATTTAATATTTTTATAAGAATTTAGATTTAGATATTTAATTTTTAAAAATTAAGTTTATAACTTTAATAAACAACAACAACAACAACAAAAAAAATAACAACAACAACAACAACAACAACAACAATAACAACAATAACAACAACAACAACAACAACAACAACAACAACAACAATAATAATAATAATAATAATAATAATAATAATCCAACGTTAAATTCTCTATTAATATGAATGATGTAGCGAGCTATATCATATTAGTATTTTTCATATAATATGTATGAATTTTATTATTTAAATAATTATAGACATAGATACTATATATAATAGTTATATATATTAAGGTTTATGTTCAAGACCTTAATATTAAGGTATTTTTAAATGTAAACTAATATTATAAAATTAAATAAAGATTAAAAAGTTTAATTAGCCATTTTATTATATTCTTCCAAATTTCACGACATAATTGTATGATTAAAAAAGTCAAATTTAAAAACATATAAAGCAAAAGTAGAAAGTAAAGTGGAGGATAATATTGTCATTAGGCAAACAGCTAACTCTAAAAGCTCCACTTATGGAGCTTTTAGAAATTAACTTATTAGGGTTAAATAAGCTAATCAATAAATCATTTACCAAACACATCAATAACATTTTAAGATGGTCAAAAAATTAACTTTTAATCGATAAGTTAAAAAACAACTAATAAGTTGCTTGCCAAACACCTAGATCTGTTGTCTAATTTGTTTTATTAGACAGTGAGTTGGTGTATTTTAAGTAGTTGGTTTGGTCATGGCATTAAAAAGCATTAAAATAACCAATATTATATCAAACACTTGCAATAAATATAGAGATAAGTAAATATGATATTGGACCACGATCTCACAGCAAAAATATGGCACATAAAGAAAATCAATATTTTAAAAATTAGACAAAAAATTAAACTGTTAAAATAAGAGGTTTAAGGTTTAAAACATTCAACTGATATTAGATTATCATAAAATTAAATAAAATTAAAATTTTAAAATATAATTAAAAGTGATTGTTTTTATTAATTAAAAAAATTGAAGTTTAATAAAAAATACTATTAAATGAAAATTAATTAATTTATTTTAGTTTATAAGAATTTATTGATTTATAAAAATTGATTGATTAATTAATAAACTGATTTATTTTTAATAACAAAAGTTATTCAAGGAAATTGAAATGAAAAGTTAACGACTGAACTAAAAAATTAAACTTTATTTAACGAATTAGATTTTTTAATTAATTACACGAGAAGACATACATAAGCAAGATAGCCTTTCCATGACATGAGAAGCTGCATCAGATTCAAACATGTAGCCTTTCGGTATGTCCAATACCTGAACAAGTCGGACGAGCTTAAAAAGTGTATGGCTATTTAGTCGCAACGAAAAATTATCAACTCTTACCCAGGGCGGAATTAGACAAAAAGAATTAGTGAAACCAATTTTTTAGGTATCAGAAATAAGATTTTTGGTGGATTATGTGATTAATAATTACATTTTTTTAAAAAATAAATTATTAATTTTATTAAAGGTGATCGGTCCCAATATAATAAAATAATAAGGGGATAAACTTAAGTGATTAGTACAGAAATTTATTTTAAGAAAATAAATTCTTATTCTAAATAAGTACTAGTAAGAATGTAAAATCATTAATTAATATAAAAAAATATTTCTGTACAATAATTAAACATGTCTTTACTATCTTAATCTCTATTTTTAATATAGGAGTGCTAATAATTGAGAAATTATAATAGCAAAATATAGATAATTAGAAAAATCTTAAAATATAAATTTAATTTATTCCAAGAAAGTTCACACCATCAAAATAGAAGACAAGATATGCCATATAAGAACCAATTAAAATAATATATTTTATTTTGCAAAATTACCATTTATATTCCTGTATGATTAGTTCTAAGTGAGAATAAACACTACAACACATATATCATTTCGCGACGTTTTATTCTGCAACGAAACAAAATTTGTCGCCAAAAGATAATATATTGAGACGATTAAAATAATTCGTCACTAAAACCAATCATTTAGCGATGAAAACAAAAAGCGATGCAAAAGGAAAAACCTTTCACGACGTATAAAGGAAATCGTCGCCAAATGTTGAATATATAGTGACAATTAAGAAAAACCGTCACTAAATGATGTACAATAGGTGATGATGTCAAATATTCGTTGCTAAATAATCTTATGGCGACGATTTTAGAAAACGTCACCATAAATGAATGCTTGACATTTGGCGACGAATCCTTGAAATTGTTACTAGAGAGTCTATATTTGGCGACGATATGCCGAAGCGTAACGAAAAGGACAATATTTGGTGACGAATTGTTTATTTGGTCGCAAAAGGTTAAACATTTAGCGACGAGTTTTTATAATCATCACTAAATGTCAAGCATTTAGCCACGATTTATGTAAATCATCATTAAATGATACACATTCTGTGACAATTTCTTGAAATCGTCGCTAAATTTGTACAATCAGTGACGATTGACGATTTCTAGAAATCGTCATTAAATTTATGACATTTTTCAAAATTATTAAACTAACATTTTTAGAATCTATCATACTTAAGATATGTCTTATTGGAGATTTGTTTTAAATGTTTACAACGTATTATTGAAAAAAAAACTCACAATATAATTTTAAGTGTTAAACAGTAGTATTAATTAATCATTAGTATTTACTAACATTGCAAAAATTAGTTATAAAATTTTTAAATAATTTTATCAATATAATAATATGATATATGAAGTAATGCCAAGTTTGAATTAGAATTTGCCAAATTCATACAGTCATAGAACCAGAACAATAACAATCCACATTCAATAGTACGTAACTTGACCTCTAAATAGTAGATTTGTTGTTTGACAAATTATTACAGATACAACAATAATCAACTTTAAAGCTGAGTTCATTTGATTGACACGCTAAATGACAATGATATAATTATTTATTTGGATTCTAAATAATATGAGAGTCGGTAAAGGTAAATGAATCCCTGATGTCTGGATTCCTGAGAAGGGTCCTTGTACGTTTGAACGCACCAATTGGAACAGCAACAGTTATTCCCTCAAGTGTTAGGTTTTTCACACCCTCTTGCAATAACTTTTTTGCTATAACTAAACTTGTAGAGGACGCAGTGAATAAGTCGCTAGATTTAGTACCTAAAACACTCTCAGTATAGAACTTAGATATTGTCATATTAGTAATCCGTTAAATAAACTGAAATTGGAGTGACATGTATGCATGCATGAGCAGACGAAGTATTTGGAACTGACGAATTTTCCAAAAAAACTGATTTCCCTAATCCTTTATGAACTGTTGTGACATCATTCCCGCCTCCATGGCTACACATGTCATCTTTGAGACTCAAGGAAGCTTAAAACAACATGTAGTATAAACTATCAAATGTGAATATATATAATACCTCCATAAAAGAAAATTAGATGTACATAATAAGGAAAGTGACGTTGTTCGGATGATACTAAACACCTTGAAGCAGAAGATTGGCCATGGAAGTCAAACGATGATTAGTATATGAAGTGGAGATTTTTTCTTCATCTTTGGTTTTCTCAGTAGGGACAATTTTGCCACATTCCTTCCAACGGAATGAATTAGGGCCATCCAGAACTAGTCTCCATGTTGACATTTCTTGATTAATAATGTTAAGAGGTATATTCTGCAAAAGTTAATTTAGAATAAAATGATGACAACTGAAACTAGTCCAGTTTATCACTTATACATCTTCAATGTGCCTAATGATATGAAAATTACCTTTACCAAAATTTGAAAAATTTATCGTGTAATTTGTATCATATGCAAATTTTAAAATTTAAAGTCGAATAGACATGACTATGTTCTTGATGTATATAAATATAGTATTATATATATGTCTCTATATTACTATTACTGGAAATGAATAAAAGTAAAATACTCTTCAATAGATAGGGATGGCAATAGATAGGGTTCGGTTCGGGTATTACTCAACCTATATCCATATCCATTTTTTACGACTCAATCCATTATTTATTTAAAATCCATTAGTGTTTACGATTTACTACCCATATCAAAATCATTGGATTTTTCTAGTTGTCAGTGACATCCATCAGGTGGTGTAGATATAAACCGGATATGCATCTAATAAAAGAAGTTGTGTGAATGTTAAACAGGAAAAAATGTCAAATTTGAAAAGTCATGATTGTTATGTACTTTTGCTACGACTATTTCCTGTTGGAATATGTGGGTGTTTTCCGAAGGATATGTTCGTTGCTTTTAGTCAAGTGGGAGAGTTTTTTTAAGAAATTATATTGCAAGACACTTAGAATTGAAGAGCTTGATAAATTGGAGAAAGACATAGCATTGATTCTATAGAAGCTTGAACTATTATTTCCCCCATTGTTTTCTAATGATATGGTTCATTTGGCAATTCACTTACCATATCAAGCAAAAATTTGTGATCCGGTTCAATTTCAATGGATGTTTCCGATTGAAAGGTAATTCATATTAAATTCAATAAGTTTTTCCTATGTTATTTGTTTGTAACAATTCCTAAGTTTATAACTGTTTATATTCAGGTTTTTATGCTCTCTTAAGCATCATGTACATAATAGAGCTCGACCAGAGGGGTTTATTGCAGAGGCTTATATAGCAAATGAATGTTTGAATTTTTGTTCAATTTACTTAACTGAGGTAGAGACAAGATTTAATAGACTAAAACATAACTTTGATTTTAATTAAAATGGTGGGTTATCTATTTTCTCCCAAAAAGTTAGTTCACTTGGTGCAAGTGAATATGTCGAGTTAATTAAAGATGAATTGAAATTGTTCATGGTATATTTTGAACAATTGCGAGAATGTCGATACATACATAGAGTACGTATATTTCTTTTCATTCAAACAATCATATTGCAATTTCCTTCATTAACTCTGAGATCTTACTGTATTTTTTTTTCAATAGAGAGTACAAAGACACAATTCGCAATAAAGAGATCATTAATGTTAAAGAAAGACATAGGCAGAAGTTTTTATCATGGTTTAGAAATCGAGTATGTTTCATATTAATTACATATTATGAAAATATAAGAGTATGTCTCATCTTCATATTTATTTTTAATTTGTCGTACAAATGATACAGTTACATAACTGTAATGTGTAAGAAGTGACAACAACATTATATAGTTTGGCATGTGGGCCTCATATTTATGAGAAGAAATACACATGTTGCATTGTTAATAAGGTGCGATATCACATACAAGATCGAGATAATCGAGTTAAAAGTCAAAATAGTGGGGTTGTCATTGAAGGATGTCATGACGATGAAATCATTGACTTCTACGGTGTCATATTTGAAATTATAAAGCTGCATTACATGAAGAATAAGAAGGTTGTTCTACTTAAATGCAAATGGTTTGATCTAACTGATATGAGAGTGAATGGGCATATTACTAGCATAAATGTTAGTAAGACATGGTATGATAATGATCCTTTTGTCCTTGCAAGTCAAGCCAAACAAGTTTTCTAAGTTAACGATACTGTGATGGGTAACAATTGGAAGGTTGTTCAAAAGTTTCATCAAAGGAATGTTTATGATTTTTGTGAAAGGGATATTGGTGAATTGTATGAGGATGTGGATGAGTGTATCAAGATATTGGATTGGAGATCAATAACGAAGGCATTCCAGTAAAAGATGCATATCTATCATCATTCCATAGGAGAGATGTCGAGCCCAACATAGTTCAACTGGATGAATTCTAACCCCATCTTATCTTACAAACAGATGAAAACTATACTCAAGATGACTTCAATGACAATGACGATACTTTGCTCAAATATATTAGTGATGAAGAATCAAACGATAATGTACTTAATGATGATGATTTTCTTCATCTTGATCATGATGATTGAATGTAAGTTTCTTTGTTTGTATTGTTTCAAATGTTAATAAGATAATTGCCTTATGTTCTTCATGTTTTAGGTTTGTTAATTTACGATGTCTACAAGTATATTTTTAATGTTTCACTTATTTTTTTATAGATGTTGATTTTCGAAATCTTGATCATTACGATTTCTGTAAATAAATTGTTTTTGTTGATTGAAATGTTGAGAAGATAATTGCCTTATGTTGTTGATATTTTACACAGGTTCATTGTAATGACACCTGGTAGAAACAAAGAAAAGAGGGTGGTAACGGCAGATGAAGTTTCTCCCACATAATAACCAACAATTGCATCATCGAATGAGGAAAGTCAACAACAACCTTTACTAACATCATTTGGTAGTTATGAGGGATCTTCAAGTATGTTACTGATAACCAAACATATTTACATTTATGCTCTTATTACATGTTTAGCGTGTTTTTCTCAATATATATTTTTTAAGTTCCAATACTAGCATAAGAAAACGAGGTAGAGGTAAGACAAAAGAAGTTGAGTTGCAATGGATGAATGTTGCAATGGATACCAAGTTGTCAATGAAGATTGACCTCATGCAACGGTGCCCAATGGATAAGATCCAAGCAAAAAAATTGGCCAGTGAGTTGGGTGTCGTTGTAAGGAATCAGTTGTCTTGCCTTTAGCATGTTAGGTAGTTGAAGGAAGATAGCTCTAAAATGTTTTGGACAAAGTTTCGGTAATATTTCAATCATTTCATTATATATATTGCAATTTTACTTAACTAAAATAATAACTTAACTTATATATGGTTTTCACAGATGAAGCTCAATATCGTTGATATCGACACGCCTGAGGTTTCAAGCAGTATTTAGTTTACTATTGAAACAAAGGGTGAAGGATCATCGATATCGACTTCATAAATATTATCAATCTTTCCCTTCCGATAAAGAGGCAAATAGACATATTCCAGAACGTGAGACCAAAGAAAATTGGAATAAAATGTGTAATTATTGGGCTTCAGTGAAGGTTCAGGCTTGTTTTTTTCCTCTTCATATTTCCTTCCATTAACTATGTTTATACATTTCATAACTACTTCTCTCAATTTAGGAAAAGTGTGAGAAAGTCAAGGCCAACAGAGCAAAAATGAAGACTACTCATAACACTGGCTCTAGATCATTTGTCGTTGTCCTACAAGAATTAGTAAGTGTAACATTTTTAATTTATTATTATATCTTCTAATACAATAAGTTCTAATTGGTTATAATTTTAAAATTCATATTATAGAGTCAAACATAACTCTAAGGGCAAGAGTGTGATAGGATCACACTATACAAGCACACACACTACAAGGAAGGTCAAGGTTGGACGTCTAAAAAGGCACAAAGTAATTATGTAAGTACAAATAAATTAATATTACAATTTATTTTTCTATCTAATTGTAAGTAATAATTTTTTATTTAATTCGATTTTCTACTTTAAATTGTAGGACAAGATGCAGGAGTTGTTACAGATGTCATTGGCTAAGGGGAATCAACCCAACGTCGATGACATTTGCAACAATATCCTTAATACACGATCGGGCTATATCAAAGGTCTTAGGTATAACCCTAGGCCTGTTGGTGCCTCTTCGTCACCACCAGCATATGTTACGACACTTTAAGAGGAGAACTAGGCACTGAAGACTAAATTACAATATACGGAAGATAAGTTACAATGTATAGAAGACTATACAAGCACACACACTAAAAGGAAGGTTAAGGTTGGACGTCTGAAGAGGCATAAAGTAATTATGTAAGTACAAATAAATTAATATTACAATTTATTTTTCTATGTAATAGTAAGTAATAATTTTTTAGTTAACTCGATTTTCTACTTTAAATTGTAGGACAAGATGCAAGAGTTGCTGTAGACGTCATTGGCTGAGGGAAATCAACCTAATGTTGATGACATTTGCAACAATGTCCTTATTATACGATCTTGCTATATCAAAGGTCTTAGGTATGACCCTAAGCTTGTTGGTGCCTCTTCGTCACGACTAGCATATGTCACGACGCTTTAAGATGAGAACCAAGCACTGAAGACTAAATTACAATGTATGGAAGATAAATGGTGGGTTGTCTATTTTCTCCCAAAAAGTTACGCCACTTGGTGTAGGTAAATATGTCGAGTTAATTAAAGATGAATTTGAAATTGTACATTGGTATATTTTGAACAATTGCGAGAATGTCGATACATACATGGAGTACGTATATTTCTTTTCATTCAAACAATCATATTGCAATTTCCTTCATTAACTCTGAGATCTTACTGTGTTTTTTTTTCAATAGAGAGTACAAAGGCACAATTCGCAACAAAGAGATCATTAATGTTAAAGAAAGAAATAGGCAAAAGTTTATCATGGTTTAGAAATCGAGTATGTTTCATATTAATTACATATTATGAAAATATGAGAATATGTCTCATCTTCATATTTATTTTTAATTCGTGGTACATATCATACAGTTGCATGACCGTAAAGTGCAAAAAGCGACAACAACATTATATAGTTAGGCATGGGCCTTAAATTTGTGAGAGGAAATACACATGTTGCATTGTTAATAAGGTGCAATATTACATACAAGTTCGAGATAATCGAGTTAGAAGTCAAAATAGTGGGGTTGTCGTTGAAGAATGTCATGACGATGAAATCATTGATTTCTACTGTGTCATATCTGAAATTATAGAGCTACACTACATCAAGGATAAGAAGGTTGTTCTATTTAAATACAAATGGTTTGATCTAACTAATATGAGAGTGAATGGGCATATTACTAGTATAAATGTTAGTAAGACATGGTATGATAATGATCCTTTTGTCCTTACAAGTCAAGCCAAACAAGTTTTCTACGTCAACGATACTGTGTTAAATAACAATTGGAAGGTTGTTCAAAACTTTCAACAAAGGAATATCTATGATTTTTGTGAAAGGGATATTAGTGAATTGTATGAGGATGTGGATGAGTGTATCAAGATATTGGATTGGATATCAATAATGAAGGCATTCCAGTAGAAGATGCAAATGTATCATCATTCCATAGGAGAGATATCGAGCCCAACATAGTTCAATTGGATGAAGTCCAATCCCATCTTATCTTACAAACAAATTAAGACTATACTCAAGATGACTTCAATGACAATGATGATACTTTGCTCGAATATATTAGTGATGAAGCATCAAACGATAATGTACTTAATGATGAAGATTTTCTTCATCTTGATTATGATGATTGAATGTAAGTTTCATTGTTTTTATTGTTTCAAATGTTAATAAGATAATTGCCTTATGTTCTTCATGTTTTAGGTTTGTTAATTTACGATTTCTATAAGTATATTTTTAATGTTTCACTTATGTTTTTGTAGATGTTAATTTTCGAAATCTTCATCACGACGATTTCTATAAATAAATTGTTTTTGTTGATTGAAATGTTAAGAAGATAATTGCCTTATGTTGTTGATGTTTTATACAAATTCATTGTAATGACACTTGGTAGAAATAAAGGAAAGAGGGTGGTAACAACAGATGAAGTTTCTCCCACATAATAACCAGCAATTGCATCATCGAATGAGGAAAGTCGACAACAACATTTACTAACATCATCTGGTAGTCATGAGGGATCTTTAAGTCTTGTATTAATAACCAAACATATTTACATTTATGCTTTCATTACATGTTTAGTGTGTTTTTCTCATTATGTTTTTTTTTTCAGGTCCCAATACTAGCATCAGAAAACGAAGTAGAGGTAAGACAAAAGGAGCTGAGTTGCAATGGATACCAAGTTGTTAATGAAGATTGACCTAATGTAACGACGCCTAGTGGATAAGATCCAAGCTGCAAAATTGGCCAGTGAGTTGGGAATCATTGTAAGGAATGAGTTGTCTTACCTTTAGCATGTCAGGTAGTTAAAGGAAGATAGCTCTAAAATATTTTGGACAAAGTTTCGGTAATATTTCAATCATTTCATTATATATATGGAAATTTTACTTAACTAAAATAATAACTTAACTTATACATGTTTTTCACAGATGAAGCTCAATATCGTTGATATCGACATGCCTGAGGTTTTAAGAAGTATTTAGTTCATTGTTGAAACAAAAGGTGAAGGATCATCGATATCGACTTTATAAATATTATCAGTCTTTCCCTTCCGATGAAGAGGCAAGCAGACATATTCTGGAACGGGAGATCGAAGAAAATTAGAATAAAATGTGTGATTATTGGGCTCCAGCGAAGGTTCAGGTTTGTTTTTTTTCTCTTCATATTTCCTTTCATTAATTATGTTTATACATTTCATAACTACTTCTCTTAATTTAGGAAAAGTGTGAGAAAGTCAAGGCCAGCAAAGCAAAAATGAAGACTACTCATAACACTGGCTCCAGATCATTTGTCATTGTCCCACAAGAATTTGTAAGTGTAACGTTTTTAATTTATTATTCTATTTTTAATACACTAAATTTTAATTGGTTATAATTTTTAAATTCATATTATAGAGTCAAACACAACTCCAAGGGCAAGAGTGTGATAGGATCACACTCTACAAGCACACACACTACAAGGAAGGTCAAGGTTGGACGTCTAAAAAGGCACAAAGTAATTATGTAAGTACAAATAAATTAATATTACAATTTATTTTTCTATGTAATTGTAAGTAATAATTTTTTATTTAATTCGATTTTCTACTTTAAATTGTAGGACAAGATGCAGGAGTTGTTGCAAACGTCATTGGCTAAGGGGAATCAACCTAATGTCTATGACATTTGCAACAATATCCTTAGTACACGATCGGGCTATATCAAAGGTCTTGGGTATAACCCTAGGCCTGTTGGTGCCTCTTCGTCACCACCAGCATATGTCACGACGCTTTAAGAGGAGAACTAGGCATTGAAGACTAAATTACAATGTACAGAAGATAAGTTACAATGTACAAAAGACTGTACAAGCACACACACTACAAGGAAGGTCAAGGTTGGACGTCTGAAGAGGCATAAAGTAATTATGTAAGTACAAATAAATTAATATTACAATTTATTTTTCTATATAATAGTAAGTAATAATTTTTTGGTTAACTCGATTTTCTACTTTAAATTGTAGGACAAGATGCAGGAGTTGCTACAGACATCATTGGCTGAGGGGAATCAGCCCAACGTCGAAAACATTTGGAACAATGTCCTTAGTACACGATCTGGCTATATCAAAGGTCTTGGGTATGGCCCTAGGCTTGTTGGTGCCTCTTCGTCATGACCAACATATGTCACGATGGTTTAAGATGAGAACCAAACATTGAAGACTAAATTACAATGTACAGAAGATAAGTTACAATGTACAGAAGACAAGTTAAATCGTAATGTAAAAGAAATTAACAAGCTTATAAAGATGGTAAAACAAATACTTGGCTCAGCATAAGTTAGTGGTATTCCATTTTTAATGTTTATTTTATTTCAATTTATTATTATTTTAAAAATATGTCACTAATATTAATTATAAAATAAATAATTTTGATATTTCAAATTGTCTTAAAAATTGTAATAAATTAAAATAAGTTTTTTTAACAATTATAATAATATTTAAATTCAAAAATTAAAAATTGTCATTAAATAATATTAGCTACCAAAACAAAATCGTCACAAAAAGTCATTAACTACATATACAAGAATGTCGTTAAAAACATTTTGCTACAATCACATATTAGTAGCTAAAAGTATTTTGCTACAAAAACAAAATCATTACAAACAAGTATTAGCTACCAAAATCAAAATCGTCACAAAATGTTTTTACCTATTTTTGTAGAAACGTCTATAAAAACATTTCCCTACAACAGATAATTAGTAGCTAAAACTATTATACGACCAAAATGAAATCATAATTAAAAATAATTACCTACGAATATAATTTAGTAGGGAAAAACTTTTAACTACGAAACCAAAACGTTGCACAAAGCTATAGGCAACGTTCATTATTCTCGTCGGTTATACTTTTTATTGACGAATTATGTGTGTCGAAAAACCATTTTGGCGACGACATTGGAAAAACGTCATGGATGTTGTTTTGCTACCAGGATTTAACGACGACTTGGAGACAACAGTTTTTCATCAAAAATTAGTATTTGTGACGATTGGTTAACGTCACACAAAACTATATACGACGTTTATTATTCTCATCAGTTATACTTTTTATCAACGAATTATGTGTCAAAAAATCGTTTTGGTGATTAATTTGGAAAAATGTCATGGATTTTGTTTTGCTACTGGGATTTAGCGACGATAGTTTTCGTAGCAAATTAGTATTTGCGACAATTGGTTATTGTTTAGCAACGTTTATTTTCGTCATTAAATGTTCTATTTGTTGTAGTGAAAAATAAAAGAAAAGATTATAGTGGTTGTGTTGGTGGTGGCGGAATTATATCCATGACCTAATTGTTATGTGATTATTAACTTTGTTTAATAAAATGGCAACTTATTATATTATCAATATGTTTATTGTTTTTATCATAATATGATAAGTTCTTGATTAAATTTATACACTTGCCATCATAATAGATTTTAGATAATGAGAGTCAAATCTTTAAGGTTTAATCTAAAAGTGTTCTTGATCGTAAGATCATCAAATAAGGACTTTAATGATCCGGTTAGATCAATATGTATGTAATAGTATTTATTGGATGGATATTAGTAGGTCTTATTTACTAAGTTACATATATAGATGATGCATATGGAGATATGATCATTGAACTGACCAAGTTGAGAAATCCTAATGGTTAATATTACCTATGAACTATCATGTGGGATATTCTCATAAGGATTTAAATGTATTTTTTTCTTTTGACTTGAGATCATCATAATAATCAATAGTCACTTATTATGTTTTGATGTTAGACACCTAGTGTGTAAAAATGCTAGTTGAATGGTCATTGGATATAATTAAGTACCTATCTAATTAGTGGTGAGTCAAGATGGGATCTATCGACTTTAGGTGATGAGTGTGAGCTCTATGTTGTTATTAATCTTAATTGTTGTAACAAGGCCTTGGCTAGGGTGATTGAATGAGTGAGGAAAGGAGTTTCTTAAGTCATTCACCAATCATTAATGATTGAAATGTAACATAGTTAGTTATCTAATAGGGTTTGACAGTTAAACCATACCTTAAGATAATCTGGAGTTGTAATGATGGAAGGTAATAATACATTATCCTTAACTAGGTTTCGTCTTTGTATGGTTGTTACTTCACACTATCTGGTCGTTCAAGAGTATTGTTAGACGCCAACCTTGATTAGTAATTAATTAATTAGATTAATTACTACTAGTTTATTAATGAACCTATGTGGTCACACACTTACGAGTGTAATATTTCCTATTTATGATTATTTAATTTATTATGAGATAATTTATTAAATAATCTATGCTAGCATAGAAAATATAATTAATATTGGAAACTCTTATGCGAAATAAATAAGTAATATAAAATATTTTTTTATTTCCTTAAAAAACAAAAGAAAGCAAAATGACGAGTTACCACCATTTCACATTCACTTATATAAAAGTTAGTTATTCATTTTCATAGTGATACATTAAAACTTAGGAAGAGAAGAGAGTAAGTTTTACTTTTTCACTTTGTACATTTAAATCACAAAGAGAAGAGAAGAAGTTGGTCTCTCTTACTTTGTACATTTAAATCACGAAGAGAAGAGAAGAAGTTTTATACTCTTTCACTTTGTACGTTTAAATCAAAAAGAGAAAAAGAGAAGAAAATTTGTTTTTCTCCATTCTTGAAGAAAGGGTTCTTTAAATTCCACCATAATCATATCAAGTGTTGAAAGCGGAACATATTTCTCTGTATGGAGTGCATAAAGACTTCGCATTTTCGAAGTTCATTGTCGATTAATCCTCATAAATTCCAGGTATTTGTCTTTACCTATTCTTGTAAGTAGTATGAATTTTAAATGCAATAGATCATTACAAGATTGCTTCTTTTTTTTTTGTTTCCGCTACGTATGCAATCCTTCAATTGGTATCAGAGAAAGGTTTGCGTTTACATCATACTAGAAATCTACAATTGTCATTGGGCGAATTGAAAATAGGGTTTTATTTTTGATAATTGTTATGAAAATGTGCATGGAATTTGATATAATATATGATATTTTCAATATGCACACGATTTTAATACACAGTTTTAAAATCAATTGGTAAAAAGCATTTGACAAATGTTATCCTTCAAATATACGCATGGAAATTAGGTAAAAGTAAGTGGTATCAAAAGGCTTACGTTTTTAAATTGTAAAATTGGAACCATCCGTGTACCTAATTATGTTTGCTAAATGGAATAATTGATAAATGTTATCAAATGATAATTGATGATCATCGTCCATTCATTTCATTATATGATGGTTTATTCTAATTTAATTATAGTGCAATTGTTATAACTTACATACATTGTTACATTAAAAGTTTCTGTAAGAATGTTGTACGAATATGTGATATGATCACTAGTGTTATTAAAATTGTTTTCTAAATATGAAATACCCTTTAAAATTGCTAAGTTTATATTGATATAATATATGATATTTTATCAAAAAGGATTTTTCCACCCAAGTAGATAATAATATTTATTTTTTGTTTACAAGGAATGACCTGATAATCAGGTGACTTGTAATTTAGGGATAAATAATATTTTCTTTTGCATATGATGCATGTGTGAAAAAATAATTATTTAATCTTATACTTTTGGCCTATACCACTAGGGAATATAATATTAATTAATTTTTCGTTACTTAGATGAATAAACTCAACTATACTAATAGGAACAACTTGAAGACCAAGGGACTATATAGTATTAAGCCTACTATAAATTTTATATGATAAAATAGGTAATTTACCACTATTTAAAATTATGCATAAGTAACTACTTGACAACCAAGGGGCTCATGTTTTAAAATATTTTTATACAATTTAGATAAAAGTCCATGTCTTAACGATATATCATTATGTTCTTATTTTGCTGTTTTATTTTTTATTAGATTTCTCAAATTGTTTACTATGTCACTACTAAGCATTCTTGATGCTAACAAGCTAGTGGGTAACAATTTTGATGATTGGTACCGCAATTTGAGAATTGTTCTCATGTATGAGAAAATTATCGATGTGATCAATAAACCCGTGAAGGAAGTGCCTCCTAAGGAAGATGCTGATCCTATTGCATTTGATGTATATATGAAGTACAACGAATAAAGTACCAATGCCAAGTGCATTATTTTGGCATCAATGAGTTCTGAACCCCAAAGATAGTATGAGGGTATGAACCTTCCATAGATCATTAAGCATCTTAAGAAGATGTATGGGTCACAAAGTAGGACTGCTAGATACTAGTTATCTAACTTCCTATTTAATTCCGGACTGAAGCCCAACTCTCCTGTAGGACCCTATGTTCTTAAGATGATTGATCTTATAGAAAAACTTAAGAAGTTAGGTGTTAAGGAAAGAGCTGTCACAAGATTTGATCTTACAGTCTCTTACTGATAATTTTTCACCGTTCATTGTTAACTTTAACATGAACAAGATGGACTGTGATCTTTATAAAATGCTCAACTTGTTAATCGATTATGAAAAGCAAGTAGCATCGTCTGAGAAGGTGAAAGTGTCAGTGTCTGTGAATCTGGTTAGTAACTATCCTAAGCGTAAGTGGAAAGGCAAGAAGAAGCCCAAGAAAAATCATCTTACACCCAAGGGTGTTTGGAACAAATCTAAGGGTAAGGAGAAGAAAGTTGACCAAAAGGATGTTGAATGTTTCTTCTGTACAAAGAAGGGACATTGTAAGAGGAACTACCCAGAGTGTTTGGCTATTTTGAAAGGCAAGAAACAAGGTGGGACATTTATGAAAAATATTTTCATGATTTCTTTAACTACTATTGACTCTACTAAATGGGCATTAGATACTGGTAGTAGCTTTAACATTTGCGGGTCTAAAGATCAGAAGGAGATTGAAGAAGGGAGAAGTTATGTTACAAGTTGGGAATGGATCAAGTGTTGCTACGCTAACTGTAGGAACTATTTCTCTTGCTATAATTATGGGAAAGATTTTATTATTAGAAGATTGTTATTATGTTCATAAGTTTGTTTCGAAAATTGTTTCCATTTCGTCATTAGACAATTGTAGATTTCATACAATCTTTAGGAATAACCAATGTAAAATATTTCATGGTGATGAATTATAAGTAAGTGGTTATTTACAATATGGTCTTTATGTTTAACCTGAAATAGTTGTTTATTCAATTATGAATGTTTCTGGTCAAAAAAGGAAGAGAGGTAATCAAGCAAAAACTTACCTTTGGCATTATAGACTTGGTCACATTGGTGAGAAAAGAGTAAACAAATTGTACAAGGAAGGATGCCTTGGTAAATATGATTATGAATAATATGAAAATTGTAAATCTTATCTCAAAGGAAAAATGATCAAATCTCCTTTTACTGGAACTAGAGATAGAGCTAGTAAACTTTTAGGACTTGTACATACTAATGTATTTGGGCTTATGAAAGTTTATGTTAAAGGTGGATATTCTTATCTTATCACCTTCATTGATGATACGTCAAAATATAGATTTGTGTATCTTATGAAACATAAGTTTGAATTATTTGAAATGTTCAAAAGATTCAGTAGTGAATTTGAAAAACGAACTGGTAAGAGTATAAAGGCATTAAGATCTGACCGTGGCGGTGAGTATCATAGTAATTATTTTGTTGATTATCTAAGGCAAGTTGGAATCTTGTCTTTGTGGACTTTTCTAGGAAGACCATAGAACAATGGTGTTTCAGAAAGGAGAAATTGAACTTTATTAGATATGGTAAGATCCATGACGAGGTTCACTGATCTTCCTATCTTCCTATGGGGATATGCTTTAAAAGCCCTTGTTTATTTATTAAACAAAGTTCCTACTAAAGTAGTCACTAAAACTCCATATGAGATGTGGAAAGGACGTAAGCCTAACCTAAAACATTTGAAGGTTTGGGGTTATCTAGCGTATGTCAAGAGATTGCTGCCAGATAAGTTTAAAGCGAGGTTTGACAAGTGTAGACTTGTTGGCTATCCAAAGGAAATTATAGGATACTATTTCTATCACCTTTCTGAACACAAAATTTTTGTGGCCAGAAATGCAACCTTTTTAAAAAGGGAGTTCCTTAAGGGAGGAAGTCGTGGCATAGAAATAAATCTCGATAAAATTCAAGATTCTAATGAGTCAACACAAGCTCAAGAGCTTCAGATGCATGTTGAGCAACCTTTAGTTGATGTCTTGAAATTCACACAAGGGGTACCAGCCTCTACCGTTGAGAAGAATGGACCGGTTAATGAACCTGTCCAGGAACTAGTGCAACAACAAGATCAAGTAGAGGAAAAACTTATTGTACACGAGCCTCTTAAAAGGTCTACTAGGGATCATCATACACCAAATAGATTAATCTTAATGGTTTAAGGTGACAAGGATAATCATATTGATGATATCTTAACATATTGATGATGCCTAAGACTTACAAAGAGGTTATGGCAAGTCCAGATCTTGAGAAGTGGATTAAGGCATAGAATCCTAGTTAGAATCCATGAGAATCAACAATGTATGGAATTTAGTTGATCCCTTAAAGGATATAAAACTCATAAGATATAAATGGATATTTAAGAAAAAGATTGGAGCAGACGAAAAGATTGAAACCTATAAAGCCCATTTTGTTGCCAATGGACATAACCAAAAGGAAGGTATTGATTATGATAAAACTTTTTCCTCTATGGCAATGCTCAAATCTATTTGGATTCTACTTGCTATAGCTGCATATTATGATTATGAGATATAACAAACAGATGTGAAAACAACTTTTCTTAATGGAGAGCTCAAGGAAGATATCTATATGACTTAACTTGAAGGTTTCACAATGCCATCTACTCCTAATAAAGTACGTAAGCTACAAAAATCCATTTATAGATTGAAACAAGCTTCACGAAGTTGGAATATTCGCTTTAATACAATAATCAAAAAGTTTGATTTTGTTAGATGTGAAGAAGAGCCATGTGTGTACAAGAAGGTTAGTGGGAGCATAGTTATTTTCCTAGTGTTGTATGTGGATGACATATTGCTAATAGGAAATGATGTACCAGCCATGCAAAAGACAGATTTGGCTATTTGAACAGTTCTCCATGAAGGATTTGGGGGAAGCAACTTACATTCTTGGAATCAAAACCTATAAAGATAGATCAAGGAAGCTACTAGGGCTCTCCCAATCTATGTACATTGATACTATCTTTAAAAGGTATCATATGGAAAATTACAGAAAAGGTTATCTACCGATAGGCATTGAAATTTCTCTTACTATAGAGGTTGTCCTAAAACCCTAAAAGAAAGAAGCGCATGAGTAGGGTCCCATATGCCAGCGTAGTGGGAGCTATTATATATACCATGACATGTACAAGGCCTGATGTAGCCCACATACTAGGAATAGCGAGCAATTATGAAGATAACCCAGGTGAAGAACATTGGAAAGTGGTTAAAACCATCCTTAAGTACTTAAAAAGAACTAAGGACCAATTCCTTATATATGGAGATTATGAATTAAAGCTAATAAGCTATACTGATGCTAGCTTTGCATCAGATAAGGATGATAGAAAATCTACCTCTGGGTATATTTTCACCTTGAATAGAGGAGTAGTGAGTTGGAAAAGTTCCAAGCAAGCTACTGTAGTTGATTCAGTTAGTGACACAAGATATATAGCCGTATGAGATGAAGCTAAAGAAGCTATTTGGATGAAAAAGTTCCTAACTGAGCTTGGTGTGGTTCCTTCGATAAAGGAAGCTATCCCTTTATTATATGATAATAATGGTGCTATTGCATAAGCTAAGGAACCAGGGTCACACAAAAAATCTAAACATGTTATGTGAAAGTTTCATCTGATTAGAGAAAATATTGAGCGTGTGGACATTCAAATTCAAAAGGTTAAAGGAAAGGAGAATATTACAGATCCCTTCATTAAGGCGCTTGGATCAAAGGAGTTTGATAAGCACAAGTGAAAAATAGGATTGAAGTTCATGACCAATTGGCTCTAGGCTAAGTGGAAGATTGTTGGAATTATGCCCATGACCTAATCGTTATGTAATAGTTGAACACCTTTGTTTTGTGATTATTAACTTTGTTTAATAAAATTAAAAATGATTATATTATCATATCATGTTTATTTTTTTTCCTAATATGATAAGTCCTTAATTAAATTTATACACTTGCCATCATAATGGATTTTATGATAATAAGAGTCAAGTCTTTAGGGTTTAATCTAAAAGTATTCTTGATCGTAAGATCATCAAATAAGGACTTTAATAATCCGGTTAGATTAATATATATGTAGTAGTATCCATTAGATGGATATTAGTAGATCTCATTTTCTAAGTTACATATATAGATGATGCATATGGAGATATGATCATTGAACTTACCAAACTGAGAATTCCCAATGGTTAATATTACCTATGAACAGTCAAATGGGATATTCTCAAAATGATTTAAATTTATATTTTTCCTTTGACTTGAGATCATCATAATAATCAATACGTCACTTATTATGTTTTAATGTCAGACACCTAGTGTGTAAAAATGCTAATTGAATGGTCATTGGATATAATTAAGTAGCTTTCTTATTAGTGATGAGTTAAGATGGGATCCATTGACTCTAGCTAATGAGTTTGAGCTCTATGTTGTCATTGATCTTAATGGTTGTTTCAAAAACTTGGCTAAGGCGATTGAATGAATAAGGAAATGAGTTTCTTAAGTCATTCACCAATCATTACTAATCGACATGTAACATAGTTAGTTATCTAATAAGGTTTGACAGTTAAACCATACCTTAGGATAATCCGGAGTTGTAATGATGGAAGGTAATAATTCATTATCCTTAACCAGGTTCCATCTTTATAAGGTTGTTACTTCACACTATCTGGTCATTAAGGAGTGTTGTTAGACACCAACCTTTATTAATAATTAATTGGATTAATTACTACCGACTTATAATGAACCTATGTGGTCACATACTTACGAGTGTAATATTTCTTGTTTATGATTATTTAATTTATTATGAGATAATTTATTAAATAATATATATAACATATTATTATAGTTTTTAGCACAGAAAATATAATTAATAACGAAAGCTCTCTTGTACGAAATAAATAAGTAATATAAAATATTTTTTGTTTTATTTCCTTAAAAAAACAAAAGAAAGCAAAATGAGGAGTTACCATCGTTTCACATTCACTGATGAAAATGTTAGTTATTCATTTTCATAGTGATACATTAAAACTTACGAAGAGAGAGTGTTGGGGATGCCATGAATGCATGCATCACATGTAAGAGAACGTAGCGGAAGTGTTGGAAACTAAATTCTGACACCATGATAACCCCGAAAATACAAAATCACACATGCATGCATAGACATATATATAAGAACATGAAATATAAATATTTTACCTTTTTGTTTCTCCTCCTTTCTTATTTCTTCTCCTTGTTTGGGTTGTTGCAAACACCAAACCCTTCCTTGATCACCTAAGAACATGCAAAGATCAATAAGAAATAATGTATAAGGGTGATTTGAGCACCAAATTAGATGAGTTCTAGTAGATGCTCAAAATAATAGAAGATAGATGAAGAATCTTGTTGCATGCACTTCGATTCATGCAACAATTGCATAAAAAGCGAGAATAAGACTCTTGATACCTCTCTCTCACTCTAGAACTCTTCTAGAGCCCTTATGCTTTCACTTGAGTGTGTAAGAAGTAGTAAGACCATAGTGTACATAAGTGAAGAACTCACTTATGTACTACTTCGTGCCCTCTGTCATGATCATGGCCTAGGCTTGCCTTCGGCCACGATAGTGGCCTATTTAAATTTGGTCATACACACTATGTTTTTCATCCGATTTTTTATGCGTGTGATGCTTAGGTTCTCAGTTATTTTAGGCACTTAAATTAACTCTTAATTTAAGCAAATCATGAAGGGTTTCATAATGCCAATTTGTCGGAATATAAGTGGATTAGCACGCGAACTCTTCTATAGTTAATTATCCAACTTATGAACTTTTCCATAGACAATTACTGTGCAATTCATTCTTTCACCGTACTATACCCCCTTAGTTCGGAGTATGGGCTATGTGTCAACTCCCACTAGACTGACTATGTCACGTCTAGTTTAAGTGATATTAGTTCTTGTCCTAGGTTCTCATTACTCTAGGCGTCATTGAAGACTCTTTTTATGACACATAATTGCTCTGGCCAGAGACTCTTGAGTAATGACCCTGACAAGAGGCTGTGGGTATCATCTCCAAGGTCTTTCATGAAAAAATTCTGGGACAACTAAAGTTTAACTGATTGCAAACTTGAGACATCATTTCCTAATAGTAATATGTCCTCCATATATAATACAAGGAATATGATAGCACTCCCACTAATGTTCTTGTACACATAAGGTTCATTAGGATTTTGTGAGAAACCAAAATCTTTGATTATCTCATCAAATCGGATATTCCAACTCCTAAATGCGTGCTTTAATCCATAAATGGATTTCTGAAGCTTGCATACCCTTTTGCCATCTCTAGATATCAACCCCTTAGGTTGTATCATATATACATCCTCACTTAGGTTTCCATTTAGGAAAGCCGTCTTCACACCCATTTGCCATATTTCATAATCATAATAAGCAGTAATGGCTAAGTGTATTCTAATGGATTTAAGCATAGCTACAGGGCTATATGTCTCGTCATAGTCAACTCCTTGTCTTTGACGATAACCTTTAGCGACTAACCTTGCGTTATAGGTAATCACATTACCTTCCATACCAATTTTCTTCTAAAAAATCCACTTTCACCCTATGGATTTTAACCCTTCGGGTGGGTCAACCAAAGTTCATACTTGGTTTTCATACATAGAATCCATTTTGGACTTTATGGCTTGAAGCCATTTTTCAAATTTTGAACTTTTCATAGCCTTTTTATAGGTTGTAGGCTCATCGTCCTCTATAAACAATACATCATTTTGTTTACTTACGATAAATCCATATCCCTCCGGAACATTGTGTATCCTACTTGTCTTATAAACATTTTTTGTGTCAGAAGGTTTAACTATTGTCTCATCTCCATAAACAACAATTTCGGGTTCAGGCAATTGATCTGCGTCTGTTTGAGCATCATGAACTTCATCAAGTTCAACCCTTCTCCCACTGTTTTCTCTTAGAAGAAACTCTTTCTTTAAAAAGACAACATGTTTTAAGACAAAAACCTTTTGCTCTAAAGCATTATAGAATTGATATCCAATTGTTTCCTTAAGATATCTTATAAACAGACATTTATCAGATTTCACTTCAAACTTGTTTGATTGAATCTGCTTCACATAAGTCGGACAACCCCAGACTTTCATATGATAAAGGTAGGGCCTTTTGTTAGCCCATATCTTATATAGAGTAACTTCAACTACCTTAGAAGGGACTCTGTTTGTCGCATAAACAACAGTCTCAAGTGTATAATCCCAAAAAGATTTTGGTAGATCTGCTAAGCCCATCATTGACCTTACCATGTCTAACAAGGTTTAGTTTGTCCTTTCAACCACACCGTTATGTTGCAATGTGTAAGGTGGAGTCCAATGAGATACTATCCCATTATCTCCGAGATAAGTTAGAAATTTCTTATTTAAGTATTTACCACCTCAATCTAATCAAAACGTCTTAATACTTCTACCAAGTTGTTTCTCTACTTCATGTCTAAATCGTTTGAACATTTCAAACGCTTCAGGCTTATATCTCATTAGATACATATACCCATATTATGAATAATCATCGATAAAAGTAATGAAGTACACAAAACCACCTCTAGCATGAATGGACATCGGACCACATACATCAGAATGTATTAGGTCTAATAACCCATTCATTTGTTCACCCTTTCCTTTAAAAGGTAATTTAGTCATCTTGCCTAACAAGCAAGATTTACATGTGTCATATAATTCATAATCAAATGACCCTAGGCTACCATTCTTGTATAGCTTAATCATGCGTTTCTCACTTATATGGCCGAGTCGACAATGTCACAAGTAAGATGATTTTAGGTTATCTCATTTTTGTCTTTTATTGTCATTGATATTTAGAATTGGATTGCACATATCTAATATGTAAATACCATTGCACAATGTAGCAGTCCCATATAACATTTCATTAAACTTAATTGAACAACCATTAATTGAAAAAGTTAAATGAAACCCTACGTTATTAAGACATGAAACAGATACAATGTTTTTTGTCACAACGGTACATAATAGCAATTTTCCAAAACTAACTCTAGCCCACTAAGAAGATATAAAACATATGTTCCTACGGTTAATGCAATAACTCTTGCTCCATTTCCCATACGTAGGTCCATCTCTCCCTTCTTGAGCGGTCTGCTATCCCTAAGATCTTGCATATTAAAACATATGTGTGAACCACATTTGGTATCTGATACCCAAATGTTATAATTAGAAATAGTATTAACCTCAATGACAAACAACAAACCTAAAGTAGATAGATGAGCATCTAATGCCTTCTTCTAATTCAGTGACTCCAAATAAGCTTTATAGTTCCTCTTCCAATGTCCTTCCTTGTTGCAAAGGAAGCATATCCCTTTTAAAGTTATCTCCTTTGCCTTCTTCTTAGCTACACCTCCCACTGGCTTTTTGGACTTCTTCTTCTTCTTTAGGTTCTTCTTTCGAGAATCAGAAGCAAAGTCCACCAGCATCACAACCTTATTGTCTTTCTTGATAGTTTACTTAGTTGTTTTGAGCATATTAATCAACTCAGGTATCGCTGTGGATATTTGGTTCATCTGATAGTTAAGCACAAGCTGTAAATAACTATCAGTTAAACCAGTCATTATCAAGTCTATATTTAATTCATAATCCTTAATGATGCCCAAAATTCCTAACCTCTCAATATATCCATTCATCTTCAGTGCATATTGCACTGGAGATAATCCCTCAGCCATCTTTGAACCAAAAAACAACCTCAAGGTCTGAACCTTTTTAGACCGAGCTTGCTCATCAAACAGTTCCCTTATATGGTAGACTATGGTATGAGCATCCATAGCTTCATGTTGTTTCTGCCGTTCTGGTAACGTAGAGGTTAACATTATACAGCTAGCCAACTCACTATCATCTAGTAGCTTCTTATAAGCTTTCTGATCTTCTTCAGATGCATCAATAGTAGGGGGATCAGGAAGTAGTTCATCTAGGACATATCCTATTTTTCAGATTTGAGAACAATTCTCAAATTCAGTAGACAATCTAAGAAGTTAGGTCTCGTGAGTTTGTTGGAATCTAATAGGGAGCGTAGGTTCACACTAGAAGACATTGTGTAATTTGATAACTTAGAAGAACGAGAGAAAGTGTTAGAATGTAAACTTAATGCATATTGATAAGGACTTTAATAACATGCATTATAGGTCCCACTATTCTTATTCAAATCTATAGCCCTTACTACAAATTCGAGAAAACTTACAGTTTCTTAATAAGTTGATATCTGATATCACCAAGAATGACCTTAGGTTTGCCCAACAAGTCACCTTAGGTCAATCGGTAGGTATCATTCATACAAATTGCATTGATTTATGCAACTATCGACTTATGCCATCAACTGTTGATACAACATACTCATAGGGTCATCAACTCTTGATTTGTATACATCCCATTTATATAACCTAACTTTACCTCTATCCGTGTTAACTTTGGGTTTGCCCAGTAAATCAACGCTTCCAGTTAGGACCAGCCCATTAATCTAAAAATATAATTTCCATGATTTGAACATATATGCATAGAGCGGGCTTAGGTTTGCCCAACAACCCAACTCCAAAAGAACTCTGGTTTTTGCCATATCAATGGAAGGCGTAAGTCCTTAGGTTTGGTTGAGGGATTTTTTCTTTGGTCTCATAAATACTTGGATGATCTTGAATATGTATATCACATATATACATTTAGATAATGGAGAACTCAATTGAAATGAGTCTATGTCCATAACTACCCTTAAAATGCATCTAATACATATATCACACCAAGGAGGTTTAATTTAGGTTGTGACTTGACTATGTATCTAAAGTTCGTGATTCGATTCAACTTTTGAACCTAATCGAGTACTAGTGTTAGTCTTAGCTAATCCGAATCATGAATGTGATTCAATTAGGAACCCTAAAATTTAATTATTTTGATGTCCTAATTAAACACTTTAATCCTTGTATTTATGCCTTCACACTAGAAATGCTATGATCAACTTGGATTAATTTTAAATTAATCCCTAGGGTTTCCAAAATTATCATACATCAATTAGTCATTTATGATATCCCTAGGTCATCTTAAATTTATCTAAACAATTTTGGCATTTGCCAAAATTATCTTGACAGCCAAAATCGTCAAGATAAATAAGTTAACCTATTATACACTAAAAGGACCGATTTGACGTTTGAAAAATTTCCAGAACCTTAATTTCAAGCATATGCATTAAGCATGCTATTACCATCAAAATAATACATTTCTTATCACATAAGAACTTTATTAAGGTCTTATAACCGAAATACATACACTATAAGTCATTAAGTAAGTTAACTACATCAACTTTCAAAAAGTTGACCAATATTGACTTTCCTTTGATTTATTAATTGAACCAAATTCAATTAATTCTGGAAAAAATATCTAGAGTCTTATACACATTCTAAATATGTCTAATAAAAAATTCTTGGGAATTATTTATTAATTGATTGGAATAAGCCAACACATCACATGTGTATGACACTTGTTATATTACTTCTAACACTAGTCAAACATTACATCATGCATGCATAAGATAATCAGTTTAACAACAAGTGTCATGCATCTCATACATGTGGCAACATATCATCTTGCATATGCATGCATAAAATTTATTAAAAAATTTTGTAAAAATTAATATCGAATTTACATGCATGCATATTCATCACATTTTTAGAATTTCCAGAATATCATACATGAATCAGTATGAAACTAAATTCTTACTAAAATAACAAATGAAATTTAATTGCATTTTCCTTTTACAGAAACATAATATAACACTTTATAAACATTTTTGTGAAGGAAAATCAGAAAATCTATTTTTATGTAATTATTACAAAATTTTCAAAATCAGCACATGCATTCATTTTTCTAGAAATCAACATATGAACAGTTTGGATATTAATTCGAAATAAAATTGCACATGAACTTCAATTGTAATTTTGTTTGTTAGAAAGATGATATCACATCTTATAAACATTTCTGAGAAAGAAAGTCAAAAAAAATTTCTACATTTTACACGAATTATTCGAAATCAACATGCATGTCAGTCACAGCCCAGTAAACACTTTGCACATGTTTAATACATCATCTATAATATGCATAAACTTGCTCTGATACCATTGTTGGGGATGCCATGGATGCATGCATCATATGCATAAGAATGTAGCCAAAGTGTCAGAATCTAAATTCTGACACCATGACAGCCCCGAAAAAATAGAATCACACATGCATACTTAGATATATATACAAGAACATAAAATATAAAAATTTTACCTTTTTATTTCTCCTCCTTTCTTGTTTCTTCTCCTTGTTTGGGTTATTGCCAACACCAAACACCCAAGAACATGCAAAGATCAAGAAGAAACAATGTATAGGGGTGATTTGAGCACCAAACTAGATGAGCTCTAGTATATGCTCAAAATGATGGAAAATAGATCAAGAATCTTATTGTATGCACTTTGATTCATGCAACAATTGCATAAAAATCAAGAACAAGACTCTTGGTTCCTCTTTCACACTCTAGAACTCTTTTAAAACCTTTATACTCTCATTTGAGTGTGTAAGAAGTGGTAAGACCCTAGTGTACATAAGTGAAGAACTCACTTAGGTAATCCTTCGTGTCCTTTGTCACAATAGCCACGATTGTGGCCTAGGCTCGCCTTCAGCCACTATCGTGGCCTTAAATTTAGCCATACACACTATGCTTTTCATAAGATCTTTTATACGTGTGATCCTTATGTTGTCGGTTATTTTAGGCACTTGAGTTAACTCTTAATTCAAGCAAATCATGAAAGGTTTCATAATGCCAATTTGCCAGAATATAAGTGCATTAACATACGAACTCTTCAATAGTTAATTATCTAACATATAAACCTTTCAAGAGACAATTACCATGCAATTCGTTCTTCCACTATACTATACCCCCATTTGGTTTAGAGTATGGGCTATGTGTCAACTCCCACTAGACTGACTACGTCACATCTAGCTTAAGTGATGTTAGTTCTTGTCTTATGTTCTTATTACTCTATGTTTCATTGAAGACTCCCTTTATGACACATAACTGCTCTGGGCAGAGACTCTTGAGTAATGAACCCGATAAGAGGCTATGGGTATCTTCTCCTTCTGTCAGGAGTGGTGAATCCTTTATCGACTACCTAATTACCTTTGAATACCAATAGTTGTATCCAATTACCACCCTAAGAGCGACCTCATCTTGAGGTAACAAGGAATGATGTCAAAACATAGGATTGGTATCCAAGATATCTTTGAGTACCTCAAGTTTAAGGATATTTTATCCATTGCTATGATGAGATTAATCATTGACATTTGATGGATCATCCAGATGATAATCTCATTTCGGGTCATTCGATATACTTACTACCTTTAGTAAGCATCCACATGTTAACTCTAAACATCTCTCGTTTACAGTTTGGGTGATCCACTGCTTGATCAAATCAAGGAGTATAACATGTGCTATTCTATCTAGATTAATAATGTCATGTCTTATTAATCTTATGACTAGGGATTATTTAGATACTAACATAATTGCACATGAAAGGAATCTCATTATCATGATCTCATCATGATTTCTTTCATGTTATGTTTTGTATCATGAACTTCATTAATTCGGTTTAAGATCAATATCAAGTCATATATAAACGAATATCAAATTAATGAAAAATGCCTTACGCTTTATTAATCAAAACAAAATTAGTACAAAAGTGATAGAGGTGATTGCCTTTAGGGCACTACTCTAACAGATGGTAAGTTTTCTTTTTTTACTTTGCACGTTTAATCACGAAGTGAAGAGAAGAAGCTTTTTACTCTTTCACTTTGTACATTTAAATCAAAAAGAGAAATAGAGAAGAAAATTTGTTCTCTCCATTCTTGAAGAAAGGGTTGTTTAAATTCCACCATAGCCATATCAAGTGTTAAAAGAGGGACATATTTCTCTGTGTAGAGTGCATGGAGACTTTGTATTTTCGAAGTTCATTGCCGATTAATCCTTATAAATTTCAAGTATTTGTCTTTTCCTGATCTTGTAATTAGTATGATTTTTAAATAAAATAGATCAATATAGGATTGCATTTTTTTTTGTTTCCCCTATGTATGCAATCCTTCAAGTGATGGTGGTAGTGGTGGTAATAACAATAATAATTATATAAAAAAAAACTACTAAGCATAAAATGATTAGGCTAAAATCAACTTGTTAGGTGCTAATAGCTTCAATGGAGACGAGGCATGAACTTAATCCTCTAACTTTAATTTGATAACTCTAAACAAACTGTAAGAGGAAAGGGAAAAAGGAAAAGAGAGGTGCAAGCGGAAGATGCAATTGGCTGTATATCACTTTGGAGATGCACCACTTCCATTGGAAAAATGGTTTAAAAAGAAATACAATACTCCAAATCACAGCACAAGTTAGCCATTACTTTTTCTCAATAACATACATATCTTATCCTGAGGATATGGCAGGAGTCTTATCTCCCACTAGGTCACTCCTGGACAAAGTTGCTTACTTATGCCTTTCTGATCTCTTCTTAATCCTAAGATTGCAGTGTAAGTGTTATTAAAACTGTTTGTTGAATTAAAAGTCGAAAAAGAAGATGTAGATAACTCAAAAGGATAGGATTGCGTCGGAAGCAAAATTAAACAATGATAATATTATTACTAATTGTACCTTAGATCACCGTCCTTAACTGTTCGTTGACACGAATAAGTATTCTATACAGATGCATGCATGAGTACATGACATACGAGGAGCAAAATTGCATTTTAAAAAATGGGTATGCGTCATTTTACTCTATGCCACATTGCCTTGTTAAGACATTAAATGTGTATTATTGCAATTTGATGCCAGAAAGCTTTTGATACATTTGTGCAGCACATACTAAATATATAATTCATTAGAGCCCTAGTGATTTCAAATTGTCAACTTGATGTAGGTATGCACGTATGTTAAAAAACTAGAGAAGGGTTGAAACCATAATCTCCTTGTGTAATCACCTAATTAGCCTCGTAAAATTGAAACTCTTTTATACACCAAAAGATATGATATGCATGTAAATCTTTCTTGTAGGCTGCTTTTCTGATTTCCCTGTAAAACCACTTCTTATGAGCATAACTCAAAAGGTATCAATTATCACGGTGAAATCCAATCAAGGTTACTAATTCAGCATATTAGGTAATTGCATATGTCATCTTGTAATTTATTGAATTCCACTCCCGAGCCTCTCACTTTCTTCAATCTCACCCTCCCTTTCAGCCTTTATCTTTAAGATAATCTTAAATTGCCTGATAATGGGTATCTTTTTGGATACTTTTTTATATCAAGGACTGCACCTCAAGTTGACATAGTATCCTAACCTATATGGATAAAGATTAATCAGCTTTCTTCATATAAGGAGCCAAGCAAAAAGAAGTCGACAGAATAAAGAATGGAAAGTAGGCATTATTACAGAGCATATATCAAAATAAAAAAAGGGTCTTTGATGACAAATTTATTAAAGAAAAATATTAGAAGAAATTAACATTTGACATGTATTTTTAAATTGAAAATTTTTCTTAATTTATCTCTATACTCTTTTTATTTTAATTTTTAATATTTAAAAATTATTACTTCGATCCTTCAAATTTTAACGTGACACGATATTGCACATGACATGACTCATTACATTTAACTAATTGACCACAATAATTTATGTTCCAAAAACACATTTATTCGTTAGGTTTCAAAGGGGACAAAATTATAATTTATGTTAGGGATTAAAATTATAATTTATAAATATTAAAATCTGAAATGTCAAAGCAAACAATCGTATACGAAAGATGTAATCAACTCTTTTAAATTTCTGAACATGTTTGGTCATTTTCTTCTAATTTTTTGTAAATGCCCTTTTTGGTCACATCAACAAACTTCTAAAAAAAAAAGGAAGGTTTAGTTAAATAAAATTGACGTGTTTTGATGAATTTGAAAACTTTGAAATAAATATCGAAACCAGGGCTCAGGTCAGTTCCTAGTCAGGTCATATTCATGATGGACACTGAAGAGTGAGCTTGTGATGGATGTGTGACGCAGATTTTTCCTTGCCTAATTGATGAGCTGTAGAAGTACTTAAAGCCATTGCCAAGACCTCTGTTAGGTGTGGCAACTGGAGAACAATGGTCCCCATTGATTAAATGTTAAAACATCATGCACCTTTGGCTAATCATCCGTCGGCACCACCTTCCCGACTACTATCAGAATAGGAAATTTCATTCCAGATTTTCCTTAAACCAGTTCTCATACCCTTGAAACCATCAATAATCCTTGAAAATCCCACAATTCCCTTCTTTTATCTTCTTGTTTTGGTCTTGTAGAACCGGCCAAAGTTATTTCTAAGTTAGTATTTCAATTATATTACAAAATGGTAATTCGAGAGGCATTAAAACTGATATAGAACAGAATTTTGATCCATTTTAGTTGAAGTATAACCCCGAAAAGAAATTACCTGGCTTCCCTCAAGTAGCTTTGCATTTGCTTAGCTTTCACGAGATAGCATGTGACTGAAACATATATTGAGCAAAAGCCCTCAAATTTTGACTTTCTTATCTTCTCAATTTGTTTATCCTTCGCAACAAGTGTGTTGTCTGAATATGCAAAATGAGTAAATATGACAACTTGGCACGAACTACTCTTATCATGCTAGAGGATGGAAATTTAGTAGTTTTGAATGTGATCGTTGTTAAGCCTGGATAACGAACTTAGCTAAATTTAGGATTGTATTAGAGAATGGAAATTGATTGTTGAGACTATGCATCTTAAAACAATGATTGGTGGTGCTTGTTTAATACTGCTTAACAAAGGATTGTAGGAGATCAATCTCAACTTTTTTTTTCTTTGTTTTTACACATAATTTGTAATTATATCTTTTAAGTGAATTTATAGAGTAAATGTTTAGAAATAATTGATCGATCTTAGACTTTAGAATAAGTTTTTAACAAGTTAAAGTATGAGTTGTGATTCCACCACATTAGTTTTTGAAAAAAAATTGTCAAAAGGGTGGTCAATAACCCTTTTTTTAGGTGTTAATAATGTTTCTATAAATATGTTCTTCATTATTACTCATCTCATATCACAATGATTTCGTTTGTAAATAATTTGGCTCTTAAGGCACCAAAAGTCTGATCTATAATTTTCTTAATTTTTTGTTCATCTAAAGACAAAAGATTGCGAGGCAATTATATGCATATGAATCTTTGGTTTCGCTTGTTAGTAGTGGTAGGAAATCAAGACGAGATTTGATCCCAACCACAACAGAATAATTAATGATTTTTTTTTCATATTTTGATTTCTTGAAAACCAAGACCACCATAATTATATAAAATGATTAACGCATAAATCATGATAAAGCGTAGATTTTAATTCGTACCTTATTCTAAAACTTGATCCTTTTTTTTCATATCCTCCCAACCATTTTCAAAATAAACCAATTTTAACTACTGTAGACGCACAAGTGTCCAGTCTGTTACAATATCTACATAACGAGTTAAGAAAACTTTACAACTGTTACAAAGAGGGTTAAACAAGGAATGCTAACTCCATTAGACCTTAAGCCTATTTATAATAAACTATGAACATTTTAATAATTTAATTGAAATTAAATTCTAATTTTAATTAAAATTACAAATAATTCTAATTAAATACCAATTACGCCCAAATAAAACTCATATTGATCCTTATTTATTAAATAACTCATATTTAATTATAAAGTTTCTTAAACTTTACAATCAAGTACGATTTGATTAAAATATCTTTGCTCTCTTCAATCGATTTTTTATGTGACATCTAGTAGTTTCCCAAATATATTGGCAACGAATATAAATTATACCATAAATCATATTTAGGATTAAATAAAAGGTAATTGCTAGAAAAAAGCCCAAACTTTCTTCAATTTTTCAATATAGCTCGAACTTTAAAAGTAGCAATAAAAATGCCCAAATTTTTAATTTTTTTCAATTCTAGCCTAATGTTAGTCTCACCATTATCTGTGTTGACGTGGCTAGCCATGTGTCAATGCCACTCACTAATTAGACATCTCAGCTGGTTTAGGAGAAGAATGCTTGATTAGTGACACGATGTCGTTTAGCTTTGATAGTAAAATAACGTCATTTCAAGTAAAATCAGATGACAATTCTTCTACCTCTCTTATCTATCTACTCTCTGTCGTGTAACGCTTAACACCCTGTAACCTAAAATCCCCCAAATCCCCCAAAGTTGGTCCTTCTTCTATCGTGCATTGGTGCTCCTTTTAAAAGAGTGATTTCTTCGTTGGGTAAAAACTGAAGAAGTAGTCGCCGAACTTCTTGTGGCACCTACTAGGGTCTGATTGGTCCTCTCTCTCTATTGTTCTTTCCACATCGACTAGAGTAACTGAATGCATAATGGTTGACTTGCATTTCATCTTGGTGTTTAACGAAAAATATGATTTCTATTTGGCTTGTTCTATGCTCTAATATTTAATATTTAGTTCAACTTGCATTCCATTTGGTAAATACTGAATGCATTCCATTTGGTAATTATTGAAAAATATGAATTATATTTGGTAATTATTGAATGCATTCCGTTTTGTTTGTCTCAAATTTTTTACTGTAGTTTCTTATTTGTATGTTGTGGATACATTCTTTTTTTAAGTGGTACATCCATAAAATGACTTACTTATGATCATTTCAGTAGGTGAGGCTACTAAGTTGTAAAGTATTGTGAAAAAAATTTAGGAAATTTGTAAAGGTATGTTTCTGGTGCCTTACCATCGTTTCGGTTTATATTATCCTTGCATCTAAAAATGTGGGTGTACTATTTTGATGCAATCATACTAACCTATTTATGTGCAATGCTAGTTGTTGCTTCTTTTTTCTTCCTAGTTGTTGTTTCTTTTTTTTCTTCTTATAATAGATATCATTTCGTATTTAGTCACAGTTTGCCTTTGCACATGTTGGTTAATTTTGAATTTCAGTATGGTGGAGTGTTGGAAAGGTAAGAAAATAAATATGTTGGGGTTAAGATTAAAAGAAAAAAGAATATGGGTATTGATGAACTAATCTTGCTAGTTCTAAAAAGGATTTCGAAGATAAAGGGCATAGAGTAATCTCTATGTTTTACAAATTTCCATATGACTCCATTAGAAGCTTGATCGAGTTTGGCTTAAAGCATAACAGGGACATGTTGGATATGCTGAAAAAATTGGAATAATTGAATTGTTAGAATGTTCAAATATATTATGATCATGGTTATGAGAATCCTGCAACTAATGGTGAGAAGTCAAATTATGACGATGAATTGGATCAAGAAGAGGGGTTGTTCCAAGTTGAATTGGAGCAAGATGAGGATTTCACTGTTATGTAAGATAATGATTTAGTTAATGAGGAGCTCTTTGGAACTGATGATGAAGAATATGTTAATGCTAGAAAAAATGAGAGGAGCTGTGCAAAGACTTTGCAAAGTGGGATTGAATTTGAAAATATTGTAGATGGTGTCGGTGGAAGTGAAACAATTTTAATGACGTTGGTGATCCTTAGAATGATATTGGAAGAGCATAATGAAGTTCACATTATGCAAATAGTGATTATGATGATAGTGATGATGAAATTTAATCACCAAATCCTAGTGATGATGAAACATCAATACGAAGAAGAAATACATTAGTTTTAATCCAAAAGTTGAAATGATAGATTTTAAGTTTGAAATTGGAATGAAGTTTAAGGAAGAGAAATAGTTGAGGGAACCTAAAAGGATAAATGAAATTATAAATATGTATAATACTTTAATGGCGAGATCTGGTGTATGAATGGAAGCAGTTTATGATGTACATTGTCCTTTTCAGGTGTACGCTAGCCGGATTGGAAATGAAAAACCATTTGTTGTGAAGAGAGTCAAAAACACTCATATCTACAATAAAGTGTAGTAGAATAAGCAAGCTAGCCAGAAATGGATTGCCAATGATGAATTCATACACAAGTTCAGGAGGAATCCCAATTGACCTATTAATGAAATGATAGATGATCTTCAATCAAAATATGCACTAAAGGTCACTAAAATTCAATGTTATAAGGCTAAGTGGGAGGTAATTACTATGCTTCGGGGATCAACGAAAGGTCATTATGCAAAATTATGTTCTTATGGACATGAGTTAACGCGACCTAACAAAGATGGAAAATTTATTATTGAATGCGATTTTTATGAACAAGCCAGGAGACCAATCTTTGAAAGATTTTATGTGGGGTTTCAGTGCTTTGAAATATGGTTTTCTTGGTGGATGCAAGAAGATTATTAAGTTAGATGAATGTTTACTTAAGACTTTCCTTGGTGGTGCATTATTATCTGTTATTGGTCATGATGGAAACAATCAAATGTTTCCTATACGTTGTGCCATAGTTGAGGGAGAAAGCTTCCAATCACGGAATTGGTTTTTGACCATTCTTGTTGAAGATCTCCACATAAGTGGAAATTCATGGACTTTCATAAGCGATCAGCAAAAGGTAAACCTTAAATATCCATATATCTTATGCTCATTTGTTTATGTGATCAACACTTAATTAATTTATGTAACTATTTGTTTTATAAGGTTTAGTGTAAGCATTAACGAACTTGTTTCTAGAAGCTGAACATAGAAAATGTGCCTATTATGTGTATGCAAACTAGTCTAGTGTTCATAAAGGGTATATGTATAGGACTTTATTTTAGAAAGCAGTGAATTACACAACATAAGTTGATTTCGTTGAGGTAATGGAGGAGTTGAAGAGCTTGTTAGTAAAGGCTTATGAGGATTTTAAAAGTAGGAATTTGGATACATTTGTGAGCACAAGATCTAAGTGTGAAATAGTACATAACAATATTTCATAATAGATTCATTTACAAAGCTCGTAGCAAAATCTTAATCAACATGTTAGAAAACATTCGAGTTTCTTTAATGACTCGGATACATGAAAAAAGGGATATGATAATGAAGTGAACATATGAGATTTGTCCTAGAGTGAGTCAAAAAATAAAGGTAGCACAATGGGATGCAAGACATTGTATGAACGGGATAAATGGAAAATTGAAAATTGAAAATTGAAATCAGTATCTTTGTGGACAAATACATCATTGACTTGCAAGCACGAACTTGTCAATTTAGAGTATGGGATTTAACCAGGATTCCATGTAAACATGATATGGCTTGTATAGCTTATCAGAGGGATGATGTCGATGCTTATGTAAATCAACGTGATAAGTGTGATTCTTATTTAAAGGTTTACCAGTTTGCCATAGAACCCATTAGTAGTCCTAAGTTTTGGCCAATGACTGAAAATCTTCAGCCAATATTACCTACACTAATTAAGAAGATTTTTAGAAGACTGAAAAAGGCAAGAAAAAGAGATCACGCTGAAGAACCTCGCAATCCTAACAAATTGACCAAGGTTAGAGTAGTTACGAGATGTCATAATTGCCATGAAATTGGTCACAATATAAGAGGATGCAAAAATAAGAATCAACATCCAAGCCAACCTGAAATTGTTAAGGTAGATATTTTAGTTGTGTAACAAATATGTTGTTATTCATCATGTATTATTAACTTTATATTTGTCTTTAATGTGTATAATGTCGCAAAAAAGAGGAAGGTCACCATAATCAGTATCTACTAAACCCCTATCATCTAGTACTCATAGCAGTCAAGTAGGTAGACCAACACAATCAGTATCTATAGGATCAAGTACTGCATCTTCTATATTACAAAGAGAGACAAGAATGGTTAGTTAACTTTAAGTATAAATTTTAAATTATTTTCTAACTTCTATAACATCATAATTCTTTTTGTTTTTATAGGCACGTAGAGGACGGAGTAACATTTAGGGAAGTTTTTGGAAATACCTACTTTACAGTAAGTCATTTAAATGCATGTTTATACTAATAGTATAAGGGAGATGATAATATTTACATAATTGGTTGCTTGTACTTCATAGATGGGTTATATGTAAGTATAAGAGAGATAATATTTTCATAATTGGTTGCTTATACTTCATAGATGGGTGAGGGTCAATGTCAAGTGTTACAACCTCCTAATACTAACACAACAGCAACACAAGCCTCCCAAAGTACACCTGCTAATGCGACTCAACCTAAGAGAAGGATCAAACTAATAGTTAAAAGACCTACTACTAGTAAATCTTCATGGTTGGTGAGTATTGCTTCATTACCTAATTCAAACATATATATAAATTGATCCTGAATCATTAGACAAATACTTCATCTTCTAATAGAGTATTGATTCAGTTATGGTTGGTTTAATGTTACTGACTTTTTTGGCCTTCAGTGGTTATGGAAGTAAGTGGTTGAATAATTATGGTCTAGTTTTTATATGACATTTAGATGAAAAGTTTTTCTTGCTCTTTCATTTGTACGTTTTTGGGGAAACAAGTGATAGTTCATTTCTGTTTGTGTGTGTGTGATCTTGATGACATCTCTTTTAAGTTAAATCATACTTCTAAATTTTTACTAGTTACTGATTATATAAGGAAGGTGTGAGTGATCAAGTACTGTAGAAGTCCCTCGATTAATCCTTTAAAGCTGGAGATGATTGCACACTGATCTATCTGAGAAAGTTGGAAGACAGAGGCATGATTTTGAATTTGGAGGTTTAGAAGCTTGTAGAATAATGTTAGCATCTGTAACCTATTTATTTGCTTATTTGATCTGACTATGAAATTTACTCTTCAACAATGATATTGACTTAGATTTTTAATTTGGATATTTATTGTTGGAGATTCTAGAGGAAAATTCTATCTAAAAATTTGTTTGCTTTTGTAACCATAGTTATCGAAAGCTTTTTATTATACTAATTATGTAACATAACATAACAAAATGACATTCTCACCTAAATCTCTAATCTAATGTATAATCTTATATGAAAATATAACCATCTTGTAATAGTTACAAAATATAAAATATTTATCTTCATAAAAATACTATTTAATTGTTTATAGTATTATATAAAGACATTAGTTAAAGTGTGACCAAGTGCAAGTATTTCTTTTATCTAGGTGGCAAGGATTTAAGTTTTTTCTTTCTAGAAATGGCATTTAATAAGCCTTAAAGTTATGAAGAGACGATATTCTCTCGATCTCTCCCAACACAATCGTATAAATATGTATGTTACTTGAAGATACTCATCCTCTTATTTCCTTGTTATTATAAAGAAGTTTGAAAAGTAGGAAATAACATGCAAAGGCTTGTGGCAGTATTGGTATAAAGAGGTTCCATAGTGGGTTAGGTAGCCGTAAAAGAAGAAGAAATCCTCCTATAACTTCCTTTACACTACTAGAAAACAACTAAACTAGAGCATAAGTAATTATGAATGATACAAATGTAATTATAATTAATAGATGGAATTTTGTAATAATTGCAATTACTTCCACAATATAAAACTTTGTAATAATTGCAGTTTCCTTAACAATATGAAAAGCTTACAACTGAATATTAAATTGGTAGGTGATTGAATAAAAGATAAAAAGAGTCATAATAAACATAATAGTTACATCTGCTCTTCTAACTATTACAATGTCTCTCTTTTTTTTGTACTTAGATCCGACACCAAGCTATGAAATCGCATAGGACCTACAAAATAAAGATATAAACACAAATATTAGGACTTATGAAAAATTTGCATTATGCACATAAATCTTTATACATACTTACTTCTTGCGAACAACAATATATCTTTTGAACAAGACTCTTACCCCAACTCAAAAAATTTGTTTGACATATTTTACCACAAAAAAAAACTTTCATCTCTTTCACAAATACCAAGTGCCTACAAGAGACCTTCAATTTGAAAATTAATTTATATGATTGTCATTGCTACAAACAATAATTGAATTACTTACTTTCGTATTAACGCATTCATAAAAAAGTTGACCAACGTTAGGCTTAGCATTTGAAATCCGTAACTTCGTCAAGGCATTACAATTGGGGCAATTAATATTCAACATCTGTATTATATATAGAAATATCTATATTAATTATATTTTAATCCATGAAATTATCACATATAATAAATAATATACATTACAGTTATTTTACAACTGAACATAATGGTTTCTCTTCACAAAATTGAGAATATATCCTTCCAGCTTCTACTACACTATGAAAAGAATAATAAATAGCAAATTGAATCCATTAATAACACCTTGAAACTTTTCCCGTGTGAAATATATACCAGGTGCATGCCTAACAAAAGCTACATTATAATTTATTTCAACCCATAAATGGTTATCCTGTTACAATACCGTCATACAAACATTTACTACCTTAAATGCAACACTACTATTATTTCTTTTCATAAATTCACCTAACAAAGAATTAAATTTCCAAAATGTTAGCATAATATCCCCAATATTAACATTTTAGCTAAACTACCATTGCATTTACAAAATGAAAGAGAGTAAGCTTCTTTCCTGCAAATCAGGATGAAATATCATATAATTGAATATTTAGGCTATGGACTCTGTAATGTCAAATTTTTTAGTAATTACCAAGATGTATATATTCTACATACAACAAAAAACAAAGTATGAATTGACCATCATGTATTCAGTTACGATGATTTTTTTATTCGACTTACATTTCATACTGAAAACCAAGTGTGTGAGTATTTAAGGTTTTTACTATTCAATTTGCTATGTAGACATACAAGTCAATCCCCCTTTTTAATAGCAAACAAATTGTACCCTACCATAATCTAATTTGATACCCTAACACAATACAAGTCAATTTTCTAGAAGCACAAATCCAATTCGAAACCCTATTATAATAAACTGGATTTGTGCTTTCGGAGCACAACATAAGTCAATTTTCTAGAAGCACAAATCCAAATTGAAACCTTAGTACAACAAATTGGATTTGCGCTTTCAGAACTCTAATACAATCCATTTGAACACCATTTTATATTAAAAGCGATTCAGAGGTGAAAAAACAATAGAGAGAGAGGACCAATCACACCCTAGTCGGTGCCAAAGGAAGTTTGGCGACTACTTCTTCAGTTTTCACCAGACGAAGAAATCACTCTCTTATAAGAAGCACCAATGCACGAAATCACAAAGATAGAAGAAGCATCAATGCATGATAGAAGAAGCACCAATGCACAATAGAAGAATCACCAACTTTGGGGGATTTGGGAGGTTTTAGGTTACAGAGTTTTAAGCGTTGCGACACAAAGAAGAGAACGAGAAGAGAGGCAAAAGAATTTTCATCTGATTTTAGTTGAAATGACGTCATTTTGCTATCAAAGCTCAACGACGTCGTTTCGCTAGTAAGACAATCTTCTCCTAAACCAAAGTGTCTAATTAGTGAGGGGCGTCAACACATGGTTATGCTACGTCAACACAAATAACGGTGAGACTAACATCAGACTATAATTGAAAAAAATTGAAAATTTAGACATTTTATTAGTACTTTTTAAAGCTTGGGCTATAATTGAAAATTTGAAGAAAGTTTAGGTTTTTTTTGGTAATTAACCCTTAAACAAATCAAACTCATTTAATTTATCTTTAATTTTCTAAGTAAACAATTTATATCCACAAGTCAAGATATAAAGTCTTGCTTCATATCATAACCACCCAACTATTTAAAAATGTAAAAGTGGTTTTGACTAACCTTTAAGTGTATGATTTTTCATATAATTCGATCCTTTAACGATACAATATTTTGATTAGACATGGAGTATAAAATTAATGTCTACTCTATTTATGAGTCCAATTATAATAGTTCACCGCCATTAATTATTGTTAATGACATTGTAAACTATTTAGAAAGCGTCATTCCACTATGACTGAGGATTTCTCGAATCAATATTAATCGAGAATAACATAATATTCACCCTAATTACTTTAGGACGATGAATCTTACGTTGATCGCTCAAGTATCTTTATATAGTTCAAGTTATATCTAATGACTACCGACTAACCTAGTCGTTATTTAATAGATCATAAGTACTATTAGAACATAACAATCCCTATACAACATAACTTTAAAGATCTCAAATCAAAAGGTCACTTATACAATCATCACTATGAAAATTTCCTTAGATATATAGGTAATGTTCCAAATGGATTTCTCATATGGGGTCAATTTAGTGAACTTGTTCTTTAACAAGCACCCACACATTAGTTTAAGTATCTTTATACTTTAATTGATAAGATCGACTACTTCTTTCATAGGAAAAAACATAACATGTGATAGTATTTTTATATTCTATTAATGCCTAGTCTTAATAGAACAATGACTAGTAACAATTTAAAAATAATACATAAATGTAATATGAATCACAAAAATAACCTCTTTGTAAAAAAACAAAGGTAAGGTTGTGTAAATCGATGACCCTCCCTAAACTCCTACATAGCGAGGAGCCTTGTGTAATAGGTACTTTGACAATATGAATCTTATAATTATAATCTCATTATAATTTCATTTGTAATGTATAATTATCTCATATATTTTATCATATACATCTAAATTTATACAAGATAAAGAATAAATTTAAATTATTTGTCACTAAACTACAACCAACTGATAGACTGTAGGGTATAATCAAACAAGTAACACATGTGGATGTATACATGCATAAACGATGCCATTTGTGCGTTTTCAAGGGGTATTTTATATTTTGTGAGGTGTTTTCTTCTTTCACCTTAAAATAATTAAAAATGAAGTTTCAATATATTTATAATTCTTTGATGAATATGAAAAGATATTAATTAGATGATAAATAATTATATTTTATATAAAAAGCTTAAATATTTGAATATATTTAAATTTAAAATAATTTCATATTTTGCAAATATAAATTATTTCATAATAAATCTTAATTTATTATCAATAAAATATTAAGTAAATTATTTATTTGTATATTTATATATAAAAATAAAATTTAAGTTCAAATAAAATTATCAAATTTCAAAATTAAAATTCTTTTATTACATATTTATCGACGTTTATCACTATTTTATTTCAAACTTCTTATCAACCTCTTGAAAATTTTTTCCAAAGATGATCTAATAATAAATGTAATAAAAATTATTAATAATCTAAACTTTCCACTTTTTTACGTAGAAATATAGAAAAATTAATACTTTATTCGAGTCTAAAGATGTTGATGGTATATATATATATATATAAGAAAAGAGAATCTCTAAAAAATTATATATATGTTTTATTCATTATGGTGTATAATTTTAAGAAATATGTAAACTAGTTCAATACATTTTTAATAAATCATATTAATTTCTTTTAGCCTTTGTTTGGATCCTTACTTGCACAAGAGAAAAGAAAGGAAATGTGGAGGGGAAACGAGGGGAAAAGAATGGAAGAGAAATGAGATTTCCTTTCCCTTGTTTGTTTTCCTAATTTATCAAAGGAGGGAATTGAAACTT
>JAOSBN010000007.1:27521874-27547422 GCA_027563595.1 Erythroxylum suave
AAGGCTAAGTTTTTATAGAAATTTTGTTTTTCGTTTGATTTCATATGCAATTCTTACAATAACACCAGAAAAGAAACCATATGAAACTCACGCTAAGTTCTTATATAAATTTTGTTTTTCGTTTGATTTCATATACAATTCTTACAATATCACTAGAAAAGAAACCATACGAAACTCACCTGAATGTTTCAGCTTGTGAAGCCTGCAATATGGGAATAAAAAGCATTTAAAAAAAGGTTAAAAGTACTAAGCAACTCTCTCTGCAACAAGCTTACCTCTCTTTGGCAGGAGTTGCGCAAAAGAAACTAGGAAGAAACTTTGGCGGGAGTAGCGCAGAAGAAACTAGGAAGAAAGGTTTTTGCATGGGAAGCTACGGTTGAGAATATATCTTGTTAAGTTAAATAAGGTTATTATGGTCATTTGCATATATTAGGGTTAGATTTCCCCTCCTTTTCCACCAAATCGACGGGAATTGCATTTGGCTCAGCTTTCTCTCCCTTTCCTCTCCTTTCTCTTGCTTTCCCTTTGCATTTTTCTGTCCAAACGCTAGAAATCAAGGGAAGTTGAATTCTCTTCTTTTCTTTTCTCTTACTTTCCTTCAATCCAAACAAAGGCTTAGTATGTGTATATGAAGAAGGCGTGTATTTATTTATGCAAATTTCGGAAAATAATAAGCGTGAGTTCGCCCCCCAAAAAAGACTAACATTACTAGTCTATTAGTATTTAGTCGACAGTTTGACTACAGCTTCAATCTTTAGCTAAGCTAAGTCGCTCCTCAATTCATCTCAGCTCAGACGAGGCTTCATGTCGCTCAGATCAGATGGTTCTTTTATCATTGTAGCAAAACTACTCCTCACTGTTTTTAGTCGCTATCTTGACAAAAGCACAAAGGGTATTGGTTGCAATCACTCCAATTATCTTTCTTTCACATCTTAATTCCGTGTCTCCTTAGTCCACGTCTTCATCTTTCCAAGACTGTCAAACTTACCCTGAAAGGCTGAAACGAACTCAGCCTCCGTAACAACATTGAACCTCTCTGATAAATTATTTTGGCTTTACTGCAGTAATTGGAATGAAAGGATTTCTCCGAGATGAGCTACTGATAGAAATAAGAGTCTCAAACACATTCTTTTTGGTGAGGATTGACTTATTATTGACGAAAAAATATTTTTTGGTTTCTTTGATTCATGTTTACTGATCAAGATATAACGTGATTCCACCGGTTTGGCTTAAGTTTAGTAGGTTATTATTAAAACAAGGGTTAACGGTAGTCTATTCTTTTCACGAACTCTCTCCATCAATGGTTTGTTTATTGTATAGTAGCTCCAAACACGGTAGTATTTATGCTTAGTCACTACTCACTACCTTATTCACGCCAAAATCCTTCTCTTTCAGACTCTCTGTGTGCAAAAATCTGAGCTCTCTCTCTCTCTCTCTCTCTCTCTCTGTCACTCATCCTTCAGCTTCTCCATTGCTTCATTCTCTGTAGCTGACTAGTTCTCACCGTCTTTTTGTACCCCCGTTGCTTTTTTCGGCTCATGTAACTACACCCCTCCTTTGATACTCCTCAAAGTTTCTGCCTTTTTTTTTTTCACTCAAAAGGGTCTCTTTTGAATCATGTAATCTTGCTTCTTTTCTTTGTTTGCTTAGTAACCATTTGCTGAAAGTTGATTAAAAAAAGCTGTCTTTTGCTGTTGTTTTAGACATGAGTTCTCGTTGATCTCTTTTGCTGCCCATCTTTTAGGTCCTTGAAGTCTTTTGATGTCCATTTGTTTCAGACTGTCATAAACTGTCGAAATGCAGAGTGGATTAATGGGATCTCGTTAATTTTGCGCTTCTTGTTATCTAAGCTCCAACAGTATCGAACTAGATTAGGATTGCCACTTTTAGCATTTGACAATTGCAACATGTAATTTTAATCTGTGAACTGCATTTCGTTGTGTTGGTGTGCATTTTGGTGAGGCTTTGGTGATGAATAGGAAGCTTTCTTTGACAATGAAGTAAAAAGCTGCTTTAATGGATCTGAATTCATCTGAAGTCGAACGTCGATAAAAGATCTGAGCATATGGAGGATATTTGTTCTTTCCGTTAGTTTACACTCTTCTGGCTCATGATGAGTTCTGTTCATCACTGTCCTTGATTCGTAAATGGCACTTGAGATATAAGAGATTCGATTCATTTCTAATTTATTATTTTGTTTCTACAGAAAATATACTGAAATCATTCTTTAAATAATTCCTTGAGATGTAGGAATCTTCAACTGTAAATTTACGCATAGGATTCTGAACATCCAAAAGCCATGATTGTACACAGATATATGTCTCCTGTTCCTTAGTGGTTCTGCTAATAGGTTCTTATTCATTTTATCATCTGCTATGAGACTTTAGTCGTCGTATTGGCCTCTCGAGTGAACTAAATCCAGCTGTTTGGGTGTTTCAAATAATCTTCATTCATTGTTTGTTAAAAGGTTAAGTAGAGATCATATCTATTTTCTTTAGTCCCTTCTACTTCACCAAAAGTTCTGAGTTTTCATGGAGGAAACATTTGTCCCCTTTAGAGGAATTAAAAATGATCTCAAAGGAAGGCTTTTGTGCTACAAGGAAGATTGGAACGGTGGCTTCCGTGCAGGTTTCAGGTTTGTGACTCTTACTGTATATCATTAATCAGATAATTCAATATATGATTACTAAAATGTTGCGTTATGTTCTGACTTGGATGACTTGGAATTTGGAAAAGTGGTTAACTGTGCAATTTATATTAAAGGTTTGGTATCTGCAATTGTTCTGCAGATATAACTAGACTTAAAATCTACGTTTTAATGTCTTCATTATTTTCTTGAATTCAGGATCCTTGCTCCGACTACATACATCTTCTTTGCTTCAGCAATTCCAGTCATATCTTTTGGAGAGCAACTGGAAAGAAATACAGGTTTGATGATCTTTACATCATCCTCTTGTTCGTGGGAGGTATATATGATCTTGCACTGAGATATCTCAGGGTACTGGACTGTTACAGATGGAACCTTGACTGCAGTGCAAACTCTTGCATCAACAGCACTTTGTGGCATCATTCATTCTATTTTTGGAGGACAGCCTCTACTCATACTAGGAGTTGCTGAACCAACAGTTTTGATGTACACTTTTATGTTCAATTTTGCAAAGGATCGGAAAGATTTGGGGCCAAAGCTCTTCTTGGCCTGGACAGGATGGTATTAGTTAATCAATATTCCCCTGGTGATAATTATCGGTTGATCTTCTGCTCATATTAACTCTGATTGTTATTTTTTGTGGTTCATAGGGTCTGTGTTTGGACGGCCTTTTTGCTCTTCTTGCTTTCAATATTGGGTGCTTGCTCTATAATCAACAGATTTACACGCATTGCTGGTGAATTATTTGGCCTTCTGATTGCAATGCTCTTTATGCAGCAGGCAATAAGGGTGAGGCTTCTTAATGTGCTTGTATCAATAATACAGGGGTATTTACAAATTTGAGTTGTGATTGTACTTAAAATGCAGTGTCACGAATTTCGACTTTCCAGTGATTTTTATGTTACTCTTACGTCCAATAAGCTACACTTTTTCTCTGCACAATGGAAAGAGTGTCCTTAATTTTGAGGAAGCTTTCTTTTTATCTTCCACCGATTTATGAATATAATTCTACAGGGAGTTGTAGAGGAGTTTGGCATACCTCAGAGGGAAAATGTTAATCAGACTGCACTTCACCCTTCTTGGCGATTCGGTAATGGAATGTTTGCTTTAGTGCTATCCTTTGGTCTACTTCTTACTGCACTTAGGAGCCGTAAAGCTAGATCCTGGCGCTATGGTACAGGTATGGCATATTGCATTGTTGAAGGCTCATTAAAGAGTCTAATATGACAAACCTCGATCAGTTTTGGTCACTGTTTTCTTTAATTTGCATACGACCTATCAAGGCATGACAAAACATCAGTTGGCCTGTACATCTTATAATTGTTTATCTCATCTCACCACAATATGTTTGTTAAAGGTTCCTTGCGAGGATTAATTGCTGATTATGGTGTACCACTTATGGTGCTTGTTTGGACTGCCATATCTTACATACCAGTACATAATGTTCCAAGAGGGATCCCGAGGCGGCTCTTCAGTCCAAATCCATGGTCTCATGGTGCATACTCAAATTGGACAGTTATCAAGGTGAATCCCTCTTTTTCACAAAGTGAGACTTGCATTAGTTTTGACTAAGCTTAACCTGTACTTTCTTTGCTTTAAGGCCTTTATGATGCTTGTTTGATTGTGTAGGAAATGGTGGAGGTGCCTCCTTTATACATAGTGGGAGCATTCATTCCTGCAACCATGATTGCCGTTCTTTACTACTTTGATCACAGTGTTGCTTCCCAACTTGCCCAACAAAAGGAGTTCAACTTGAAGAAACCAGCTTCTTATCATTTTGACCTTCTTCTTTTGGGAATTCTGGTAAGCTAACGCATAGCTATGTTCCCTTGATACTTCTGCAAATATTGTCAAAATAACTAAAATAAGGATCGAACTTTGAATTTCCAGCCTTTATTGACTTCACTTTACCAGGTCATACTATGTGGTCTTATTGGCATTCCCCCTTCAAATGGTGTAATCCCACAATCACCAATGCATACTAAAAGCTTAGCTACCCTGAAACATCAGGTAATGTTCTCTCTACGAGTCAGCAAATTTGAGAAGTCATATTGTATAATTAAGATATTTCAACCTTTTGCTTTCGTGAGTTTTGGTATCTATCTTTTTCTGTAGGAATTTTACGTTTAAGCCCATCCAATAGGGTTAACACAACTGTACAAATTTTTGTACTTGCATTAGTTGTCTCTTCATTTGTTCTTTTCAAGAAATGTTGGATCTGCTTTCTATCTCATATGAGATTCTTACATTCTTGAATATCTATATTACTCTATCAGACAACTCATGTTAACTGTCTAATCCTTATGGCCCTTTTGCTTTTAAAACAGCTTTTGCGAAATAAGCTTGCATCAACAGCTCGAAAAAGTATGCGCAAAAATTCAAACCTGGGACAATTATACAGAAGTATGCAAGAAGCCTACAATGAAATGCAGACTCCCCTAGTCTATCAATTGCCACCCGCTCTGGTAGAGTAACCCACAAATGACTTGAGACATTAAATTGTTGTTTCTTCTCTTGTTTATGCCTTACATTAACATCTAACAGGGGTTAAAAGAACTGAAAGAATCCACAATTCAACTTGCCTCAAGTACTGGATACATTGATGCCCCTGTCGATGAGACTGTTTTTGATGTGGATAAGGACATAGATGATCTTTTACCTGTTGAAGTCAAAGAACAGCGGCTCAGCAATCTACTTCAGGCATTGATGGTTGCTGCTTGTGTTGCTGCTATGCCTCTTCTAAAGAAGATCCCAACTTCAGTTTTATGGGGATACTTTGCTTTTATGGCTATTGAAAGCTTGCCAGGAAATCAATTCTGGGAAAGGATATTATTGCTTTTTACTGCTCCAAGTCGAAGATACAAGTGAGTTTGTGCTTTTTAAAACCCATTAATTTATTAGCAGGCTACTCTCTCATTTTCTGCTAATTATTCTCCATGAAAATATCCCACTCTCTATCATTTGAGGTCTGAAAATGAGCTCACCTCTATTGTGACTTTCTGTGGTGATCTCATACAAACTGAATAAGCTTCCAGTTATTGTAAAGTTGCATTGTGTAGCCATTATATGATCTTTCACTAATGATAATGAAATAACTGCTGGTGAGAGTTTGCTTCTTATGAACACATTTCTTAATTTACAGGGCACTGGAGAAGACTCATGCGACCTCCCTTGAGACGGTTCCCTTTAAAACGATAGCCATCTTCACATTGTTCCAGACAATTTACCTGCTGCTCTGCTTTGGTCTTACTTGGATTCCAATAGCTGGGGTCCTTTTCCCACTGTTGATCATGCTTCTTGTCCCTGTCAGGCAGTATGTGCTCCCTAAATTTTTCAAAGGAGCCCATCTTCAAGACCTGGATGCTGCTGAGTATGAGGAAACTCCGGCTGTATCATACAATATACCATTTGATGTAAGTTAGTTCTTTCATGGTTTCAGTTAAATGTTAGTTCTTTCATGGTTTCAGTTAAATGTTGGACTTGAGCTGGAAACTGGTAACTCCTATGTTCTTTTATCTGAACCTTAATCATTCGAGACAAGGTGAGGTGACTTTACTTGCTTATCTATTTCTGGAAAATGATTCACGAAAACGTTATAGTTCTTGCTAGTTTATTTATGCTCATCTGTTGGAATTGCAGATCCTGAACTTCTTTATCACTGTCAGATACAAAAATATAGAACTTAGACAGACCAACCACTGCCATGGAATTTTGTCTGACACCATTCACTATCTGATGCTTTACAAATCTGACAGGATCAGGATCCTCAAGCAAGAACAACTGATATTGATGAGGGGGAAGTTCTTGATGAGATTATCACAAGAAGTCGTGGTGAGATTCGCCATACGCAGAGCCCAAAAATAACCAGTTCTACTCCTAGTTCAATGGAGATAAAACCTTCATCTAGCCCACGGGCACCACGGAGGACATACAGCCATAAGTTCAATGGAAAGGGAATTGAAGTGCGGCAAACTCCGAGTCCTGGGCCATCTATCCTTGGTCAAAGCACTGGTGGTTCATCTTCAAGTTAAAACTTAAAATTGAATTGTGGTATTTTTCATTGTCAATTTACTCGAGAGGTCTTGTCAGAAGATAAGAGTAACTATAGATCGATGCTGTCAGTAGTTGTGTGTTGTGTTTGTGTTCCTAGTGCTAACCATATCTTGTTTGCCACTCTTAACAATTCTGTACTCCCACTAAAGAACCAATTTATGACAAGGAAAAAGTTGTTTGCTATACACTTTTCTTTCCATAAAGAATGCGCAGTTATGTGATGGTTGCTTATGAATTTCATTGCCGTAGGATTTTCTTTTCTGGAAGATTGTTCTTCAATTTCTTTTGTGGTTGTTGCAAAAGAAGTTCAGCAACTAAGAAGTGGCAAGTAAAGTGAATCTATGCTGTTGTGCATGCTCTTGCTTTCTCAATATCAAAACTAGTGGAAAAGAATTAAGATATTCCTAGATTCAGTCATGTTACTTGGCATCAAATATTTTCTTGAGAAACAAACTTGCAACAAATTGGAATTCAACAGAGTGACTGAAACTTGTGATATTTTGGATATTGTTTGCAGGGACTTGCTTGGCTCGGCAAGGAAATCCTTCTGTGAATTCTTACGCAAGACTGTAGATAATTTACTTGCTTTTATTGGTCAAATTGAAAACTTGATATTTCAGAATGCCATCGAAGATCGAACATGCAACTTTTGGATTACAAGATTGGAAAATAACCTTCTTCATAATTCTACCATTCATGCACTCCATATATCAAAACCCTTCATCACTCACTTCAATCATTACATCATTCTCTAATTTACAATTATCCAATTCCAGAATCTATTTTAGTGGACAGTCCTACCTCCAACTTTTTTGCTTTTAGTAGTGTTTGTACTACGTGTTCCATTGTGTTGTGTTGTTTTAGACGGTAATGTTCGAAGAGAAGTTTCTGACGCTGACAATTATATTGCCCACGTTATTTAATTCACTCTTACAGAATTCTTGTGAACACAATAAGAGAAGAAGAAGTTCAACCTTTATGAACTCGAAATAATTACATTTAACTGATATAATTTTGACTCTCTTTAGCTTCAAGACCTTGTTTAAGTCAAATCTACTTGTGCATTACAAGACTTTAAATATTAGTTTACAATTTAAAGAGCAATCATATCACAGCAAGAAAAAGGTTCAACTTACCACTTCTGTCCACGTCCTTGAAGTTCTCATTTATGTCCTATCAACTTATTTTTGTGGCCGTTAACATGTCATGTCATCAAACATTCTTAGCCAAAGTCTTAATGGAGCAAGTACTGAGCCAACTTGGCGCGTTGTCTAATCAATGCACGCTCCTATGGACCTATGCAATGCAAGTCCACCCGTACAAATTTCAGTTATCCAATTGTGATTATAGATAAAAATACATATTTTTATTAAATAATTAACTGAAATTTCATAATAGTTCTTTCTTTTTATCAAAATGTCAAATGTTTTTTTGTTAGGTAATATGCATTACCTCTCCAATACGAAGCACACATGTACAAGTTTTTTCTTAATTCAAAACAAAATTTTTTTTATATAATGGAGGAACCCGTAATTATTATCATATAGATACACACTGGATAAATCTTTAGATAAACGTAATAACCTATAAATTATAATAATTGAGTACTCCATACTAGACAAGCCCTATACAACACACTCGATCGCGAGAATGTAGATAAAAATATTTAAATTCATAATCTTTTGAGCTCATGCCCTTCATTCTATGCAAATCAGAAATCACTAGGTCGTGAACCAAAATGAAATCAAGAATCTATAATTGGTAACCTTAATCTTAGCCGTATGTATTACAAATATGTGAAAAATTACATTAATCAATGATTGTTGTTCAAAGTTTTGGGTTTTTTTATTTTTTGACTCAAACCTATAAATATGGTATTATAGTTTAGGATTTGATTTAGGATAATTCCTATTGGTTTTGGCAATGGACCAAGCTAGGCTGACCAATTTGACATTTTTATTTTTTAAATTAAAAATAAAAATTCTTGTTGTTTTTCTAAAACGTTCGACTTTTAACTAGATTGGACTTGAAAATTGAAAAAATAAATTGAATATAAAATCTAATTAAATCGAGTTGAGTTTGTTAAATTCGAGGTGAGCTCAAGCTAAATTGTTACTCCTAACTTTTATATCTAAATTTTGCTTGAATCTAATAAGATTTTATTTATTGACTTTATGTTGAGATTAAATCCATAAGAAAGAGAGTTTTTGTGTCCCTCGTGTTAATGGCCCACTTGACTCTAATCGTTCGATTAGACTTCAAAAAATCAATTAGTAATACATTAGGTAATAAATTTATGGGCTAAAGTGGAATTATGGTCTTTAGATAGGATCCAAGCAAAACCTAAAACCAATTGGGTCCAAAATATTAATGTGCTTTAGAAATAACCTAGGCCTTAAAAATGTAGCCTTGAACTTTTTTATGGCCCATGTTAGCTAAGGCTTAATCTCAACAAAGTCTAGCCATTAAAAAAAAAATGAAGATTGAATTCTTAACATATTCATTATTTTCCAATTTATCTTAATAGTAATATCTTAGAATATACTGAATTTCTTTTAACTTTTAAGAGATTAACTGGTGAGCCAGCTGTTCTTTTGTGACCATAAGATTACTTGTCCACTTTATAGAAATAACCTCTTTATGAAAATACAAAGGAAATGTTAAAGTGGAAAGTCTTGTTCACTTAGTACATTGACATGTTTTTAAAAATTAACTAAATAAAATATTTTTAATAATAATTTGACGTACTAAGTTATTAATATTAGTTTTTTTTGTTAGGTTCTATTTGTAAATAGAAGTGTCATAAATGAAAATAACTTTTTAAAAAATTGGTATTCCTAAAAGTGATTAATTATTTGTTAATGACATTAACCAATCATGTAAAAATAATCAAAATAGTAACTGAAATATTTATAAAAGGTAAAAAAATTATATAAAATTAATTAGATTGAGGTTAAATTTCTCCTACATAATTCAATTTTTTAAAATAAAAAATTGTCTTTTCCAATATCTTAGGAAAATAATGCCAAATTTATAATGTCAGGCAGGAAGTCAAACGGTAGATGTGCCAACAATCAAATTTATAATGTCAGGCAGGAAGTCCAACGTTAGGTGTGCCAACAAGTACTATCTCTGCGGACAGAGAGTAAAGCCGTAAAGGGAAATGAGGCCACAGATTGTGTTATTTGGAGATTCAATAACGCAGCAATCTTTTGGATCAGGAGGTTGGGGTGCTTCTCTCGCTGACACATACTCCCGCAAGGTGCCTCGTTTGTGTACAAGATTGAATCTTTCTGTTATTGATTGATTTTTGAACATACCCATTACTTCATTTCCCATTCTCTTCACTGAAGTTCAGTTTTGATCACTTGAACTTAGGCTGATGTACTAGTTCGTGGCTATGGTGGTTACAACACCAGATGGGCTTTGTTTTTGTTGCATCATATTTTCCCACTCGTAAGTTCATGTCTTTTTTCTTGGTTTTGGCCTGGTTTCGATCTTGTGTTATGGAAGTAGAGTTTGGAATAGTTAATTTTGGTTAATTTTTTTATGGGTAGGATTCGACGAAGCCTCCAATCGCGACTACAATATTTTTTGGTGCTAATGACGCAGCTCTTCCAGGCAGGACTAGTGAAAGGCAACATGTTCCTGTCGAAGAATACAAGGAAAATTTGAGGAAAATTGTTCTGCATTTGAAGGTCTTAAACACAATTTTTGCTGCCTTATGCATAGTTGAGAGATTGCAAATTATCTGGAGTTCCATCAAGTTTATGGTTGTTAAATGTTTGGATCTCGTGCTTAATATGGTCACTGAGCTCACGATCTTCTACTAGTAGCCTATGATCTACAATTTACTAGTAAATAGCGCAGAATGGAACATCGGTAACTAAATATTGGTACTGTTAAGTACCGAACATTCTTTCCCGGGGAAGAGTGTTTTGGAGTACTTCCAAGAGCTAGTCTTTGGACTGAATTAGTTTGAAAACTATGTCAAATGAAAAAACTAGGTTCTGAAAGCAACACTAACAATATAGATCTTAAATTGTTTTTGGTGTTCCTAGATGTCATTGGCTTCTCTAATTACTATTCTCCCTCCGTTCTTCAAAAACAAGGTTGCTTCTATTTCTTAAAGCAAATGCTGTCATATTGTAGGTCTGTTGCCTTCTAGTATTCAAATTATAACCATTTCTCTTTATTTATGGAAAGATAAACCTTTTGATGAATGGCGTAAAAATAACGATTTTTATTTCTCAATCGCTGATCAACATTGTTGCATTGATAATGAAAATCTGAAATTCTTCTCCTGAAGTTCAAACCAGTGTCCTAATCATTTACTTGTACCATGAACTTATGACTTGCATAATTGGTGATGCTTTGGATCATTGCATTCCAAACTGGATTTTCAATTGGTAGATGCGTTCTTAATTTTGCAGAAATGCTCCCCTTCCATGCTTATTGTGCTCATTTCTCCACCCCCAGTGGATGAGGAAGGCCGCAAAGAATATGCCAAGTATGTTTCTTTCTTAATTATTTTGTCCAGTGATAAGGAAATTTTGATTAGATAGTTTAGTTGCCAAAAGCACCCAATATTAGTGGATGTTAGTAGAAATTGTGAATCATGAGTCTTCATCCAAGAAAGGACAGTTATGTTTTCTATAACCATGCTTACAGGTCTTTATATGGTGAGAAAGCAATGAAACTTCCAGAGAGGACAAATGAAGTTGCTGGAGTTTATGCGAAGGAGTGTGTTGAGTTGGCAAAAGACATGGGAGTTCGATCAGTTGATCTTTGGTCTAAGATGCAGGAAACAGTGGATTGGCAGAAAAAATTACTGAGGTTTGTGTCACTTGTAGCTTCTGAGTCGAGAGATCACTACTGTTTGAGTGATGACTAGCATTTTGAAATTGGAGGTTATACAAAAAGTTTATGAAACAAACTTAATTGGTAACCTCTTGAGTGAATGTGACATAATTAGATCGTCAGAATATAATCTCTCATTACATATTGGACCCAATTAAAAAATAAGTAAAATAACTCAACCATGTTTTTACCAAGCCTATGCCTCATAATTTCCATCCTCTTATCCAGTCTACTTCTTGTTCCAAGATTCTTTAACTGGGAAGATTTGGTTGATGTTTGTGAACTTTGAAGTTAAAGCAAATGATATATGATAGACTTAACAAATTAAGAATTTAACAGAAATTTACGCAGTGGCTGTGAAATGCTGATTGTGCATCTTTTTTACAGAGATGGACTGCACCTGACACCAGAAGGTAATGCAGTTGTCTGGGAAGAAGTTGTTAAAGTGTTCAATGAAGCATGGCTTTCTGCTGAAGCAATGCCTTACGATTTCCCTCACCATTCGGAGATTGATGGAAAGAACCCTGAAAAAGCTTTCCAGCAGCAATACTTATAACATTGCAGCAGTTACACTTTGTCTCTGAAATAAATCTCTCTTTTTACAATCAAGAATTTTACTTCTGGGGAACATATTCGTCTTCTTTTAATGCACAGAAGCATTCGTGATGATATGCATGAACAGCTCAACTATTTGACCTTAATACAGTTCATTGCAATCAAAATGTTTTTTCAACATGGTAGCTCCTCAAAATTTAAGCTTTACTCTCCTTGAATTTGGATCGTAAACGACGTTCCAAGGTCTGGTTTTCTGTAGAGCATGCAACGTCTTATTTTCTGCTCATACTTGCAGTTCTTGAAGAATGATCAGGCAAGTAAACTTTCTAACAACTTCTAACATCAGCACAAACAAAAGGGTTCATATAGAACCTGCTAAATCGTCCTTTTGTCTCCTTAGCATTGGCCAAAACACATTTAAGATCACAACTGAAGGTAAGCAATTAAAGCTGTAATAGAAAGTTAAGCGTTACCTTAACCTCAATTTCACAATAGTTTCTGTAGTTAATGACACATCTAATGAAATTAAACAGGCCATAGTGTTGTTGGGTTATATACTAACTTCATTTATTAGTGACCTCTTTGAATTTACCATCAATGTAGAGAGAAATAGAGAGTGGCAAACATTAATGCCTGAGTTTGCAATCAATTCAGTTACAGACAACTAAAAAAGAAAACAGCAGTACGATGATATATTAGTCTAGAACTAAAATGACTAGGTTGTCCTCTTTCTGTCCTTTGACCAAATGTTGCAAGTCAAAATTTTGTCAAGACCACTTGGACCTATGTAGAGGAAAATTGTTGAATGCAATTATTAATAGATTTAATTACTAAATCTTGTATAGATATATATTAAGAGATGCATTTTGGGATAATAATTTTTCTTTCTCTTTTCGACCGCTGACTAATGACTCAAGGCATCTTTATTCGACTCCAAGCCCTTAAACTATAATTAGTGCATAAAGCTTTTCGTTGTGTGAGAGTTCAAAAAAAAATAGAAGTTATTATTTATAATTAGTCTTTCCAATAAAAGAATAATAAGATCTAAAGGTCAAACTTGTCATTTCATACCGTCACACTTTATATTTTGGCAAGTCCTTAATGGGTGCATAACATACCAAAAAGGCTTGAAGTGAATGTTTCCCGAATAGCCTCATGCTAGGTGGCATATCATGTATCTACTGACCATAGCCTCGGATCAAATCACGTGTTTTTATTATTCTGTTCCAATTTTATTTCATAAAATTTTATCTATTCAATAAATAGAACTCACAGAAATTGAACAACTTAGATTATACCGAAAGAAAGTGCACACAAAAAATTAGAATAGAGGATCTTGCGCCCTGATTTGGTATATTTTGGTCTACAAGTACAAGTTGACCTTCCATGTCCGTTTCTACATATTTGACCAATCTATAATGACTACACCAAGAGCCTGACCAAATGACCAACGGTCAGGATCAATAACAACATAAATGCCCACACATCCTCCCTTATTAAGGAACTCGAAGGTGGTATATTGTCATGTATTTCCTGAACACTTCCACCATTTAAGCCTCAGTATCTTTTTGTGATTTTCTCTCCATGGAGTTTAATCACAAGATCTTGAGAGACACCTCCTTCCCTCATCGACCACTGCTTTCTCCGGAAAATGATAATAGTTACCCAAATAATAAGCCATACAAGAAAGATGAGTTCCCCTTTGAAGTGTGCTCATCAAAGGGGTTTCTTCAGGATTTTCAACATCTAGATACTCAGTTTCATGCTTCTGGGACGTCTTCCAATCCCATCTTTGGGGTCCAAACTGGTTCCAATTTCGAATCTTTCGATTCTTTCCCATATGGTTCTTCGACGAATGTGGATTTCTGTGAATATGAGTGCAAACCATTTGCAGATAACAATAATCATGGCGGTCAAGTTCTAGTCTTGGACAATTTCATAACTGCAACTGGAGAAGGATATCTGAATCTTCCTCAAACAAACCACACTGGTCACTTGGATGCATCTACTGCACAGGATCACATGTCCTTGACGTTGCAAGAGATGAAACCTTTGAGTTTTATAGTACCAGACGAAGTCTCGTGTGTGAGCGTGAACAATCATGATTACTATAAGAGAGTCGATAAGAACAAATCATTTCTTTCTTCTGCAAGAAATAAGCCATGGAAAGGTCGTAAGAAGAACACTGTAGTGAAGGGTCAATGGACAACTGAGGAAGATAGGTACATAGATTATATAATTTCCATTTATAGGGCATATTATTGTTGGATGATAATAGTGTTGTTCTTGATTTTCCATGTTTGGTTTACTGATATTATTCCAAATGGTTATTTGCAGGCTCCTGATTCAGCTGGTTGAACAATATGGAGTTAGAAAATGGTCTCATATTGCTCAGATGTTGCCTGGAAGAATTGGAAAGCAGTGTAGAGAGAGATGGCACAACCATCTAAGGCCTAATATAAAGGTTAAAAAATTCCATAAGGGATAGTCGCCAGATGCATTTGGTCGATCTGATGTTTCATTCTTTCCTATTCAATTTCCTAAAATCTTTAGTTTTAGCTATACAGGTGGTAGATAGATAAAGAGAAAATTGTCTTACATCCAATTGCTTTTGCAGAAAGATTCATGGAGTGAAGAAGAAGATAAGGTACTCATACAGGCTCATGCAGAGATAGGAAATAAGTGGGCAGAAATTGCAAAGAGATTGCCTGGAAGAACTGAAAACTCAATAAAAAACCATTGGAATGCAACTAAAAGAAGGCAATACTCAAAGAGAAGGTGTCGTTCTAGGTACCCTAGAGGCTCTCTTCTGCAAGAGTACATCAAAAGCTTAAACTTGGACCAAATCAATGGGGGGTTTCAAGGAAAACCTTCTATTACCGATTCATGTGCTGGTAAAAGTATCACGAGAGCACCAATTCAACTGGCCTTCGATTTCTGCCAGAATGATCGTCTTGTCCCAACTTACGATTTCAATGAAGTTTCTGATTTTGAGTTCAATGACAAAATGTTCGAAGAGGGTTGCAGTATTGACTCCCTTCTCGATGACATTCCTTCCATGGATTTGCTTGTAGATGATCATATAACCCCACTGATGGATCAAAAAGTGAAGAAGGAGCTTGACTTAGTGGAGATGATCTCTCAAACCAAAATGCAATGATTCTGATATATTCCAGCCGTCAAATCTACATTAGATGGATGAATGGACCATGTTGGTAATGAGGCTTGCAATGTCTGCAAATTCAGGGGCATAAAAAGGGGAGGGTTTTCAAGCAAGCCTCTCCAGGTTCTGGGGTTTATAGTTGTTCACAGGATATGCGGCGAAGGATGAACAAGCAAGCAGACAAAGAAAAGCTAAATAATTTAAAAAAAATAAAGCCACTAAAAAATATGTTGGAATTCTTGTGATTGTACCCATGCGTATGGCAAGCTTGTGCTTAGACTTGCACGGCTTCAATTGCAAAACAATCACTATTTTCCATGGAGATCTTAAATATATGTAGGGACTATATAACTAACAATATCTCATACGAAGAATAGTTTATTTTTTATGCTTAGATATAAATATTAATTGAATCGAATATATTTACTTTTAAATTATTAATTTATTATTATTTTGAAATACTTAATTCATAAAGTATTACATAATTATAATTTTAACATTATTAACAGTATATATATATATATATACACCAAATTATACATCGGGTTAATTACAGAAAAATCTCAAACTTTGTTCAATTTTACAATTATAGCCCGAACTTTAAAAAATGAAAAGTAAATATTTAAACTTTCAAATTTTTTAATTCCAGTCCGCCGTTAGTGTCTTCACTAAGTTTATTGACGTGACTTACCACGTGTTTCAGAGACCCAAAACATTTTTATACATCAGATCAAGTTAATATAACTAATAAAGATTAACAAAACTACGTCGTTTAAGAACATAACTAAAACTGTGTCATTTTGATTCTTTAACATGCGAGACAGTAAGGTAAAATTTAAATAATTTATTATGCAATTTACAAACTAAGAATTCAAGTTAAAGATATAAAAAGAGGCAAAAAAAATATATTAAGCTTGCAAAGAAGATCACAAATGCATGATTTAAAAAATATTTTTCCTGTGAAAGAAGACAAGTATTTGTCCTTGAATTACAAGGAAACAAAATAGAAGAAATATATAAAGACAAATGGATTCCTAGTGAAAAGAATGGATAGCAAGGTAGAGAGATGAGAGATTTGATGGGGTCCAGCCCCAACAATCAATTTGAAGAAATTTAGTTCAAAAGCAGATTTGGACGGAGCTGCAAACTTTGACAAAATAAAAAAGAATGGATTTGCACGAGTAATGATTTTGGAAGAAACGCGTGAATTTAGTTCACATTTTTGGAGAATGCCTATAAATAGGCATCGTCTCCAACATTTGAAAAATACATAGAAAGTATAGCAAACAATCAACTCAATACATAGTGAGTGAGTTTAGCTCTGGATTACATCCATAGATAGGTGTAAGATAAAAATAGAGTGGTAAAATTTGAGAGTTGCTAGAATTGTGATCATATTCTAGCTTGTGAGAAATTTGAGTGATTATAATAAATTTATCTACACATATAGTGAAAATGTTACTGGCTTGGTCCCGTGATTTTTTTCCTTATAATTATTTAGGGAATTTTTCATGAAAATCTTGGTTTTCCTATTTTTATCTGGCATTTACAGTAATGATTCAGTTTTCACTGTGGTTATTATTTCTAGTAGATTTGATGGTCAAGTAATTATTGGAAATAAAGGGTCCACTCGGGATTGAAGCATAAATCCCAACAACTAGTATCAGAGCTCTTGATTCGGCAGATCCAGGAGCTTGGCATGGCTAACAATGGGGTAATGATCAAGTTGACGAATTCTAATTACTCAATGCGGAATCCAGAATGGAGGATTACCTCAATTGTAAAGATCTATATGATCCAATTGAAGGTGATGGTGCTAAGCTACAGGATATGACTGAGAAGCAGTGAGACAAATTAAAGAAGCAGACATTGGGTATAATATGCCAATGGATAGATGCTAGCCTGTACAATCACATGAAGAATGAAAAAGATCCCCAAGTTGTCAGGAAGAAATTAGAAGGTATGTACGAGACTACTAATGCTCAAGGAAAAGTGTTCATGATCAGAAAACTCATGAACTTGAAGTTGTCAGAGGGATGATCAGTTACACAACACCTGAATGACTTCGATGGACTTTTAAATGAGTTAGCAATTACTATTATGTCCTTGGATGACGAGATGCAAGCACGTCTGTTGTTGGTATCTCTTCCGGATATTTGGGATACTCCTGTGGTATCTTTAAGCAACTCAGCTCCAAATGGTGTGGTAACAATGTATATAGTAAATAGACTACTCAAGGAAGAATTGCAGAAAAGAGATGTTGCCAGTACCAGTTCACAAGCCCTTGTTACTAAGAATAGGGGCCAGAGCAAGAGTAGAGGTCGAGCATATGGAAAGTTTAGGGATAGATCTAAGTCCAGGGAGAAGAGACAGTGTTACCATTGCGTAAGATGGGTCATCTCAAAAGAAATTGCTATCTTCTTAAACAGGAGAATGCAAACCGAAATCAGGATAATGACAAAAAGACATATGTTTCAATCTTGGCAGAAGATGGTGAGGTAACTTTAGTTTCTCATGATGTAGATTGTGGTCATGTTACAAATGCATATACCCAATGGATAGTAGATTTTGGTGGTTCATACCATTGTGTTCCAAAAAGGGAATACTTTGGCACTTATAAAGCAAGAAATTTTGACACTATCAGAATGGGAAATCATACTGTCTTGCAAATAGTGGGGATTGGTGACATCTGCGTGAAGACCAATGTTAGGTGCATATTAACACTTAAAGATGTGCGGCATATTTCTGATCTTCAGTTGAACCTGATTTCTGGTAGTGTACTGGACAAGGAAGGTTACCACCTTCATATGGGTGACGATAACTAGAAACTCACCAATAGATCTTTGGTGGTGGAGAGAGGAAGATTATCCTGCTCGTTGTACAAGATGCAAGCGGTGATATATGTGGGTCAATTGAATGCAATTGAGGATGATGCTTTACCAAATTTATGGCACAGGTGGTTGGCACACGTAAGTGAAAAAGGGTTGAATATGTTGGCTAAGAAGTTCCTTATCCCACTAGCCAAATGTAAAATAAACCTTTGTGACTATTGTTTATTTAGGAAGCAACATTGCGTTACATTTCAACTGAGCTTAAGACAGAGAGACAACAAATTGGAGTTGGTTTACTCCGACGTTTGTGGTCCTGTGGAGGAGGAATCTCTTGGAGTTAATAAATATTTTCTTACCTTTATTGATGATTTCTCATGGAATACATGGATATATATGTTGTGCACAAAGGACCAGGTATTCTAGCATTTTCAACAGTTCTACATGATGGTGGAAAGGGAGACCGGAATGCCATTGAAGTGTCTGCGCACTGACAATGGTGGTGAATATATCTTTAGGGAGTTCAAAGATTATTACAGTAAGCATGGTGTCAGACACGAGAAGATAGTTCCTAGCACGCCTCAGTATAACGACATTACCGAACGAATGAATCGTATCATTATTGAGAGAGTTAGATCTATGATCAAAATGGCTAACTTACCTAAGTCATTTTGGGGAGAAGTTGTCGGTGCTACTGTCTACCTAATCAACCGACTACCTTCAGTACCTTTAAACTTTGATGTCCCGAAGAGGGTCTGGACAGGTAAGAACTTTACTTACTCTCACTTAAAGGTATTTGGCTGCAAGGCATTCATGCATGTTCCGAAGGAGCAGAGATCAAAACTTGATGACAAGTCGATACCTTGCATATTTGTTGGTTACGGAGACAAAGAGTTTGACTTCAAGTTACGGGATCCATTGAAAAAAAGTTGTTCAGAGCCGAGACATAATATTCCACGAGGATGAGATCGGGGCAGATACAATTATGGATGGTGCAAGATCCACAAGTGGCGGTGTTGGTGATATTATACTAATGAGCATTCCAACAGATGGTGTCACAAGAGATGGAGTGCTAGAATCAGAACATGAAGAAAAAGAAGAAGAAGAGCCAGTCATGGGGAATCAAAAGTCAGTCGTAGATAATGAAAGTGATGAAGAGGGTGTTGAGCAAGGGGAGCCAGAGAACCCCATTTCATAGGAAGGACTTGAATCTCAGTTGAGAAGGTCAACTAGAGAACGCAAACCATCTATGAGGTATCCTAGTTTTGATTATATTTTGATTACTGATGAGGGGGAGCTAGAGAGCTTCCAAGATGTGCAATCTTGCAGATATAGAGATTGCTGGTTGAAGGTCATGCAAGAGGAGAAGAATTCTTTGAAGAAAAATAATACGTACGAGCTAGTGAAACTTCCAAAAGGTAAGAGAACACTAAAAAACAAATGGTTGTATAAGCTGAAGAAAGATGATGGCAACTTAGTGAAATATAAAGCTTGATTGGTCATTAAAGGTTTCAATTAAAAGAAACGTATTGACTTTGACAAGATTTTTCCACCAGCTGTGAAAATGAGTTCTATTCGAGTTATGCTAGGTCTAGTAGCTAGCTTAAACCTGAATTGGAGCAGCTCGATGTAAAAACCGCATTCTTGCATGGGGATCTAGAGGAAGAGATCTACATGAAACAACCAGAAGATTTCAAGGTCAAGGGAAAAGAGGACATGATTTATCGCTTAAAGAAGAGCTTGCATAGTTTGAAACAAGCCTTGCAATAATGGTATAAGAAGTTTGATTCTTTCATGGTGAATCAAGGCTAGAAAAGAACTGATGCAAATCCTTGTGTACATGTCCATAGATACCTTGACAATAAATTTATTATTCTTTTCTTATATGTTGATGACATACTAATTGTTAGATCAGATGCACATATGATTAGCAGGTTAAAGGGAGATTTGTCAAAGGCGCTTAACATGAAAGACTTGGGATCGGCAAGGCGAATTCTCAAAATAGAGATTACCTGAGATCGGAAGTCCTATAGGTTGTGGTTATCGTAGAAGAAATATATTGAACGAGTTCTAGATAGGTTCAATATGAAGAATGCTAAACCCGTAAGCACTCCATTTGCCACTTACTTTAAGTTGAGTAAGAAATCCTACCCATCAACGGAGAAAGAAAGAGAAGATATGTCAAATGTTGCATATGCTTCAGCGGTCGAAACTTTGATGTACGCAATGGTGTGTACGAGACCAGATATCGCTTATGCAGTTGGCATTATGAGTCGATTTTTTTCAAATCCTCATAAGATATATTGGGAAGCAGTAAAGTAGATCTTTGGATACCTGAGAGGAACCTCTAATTTATGTCTAATTTTTTTAGGGGAAAAACCTGTATTTATTGGCTACATAAATGCAGATATGGCTAGTGATCTTGATGAAAGAAAATCTATGTCCGGATACCTATTTACATTGTCAGGGGGAGCTATTTCATAGCAATCAAGATTACAAAAATGTGTTTCCTTATCAACTACGAAAGCAGAGTACGTTGTAGCAACAGAAGCGGGGAAGGAAATGCGTTGCTTAAAGTGATTATTTCAAGAATTGGGTATATAGCAGGAAGAATACATAGTCTATCACAATAGTCAAAGTGCCTTAGACCTGAGCAAGAACACTATGTATCATGCACGGACAAAACATATTAACGTAAGGTATCATTGGCTCAGACTTGCCATTAAAGAGAAGACGTTTCAGTTGTAGAAGATTCACATAGAGAGAAATGTTGCGGATATGCTGATGAAGGTCGTTCCTAAAGAGAAGTTCAAGCTGTGTGTCGAACTCGCTGGGTTTCGATGGTAAAACATATCTACTTGTTTTAAGCTCAAAAATCGCAATTGAATGGATCATGACTTATAGTTAAACAGAACGGATATCGATCCCACATGGATTGATGCCTAGACACCACTTAATTTAGACATAACTTTGTTTAAGAAATGAAATTATTTAATGAAAATAATATGGAAAATTAAATTAAAATAAAAGACTAACATAAAGCAATAGACAATAACAAAAAGTAAAAATTTGGAATTCAAAAATCTTAAGACTAAAGATTACTTATTCCCTATTTTGTCTTCTTCCTATTTTATTGATTGAATTGTGTCTCACCTTAGATTTCTGAATTTACTAATTACCCTCTATCAAGGTGTAACTAATTGTCCCTAATCGAAATAATGAGAATCAATTGGACAATCTCTTAACCTACCTAATGACTCTATCGATTCCACTAGTTATTAAACTATCTTATAGGTGATCAATTGACTAGGCGAGATCTCTCTTATAACTATTCAATTAACATGATGATTGCTAGTCTATAGGTCACCAACTCTCACTATACAATCCTACATAAATTTCATCTCACTCACTCTCTCGATTTGTTACAAGAAAACAATTAAAAACAACAATCATCAAAGACACTTCATTCAATTCAATAAAATAGGAGTTCAACACAATAGGTCCAAAAGCAATCCCTAAAACTAAATTAGCCTAACATGGTCTCTATAATATCATCAACATTCAAATAAACCACTTTTATAAATCCTAGAAGAGATCTAAATGACAGAAAATTGAATAGAAAGATTCCTTCTCTTCTTTGCCAAAATATGGAATTTTGGTGTTGATGTGTTATTTTGCCCAATCTTGATGATGATCCTTGTCTTCAATCCTTCCTCAAGGCTCCAAACATGTGTTCTTCACTCAAAGATGGTGTTTCTATAGATGGGTGTCGTCTCCGTTGAAGATGGAGGCTTAATGATGCTTAAATAGTCAAAAAATCCTAAGTTTAATGAAGCCTCACATATTGTCTCAGATTATGATTCCCACCTTCGTGGGAATTTGCATTATTCCCACAATCCTTAGCTCCACCCCTCTTTTCTTTTCCTCTTGATCTTTTGTTCATCCTCCAAGTTGCTCCTTCTTTCTTCTTACATAAAAATTGTCAATTCTTACCCTCAATTAACATCAAACACACAAGAACAAAAATGAAAATCAAACTTAATAAAAACACACAAAATGAATCCTAAACTAGAACAATAAATAACAATTATGCTAGAAAACACATGACAATTACCTATGAAAACATGTACTAATGCACATCTATCAACATCCCCACACTTGAATCTTTACTTGTCCTCAAGCAAAATAAATACAGCCAATCAATTATATCACTTCATTGTCATAAAGATCAAAACATACAATCCCTCAAGTTCAAGCCAACTCAAATATCAAGTTAATGCACATATCGTGACTAATTTTTCATTGGTGTACATAAGTAAACTCACAATTGGGCATAATCATTCAACGATAAGTAAAAGTGCACAAATGAATATTCCTCACGGTTTTCATTCATTTCTCTCAAGTGTTTAAGGGTTAATGTTTTGCTTAAACTTCTTATAGGAAATTACACTACCATAGGCTTGCTAATACACCAATTTTCCTCTACAAGGATTACATGCATAAATAGATCAAAAGGACTTGTTTAAGGTTGTAGTGTGGTAAGGGTTAAGGTTGGTCAAAAGAGGAGAAAGAGGGTTAAGCACAAACATAAATAAAGCACAAAACGGATACAATGGGATAACAAAACATAACTCCGAGATGTCTAAACATAACTAATGTAGTACTTTGCACTCATTTATGCTACTTGATTCTTCTTCCCTTTTCTTTTCCTTTCTTTTTCATTTTTTTCATTTTTTTCTTTTTCTTCATACGTGGAAGAACTATGAATCAAAACTAGCGCTGTATACAATGTAGTCCATAAGCAGAGATATACTCAACTTATCTCGGTAAAAATTTCACACAATCCCAACTAATGTTTTACTTAATACTTTACTAAGCTTACAAAAGGGTAAGAAAATGAGGTTTAATGTTTTAAAATTTTGGGTGATTTCAAAAAACAAAAGGTTAATGCTCAACGGAGGTAGCAAGGGATGATCAATGGGTAGGCCATTTAAGCCAAGGGTTAACACAAAAGGGCCTAGATTATCTCTATTAAGCATGCATCTAGTAGACTCAAATTAATTCAAAACAAGTTCTAAAGGTAGTAACCTACAGATGTAACACTCAACAGAGAAATGAAATGACTATAGATGGAGTCATATGGCTTAATCCTCACTTTAGCTCAGATGAAAACTCATTATGCATCTCTACACTACCTCATTATTTAAATGTCAATTTGTGACTAAGCTTATGTGACCAACTATTTTTCATCACTCTATATGGTTCGTTTTCTACTCAAGTAGCCTAACCTGAGTTCAAGCATACATTCAATCTAATTCCAACTAATATGATAGAATCTCATGGAAGTATTTATCAGAGTGACCCAAATGTGGTTCCATTGCTAACACAAAGTACCATTGCTGACACAAAACACAAATAATATGCCTAAACATGCATCCTATTCAACACAAATTTTTTAAAAAATTGCAATTAAGAAAGTTAATGTCACCTCCCCATACTTAAAGATCACATTTTCCTCAATGTGACAAGTCAACCCTCAAGTGAGTGAAAATGACATTAAAACAATTAAAAATGAAAACAACATAATCAAAAGAAATTGAAACAAACAAATTATAACAAACTAAACAAAAGAAAATGAATTCAAACCAAACTTAAAGAAATTAAAACAAAAAAAACATAGCACACATAAATGATATGAAACCAAATAAACATGAAATGAAATGCAATCACACAAAAGAAACACAAAAGTTAAAAGTTAATGGGTAGGAAAAGCTTATTCAGATGATGGTGGTGACGGTGATGGTGTAGGAGCTTCAAAATTGTTCCTTCGATAGAAGTTGAAGAACCTTCTCTTCAAGCTCCGTTACTCTTTATGAACTTTTCACATTTGTATGCCGAGCTCAGTTATTTGAGATGCCATCTATTGTTGGTTGGAGGCTATTTGTTTAAAGGTTGGAGTCAGTCATCCTTTGTTGGTGTGCTGGGTTCTTCTGCCTCTGCTTCTTCTTTTGGATCCTAAAGTCACGGAAGTGAGTACCTTCTTCTTCCTAGTAAATTAGGTGGTGGACTTCGTCACTCGGTTTTCGAGCCATCATCTTCTTTGATGCCATTATAATAGAAAAACCTACAAGAACAAGAGAGAGAAAGTGAGATTCAAGGTTTAGAGAGAGAGAACAAAAAACTTACCTAAATTCTTATTGTTTGGAAAGATTAATGCATGAAAAGATGAAAAGATTATAAGAATAATGAAAGAGAAAATAATAAGAATTTAGAGAAAAATTGAAGTGTTTTAGAGAGTGGGAGGAGAGAAATTCATGGGTTAGAGAGAGAGGGTGTGAAAATTTGAAGATAGGATGAGAAAAAAATGGGATTCCCACACTCGTGGGAATCTCCACTATTCCCATGCATATGGGATTCTGAATGGTAGTGATTCCCACGTGCGTGATCATCACAATTCCTACGAATGTGGGAATTAGTGATCCTCAATATTTCAAACCTTCTTCCAAGCATAAATGTACTCTCCATAATCCCAAAACCTACAAATATATCAAGATAATATCATCAACAGGAAATTTGAAAAGAAAACAAATTGAAATTCAAACAAAATTAATATAAACATAAATCAAATTCAATTCAAGCATGATCATAACTAAAGAACTGAAACAAAAACTAGACGAAGATAATACAAAAGAAATTAAACATGCTAAGTTGAGGTCATTAGCTTGACCATTCAATATATACCCATGAAAAAATTGAAGATAAGAGAGAGATAACTTCCCTTGCTTGTGGATATATTCCTCCATAATATGGTTTATAGTGGTGCCCATTGACCTTGAATGTTTCCCCAGTATCATTTTCCAGCTCCAAAGCTCCATGGGGTAACACTTGAAGAATTTTGAAAGGCCCACTCCATCTAGACTCGAATTTTCCAGGAAATAGTCGAAATCTTGAGTTAAACAAAAATACTAAATCCCCACTCTTGAATTTCTTTTTCTTGATATGGCCATCATACCACTTCTTAGCCCTTTCTTTATATAGCTTGGCATTTTCATAAGCTTCATACCTTAACTCATCCAACTCGTCGAGGTGTAATAATTGCTTTTCTCCTGCCAGCTTCCAATCCATGTTCAATTTCTTTATTGCCCAATATGCTCTATGCTCCAACTCAAATGGTAAATGACATGCCTTGTCATATACAAGACAATATAGTGTTGTGCCTATGGGGGTTTTGAAAGCTGTTCTATAAGTCCACAGTACATCTCTAGTTTCGATGACCAATCTTTTCTTGAAATTATCATTGTCTTCTCCAAAATCTTTTTCAACTCTCTATTCACCACCTCTACTTGGCCACTAGTTTGGGGGTGGTATAGGGTAGCCACTCAATGATGAACGTTGTATCTTCTCAAAAGGTTCTCAAATGGTTTGTTGTTTAAGTGACACCC
>JAOSBN010000007.1:27547522-27565359 GCA_027563595.1 Erythroxylum suave
CCCCCCCACCCCCCCCCCCCAAATCACTTATAATTCCTCTAGGTGCCCCAAATCTAGTAAAAATATTCCTAATGAACTTCTGAACCACCTTACTATTATTGGTTAGAGTGGCGATTGCTTCGACCCATCTAAAAATATAATGAACTCTATCCAAGATATAGGTGTTACCTTCAAAGGGTGGGAATGGTCACATAAAGTCCAGACCCCATACATCAAATATCTCCACCTTCATTACGTTCAAAAGCGGCATTTCATCTCTCTTTGATATGTTGCCAACCATTTGACATCTATCACACTTGAGCACAAAATCTTAAACATCCTTAAATAGAGTTAGCCAATAGAATCCACACTCTAAAAATCGTGCAGAAGTTTTGTTATCTCCATAATGCCCTGGATACGGTGAGCTATGACATTAAATTAAGATCTCAGGCATTTCATCTTCAGGAACACATTTGTGAATTAAACTGTCAGCACAAATCTTATAAGGTACAGGTTCATCCCAAATATAACAAGTGCATTGAAATAGGAAACACTTCCTTTGTTGATATGACAAATAGGATAGAAGAATACCACCTGAAAGCTCAATATCTGCAAACTATAGAAGGAAAGGGTTATCTACCATCATCAATGTCTCGTCAGGAAAACTTTCCTTAATTTCCTCACCCTCTTCTTGATTTCTACCTTCAAGTCTCGATAAGTGGCTTGCTACGACATTTTTTGCTCTTTTCTTATCTTTTATTTCAATATTAAACTCTTGGAGCAGATCGAATAAGCCTAGCCTTGACATCCTTCTTAGCGAAAAGGTAACATAATGTTGCATGGTCTGTAAACTCAATAACTTGTGAGCCTAAAAATAATAACAAAATTTTTTACAAAAAAATACCATCGTAAGTAATTCTTTTTCGGTAGTTTTGTAATTCAATTGTGCTCTTCTCAACGTCTTGCTTGTGTAATAGATAGCATGCAACATTTTCTCCTTCTGTTGACCTAATACACACCCAACAATATGGTCACTTATGTCACACATAATCTCAAATGGAAGAGTCCAATCCGGCAATGTCATAATTGGGGCTATCATGAGTGCCTTTTTCAACCTAATAAAATAATTCAAACAATCATTATAAAAAACAAAAGGCACATCTTTTACCATTAGATGAGTTAGAGGTTTTACAATAAGGGAAAAATCTTTAATGAACCATCTGTCGAACCCTGCATGACCAAGAAAAGCTCGAACACCTTTGATGTTGGAAGGACGATAACTTTTCAATTACTTCTGTTTTAGCACGATCCATTTCAATTCTTTTGTATGAAATCTTATGGCCTAGTACGATTACCTTTTGGATCATGAAATGACATTTTTCTCAATTTAAAACTAAATGTGACACCTTACATCTTTAAAGCACTTTGTCTAAGTTAAGCAAACAATGATCAAAAGACTCTCCAAAGATAGGGAAATCATCCATGAATACTTCCATGAGATTTTCATTCATGTCTGCAAAAATTGCCATCATACACCTTTGAAATGTAGCAGGTGGATTACATAAACCAAAAGGAATCCTTCAGTACGAAAAAGTTCCATATGGGTAGGTGAACGTGGTATTTTCTTGATCTTCTGGGTATATAAATATTTGATTGTACCCTGAATATTCATATAGAAAGCAATAAAAAGAATGACCATCTACTCTCTCAATCATTTGGTCTACAAAAGGTACAGGGAAATGATCTTTCTTGGTAGCCAAATTTAGCTTCCTATAGTCAATGCACACTCGCCAACCCGTGACAGTCCTAGTCGAAATATTTTCCCCTTTTTCGTTTTCCATCACTGCCATACCACCTTTCTTTAATACACACTGTACTGGACTCACCCATTCACTATTCGAAATGGGGCAAATTATTTCTACATCCAGAAGTTTCATCATTTCCTTCTTTACAACCTCTTGCATATTTAGATTTAACCTCCTTTGTCTTTCTCTAACTGCTCTACATCCTTCTTCTAGATTAATCCTATGCATCACCAAATTTGGGCTAATCCCCCGAATATCAGAAATTTGTCAACCTACAACTGTCATCCTTTTCCTAATAGTCTCTATGTTGCTCACAATTTAATTTATTGGAGATAATGATAGGTAAATTGTGGTTCTTCCCTAAAAAGCTATACCTTAAATGGGAAAGTAAAGGTTTAAGCCCTAAAGTGGGAGGTTTAACGGTAGAAGGTGGTGTAGGTGCACTAGCTCTCTCTAATCTTTCTAACTCCACTTCCTTACATACATCCTGTTACTTTACACTTTCATCTTCATGTATTTCATTCACCTTATCGACTCCTTCTTTAATCTCTTTCACATACTCATTTACAAAACCAATTTTCATACGCACATTTCCATCCATCAGTTTCTGCAAAGACTTTGTCATATTAAACTCAACCTACTCATGACCAATTCTCAACACAAGTTTCCCTACATGAACGTCAACTAATGCCCTACCAATATTTATAAAAGGCCTACCCAAAATCAATGGACAATTCTTATCAACTTTAAAGTCTAACACAACAAAATCAACAGGAATTATAAATTTGTCCATTTTTACCAATACACCTTTCATGACTCCAAATGGCCTTTTTATTGATTGATCCGCAAGTTGAATCAGCATGGAAGTCGATTTGACCTTTCCTAATCCTAGTTTCCTGAAAATAGATAGATAATGGCATCAAATTAATACTTACACCTAAATCACATAAATATTTGAAAAATTCAAAATCACCAATGACATATGGAATAGTAAAGCTCCTTGGATCTTGCAACTTTGAAGACATTCGACTTGAAATAATAGAACTACAGTTCTCCATCAATCTAATTGTCTCATTGTCTTCCCAAGTACATTTGTGCGTGAATATATCCTTTAAAAACTTTTCAGACTTGGGCATGCACTTTAAAACTTCCACCATTGACAAATCAATCTGTAGATTCTTTAGTTTCTCTAAAAATTTGGAAAACTGGGGATCCACCTGATGTTGCTTCACTCTTTGTGGATATAGGAGTTTGGGCTTATACAATGGTGGTGGTACATACGACCTGCCCTTTTCTTTTTCTTCTTCTATCTCTGTACTTTTCTCTTTTTCATGGCTATCCTTTTTTATACTCAGTTCTTCCATTTGCTTTTAAAGTGTAATAGCTTTAAGCTTCTCACTCAGAATAACCTCAGCATTGCTCGATAAGCTGTTAGCACTTCTAGAAACTAAAGCATCAGTAAGTTCACTTACCTAAACCTCCAAGTTATGGATCGATAAGGTGTGATTTGTTCACAATCAAGTCAACTTTTGCCTCCATCCTCTTCTGATTTTCCTCTTGGATTGTATGCATCCTTTTATGATTCTCCTTTTGTGCTTCTAGTTTGGAACTAAATATTTCCATAAACTTGTCCAACTTATTTTTCAACGCTTCAATTCGATTTTGTTGGAATCCTGCCCATTCTTAAGGTCTTTATTAGTCACTTGCATTTTTGTTACTCCAACAAAAGTTCGGGTGGTTTTTCCAACCCGAATTATACGTGCTTGAATATGGATTATTATCTCGTTGCGGTTAGCGTAGGTAACTTACTTGTTCAGTGCCACCAACTCCCACTAGGAAACATTTCGCTGAGCTTTGGTTGTTTTCCCTACACAGCTCACATTGTGCTTGAATCATCTTAACTGCTAAGGTAGATGCTCCTTGCATATTGTTGACCTGCTTTGTAAGAGCCGTGACCTGATCCTACAAGGCAATAACTGAGTTAATAGGTATCATATATTTCTATTCCTTCTGTCATTGTCTACTCCTCTCACTTGACCACATGCAACTGTTGCTTGCTAACTCCTCTAATAGATCATGAGCTGCTTCCACTGTCTTTCTCATCAGTGAACCTCCGGCTGCTGCATCAATTGTCCCTATTGAGCTTGGATTCACTCCATTATAGAATGTTTGAAGCATAAACTCCTTCGGGAGGTTATAATGTGGACAGCTTCTTTGAAGTTCTTTAAATCTCTCCTAAGCTTCATAGAGAGATTCTCCATCGCTCTGCTAGAAATTTGTTATCTCCTTCATAATCCTCGTCGTTTTTGTCAATGGAAAGTACTTAGATAGGAATGCTTGAGCAAGCTATTCCCAAGTCTTAATTTGGCCTGAATTTAAGGAATTATATCATGCTTTAGCTCGATCCTTCAACGTGAATAAAAATAGTCTTAGCTTTATTGCATCATCTAACATTTCGTTGAATATGAAAGTTTCGTAGATCTCCATCTCTAAGAAGTTTACAATATGGGCATTTAGATCCTCGTTGGATATCCCATGCACAATATTTTGCAGAATATTTAGTAGCGTCGGCTTTATCATAAAATTATTCGCTTGGACCACCGATCTCGTCACTCCTTGAAGACTAAACCCTGGCCTCATTAAGTCCACTCACATTCACTCCGGTCCTCCTTGCTTTCCTTCTTCAGCCATATCTTGATTCAAAAAGTTCAAACACTTCTCCCTTCTTATTTCTCTTTCGTGCTTCTTAATGTCAGGAGATTTGTCTTCAATAGCTTATTTCGTCCTTCGTGTGCTCTTTGTATTCATGCACCTGCAAATACACAAGGAAATGTATCAAAAACTCTTAAATAAAAGTAATCTAAATTAAAAATGAAGCTTAACAATCAATCCCCAGTAAGGGTGCCAAAAACTTGTTGATGGTAAAACCTATCTACTAGTTTTATGCTTAAAAATCACAAGTGAATGAGTCGTGACTTAAAGTTAAACAATGCAGATAACGATCCCACAGTGATTGATACCTAGACACCATTTAATTTAGATACAAAATTGTTTAAGAAATGAAATTGATTAATGAAAATAATCCAGAAAATTGAATTAAAAATAAAAGACTAACACAAAGTAATAAACAATACCAAAATGCAAAAAAATGGGAATTCAGGAATCTAAGACTATAGATTACTCTTTTCCCTATTTTGTCTCCCTTTTATTTTATCGATTGAATTGTGTCTTACACTAGATTTTAAAATGTATTAATTACCCTCTCTCAAGGTGTAACTAATTGTCCCTAATCAAATTAACGGGAATCAATTGGACGATCTCTCAACCTACCTTATGACTCTACCGATTCCACTAGTTATTAATCTATATTATGGGTGATCAATTGACTAGCCAAGATCTCTCTTCTAACTATTCAATTAACATAATGATTGCTAGTTTATAGGTCACCAACTTTCATTGTACAATCCTACATGAATTTCATCTCACTCACTCTCTCAATTTGTTACAAGATAACAATTAAAAATAATAATCATCAAAGACACTTCATTCAATTCAATAAAATAGGAGTTCAACACAATAGGTCCAAAAGCAATCCCAAAATCAAAATCAGCCTAACATGGTCTCCATAACATCATCAAAATTTAAATAAACTATTTTTACAAAGACTAGAAGAGATCTAAATGACAGAAAATTGAATAGAAAGACTTCCCTTCTTTGCCAAAATTTGGAATTTTGGTGTTAATATGCTATTTTGCCAAATCTTGATGATGATCCTTGTCTTCCATCCTTCCTCAAAGCTCTAAACATGTGTTATTCATTTAAGGATAATGTTTCTACAAATGGGTGTCATCTCCCTTGAAGATGGAGGCTTAATGATGCTTAAATAGTCCAAAAACCCTAAGTTTAATGAAGCCCTACACATTGTCTCAGATTATGATTCCCACGTTCATGGGAATTTGCATGAATTCCACAATTGTGGGAATTGGCCTCAGCTCCACTCCTCTTTTCTTTTCCTTTTTGATCTTTAGTTCACCCTCCAAGTTGCTCCTTCTTTCTTCCTACATAATATAGTCAATTAACATCAAACATGCAAGAACAACAATGGAAATCAAACTTAATGAAAATATACAAAATGAATCCTAAACTAGAACAAGAAACAATAATTATGCTAGAAAACACATGTCAGTTACCTATAAAAACCTGTACTAATGCACACCTATCACCGGGATGAGTTCCTATTGAGAGTCAGTTGAAGACCTCCTCCAGTATATGATGGTTGGGGCTGGTGAAGGAGAATTGATAAGGTCCAGCCCCATTTATGGCCGAAAACAATCAATTTGAAGAAAACTTAGTTCAAAAGCAGATTTGGACGAAGCTACAAACTTTGATCAAAAATATTTGAAGGATTTGGACGGGTAATGATTTCGGCAGAAACACGTGAATTTAGTTCACATTTTTAGAGAATGCCTATAAATAGGCATCATCTCCAACATTTGGAAAATACATAGAGAGCAGAGCAAACAAGCAACTCAATACATAGTGAGTGAGTTTAGCTCTAGATTACATCCACGGAGAGGTGTAAGGTAAAAATAGAGTAGTAAAATTTGAGAGTTGCTAGAATTATGATCATATTCTAGCTGGTGAGAAATTTAAGTGATTGTAATAAATTTGTCCACATATATAGTGAAAATTTTATCAGCTCGGTTCTGTGTTTTTTTCCCTATAATTATTTAGGGAGTTTTTCACATAAATCTCAATGTCTGTATTTTTATCTAGCATTTATAGTAATGATTTGTTTTTTTTACCATAGTTATTATTTCTGGTGGATTGGGTAGTCAAGTAATTATTGGAAGTAAAGGGTCCACTCAGGATTGAAGCATAAATCCTAACAAGATTCAGTATAGACATCTTCTTTCCTTCATTCAAGCAATATAGTAACGCATTATCCACCACTAATCTATAACTGTTTTGGATAAGCCAAGAAGCCTATATGGCAATAACGATTCATTGGTTCCACTATCAAACTTGGTGAGAACCCATTAAATATAGTAATAATAAAAGGAATTGAAGACAAAGGGAAAGCTTGCTAAGGGTTTAGAATAACAAGTAACAACAAGAGGTTTATAACGAAAAAAGAAGAAATGAGCAACCATGAAAATGAGAGATAAAATAGAAGAGAGAGAAAAGAGACATAGAACAAAGACACAAAAACAAGAATACAAAGTTGACTAAAAAGGATGCTAAAATTATATGGTGGCATTATTGGTTTGGTTAAATAGAAGCTGCAAATTAATTAGAGACCAAACCGTGAGCGGTTTGTTGTTATGAAACAAGTAAAACACGAACCTTTTAACTCTTTTAATCTCTTATTAAATTAAAGGCACGAATCTCTCTAAATAAGATTTTAAGTTGCTCTCTGCCTCTCTCACAAAATCTGGATCAATATATTCCAAAGAGAGAGAGAGATAGAGAGACAAAGAGAGAGAAGATAGTTATGTGATGCAAGAACGAGCAAAGTAGCTTGGTGCAATGTGACAACGAAGGTTTACATCTTTCATTTAGGGATTTAATTCCAAAAAAAGACACAGTTTTCATTATGTTATTAAACAACGTAATTTAGTTAATCTTTATTAGTTATGTTAATTCAGTTTGACGTGTATAGTATTTTGAGTCTCTGGAATATGTGACAAGTCATGTCAGCAAACTTAACGGAGACGCTAAAATCGAAAAAATAAAAAGTTTGAGCATTTGTTTTTTTAAAGCAAACGCTGAAATTGTATTAATAGAAATCTCTTAAGCAGAGAGGGATATCATCCCAAACAATAAAACGACCATGATAAATGGATGCTCGAGCTAGGGTGTGAGTGCCTAAAGTAGCTTGCCGCCGAACCCAACGAACTGAAATATCAACTCTAGAATCAAGTAAAAGCTTACAATCTTGTAAAATCATACCTAGTTCTGAAAAGTCTAAGGAAGAATTGTTAATAGATTGAACAACCTGTAACGAATCAGTAATAATGCAACCATTGAAGGGTAGAAACTCCACTACGAATTGCAAACACTGTCGAAGAGCCAAAGCTTCAACTATAACCGCCGAACCACCTCCTTCTGAGAATCCTCAGACCACCCTTTGAAACATGCCCTTGGGGTCCTCAACAATAAACCCGAAACCAACAAAATCAAGAGCCTGGAAAACAGCTCCATCCACTTGACATAACCATGAAAAATCATCTTCCATTAAACTTGCAACAGAAGCATGAGGTCCAATAGCTAGAACACTAGACACAACAGTAACGTTAGTAACACTTGAAGAAACAACTAAAGCCAATCCACGAGTAACATTAGCCAAGGAAGAATCACGATCACGCCAGACTGAAGTAGTGCCATGATTTTGATTACCATTGGTAGTAGAAGTAGAATCACGAGCTTGCCTTGATCTATAAATATTGCTAGAGTTATGTTGAACAATTACATTATCAGCACCATTATTGACCATCTGAGTATCCTCCCAATCTTCCAAAAATTTCTCTGCCTTCTCCACTATTTGTGAAGCAGATTTAATCACTTATTGCCACAATAAGCTATTCCTAGCAAACCATAATTTCCATGCAAGAACAGCAACAAAGTTGCTTTCTTTTTGGTACAATGCTCCAGTACCTGCAATTGAAATTCTGAAAAAATAACGTTAGGCTGCACAATTACCACTCCTCCCAACCTCCACACGTCTTGCGCGAAAGAATAATGAATAAGGACATGGTCTCCACTTTTCAACCCCACTACACCAAAGACACCCACCCCCAAAGTCCACACCCCTATTTCTCATATTACTCTTGCTAGGTAAAATATCCCTACAGGCTCTCCAACAAAAATCTTGAACCTTTGGAGGGACTTTTAATTTCCACAGCTTCGACCATACCCCACCTCCCAAACGGTTTGGCTCCCTTTCCAAAACCTCGAAACTAACATAATAAGCCGACTCTTATCAAAATTCCATAACAAAGTATCCTTCCTATTTATGATACTAATAGGGATACTAACAATAGCCCTAATATCTCGAACCGAAAACAACTCCAATAGATTCGCTACATCCCATTGCTAACCCGAACTATCAAATAACTCACTCACTTTCATCATGAGATCAATAAAATCATCCCCATCATCCACAAAGAACCCATCAACCTTAGGTATCCAAGGGTTGGACGCTGCCAAAATACTCTCCCCATTACCAACCCTCCATCTCATCCCTCTCCTGATCACATCCCTAGAAAACGCCACACTCTTCCACACAAAACTAGCATTATTGCCCACAGTAGTAGAGAGAAAATCCCCATTTGAGAAATACTTTGCTTTAAACACCTTATAACACAAAGTGTTGGTATTAGTAATCAATGTCCAAGCTTGTTTACCCAAAAGTGCCACATTAAAGTTCCTAAAATCTCTAAACCATCCCACCTTCCTTTTTACTCCCACACATCCTCTCCTAAGCAATCCAATTAATACCTCTCCTCCCCTCCCTCTTCCCACCCCAAAAGTAACTATTCAACATCCTTTGATGTTCATCAATCAACGTAGTAGGGATTAAGAAAATACTCATGCAATAAGTAGGAATTGCTTGAGCAATAGACTTAATGAGGACTTCCCTACCCGTTTTAGACAAGAACCTGTTGTTCTATGAATTAATTTGTTTCCACATTTGCTCCTTCAAGAAGTTAAAAATTTGCTTCTTATTCCGCCTAATAAGTGAAGGAAGGCCCAAATAAGAACCATGACTAAGAGGCTCATGGACATCTAAAACAATTGAGACAGAATCAGCCACGCTAGAGTTCACATTAGGGTTAATGAAAATACTCGATTTATTAAAATTCACCACCTAACCAGAAGCCGTTGCATATGACTCCAAGACTTCCTTTACCCTGTTTTCCTCATCCACTTTAGTAGTAAAAAACAATAATGAATCGTCCGCAAAAAGCAAATGAGAAATTTTAAGACACCGAGGCCCAGCTTTACACCCTCTAAACCACCCTTTAGACTCAGCATCTTTAAGTAACAAAGACAGAACTTTAGCACACACCAAGTACAAATATGGGGAAATAGGGTCTCCTTGACGAAGCCCTCTATCAGGAACAACAGGACCAATCCATTCTCCATTAAAATTAATGTGGTAAGTGACTTCCGAAAAAAACATAGCCAACCACTTCACCTATTATGTAGCAAAACCAAATCGCAACAACATACCCTTTAGATAATCCCATTGAACCATATCATAGGCTTTAGATATATCAAGTTTTAAAGCACAATTCCCCTCATTCCTAACCTTATTTTTCTTCATACTATGTAACAATTCAAAAGCAACCATGACATTATCAGTAATCATTCTACCCGAGATAAAAGCAAATTGATTATCATAAATAATATTGGGCAATACCTTCTTAAACCTATTGGTAAGTGCTTTAGCAATCACCTTATACAAAACATTACATAAAGCAATTGGACGAAAATCCTTAAGCGATTCAGGACACTCCTTCTTAGGTATAAACACAATTAAAGATTCAGTAAGGGAAGGTGGAAAAGTACCTTGTTGGATCCAAAGGTGATAACCATCTGATACTTCGTTACCAATTAAATGCCAGAATTTATGATAAAAGGCAGGGTTCAAACCATCCGGTACAGGTGCTTTGTTTGGATGCATTTGAAACAAAGCCTTTCTAAATTCTTCATTAGTAAAACTCAAACACAAGAACTTATTATCTTCTTCAATAATCAAATTCGACATAAGATCAAAAACCTGCTCACAAACCGAAACACCCCCAGCATACATCGAATTAAAATAATCCACAATCTGCTCATCTTTAATCTATTCCCCATCAAAATTCTTCAATCTGCCAATACGATTCATACGCCTTCTGCCTTTGATCTGGGCTTGAAAAAATTTGATGTTTTTATCACCATTCCTAAACTAGAAGCACTTCGCTTGTTGTTTTCGCCTAGCATCTTCCTGTGCTAACAAACGATTCCAATCTTCTTTTAAAGCAAAGGTGAGAAATATTCGGTGGGCCACTATCCAATAATGTTACAATAGTTTTCTTTCTCATCCAGAATTCTTTATTTAGTTGCCTACCCTAAGACGCAATATCTGTAACAAGCAAATCCCTTTTTGCAATCAAATTAGAAGACCCAGATAAATTCCACAGTCTCTTCACCACATCCTGCAAACTATTTTCCATTAGCCACACATTATCAAATCTGAAGTGCCGAACACTTCTCTGGACATCTTTAGGATTAGTATCAATTACAAGTGGCTTATGATCAGATTTAGGAACTGGAACAACTCTACAAATAGCTTTTGGATACAATCTTACCCATTCTTCAGTCGAAAGGGCTCTATCAAGTTTCTCTTGGATCAAATTATTCGATTCACGTCCTTTCTCCCAGGTGAAGAAAGAGCCTAGGGTGGGAACCTGAACCAAACAACTATCATGGAGAGCTTGTCTAGAACCTTGCATGAGATACATAGGTTGAGGCACACCCCCTTCCTTCTCGTCCTTATAGCCCATATCGTTAAAATCTCCCGCATATAGCCATAGTAGAGAGTTTAGTCAAGATAAAGCTCTAATTAAATTCCAAGATTGTCGATGACGAGTCCTCTCCGAGAACCCATAATTCGTAGTAAATCTCCAATGCAAGTTACCATCATCCACTAAACAATCAATGTAATTAGAAGAAAAACTTTTTAAAGTAACAGAAACATGTTGGCACCGTAAAAGCGACAACCCACCACCAAGACCTTGACGATTAACAGAAAAACAACAAAAAAACCATAACAATGCACTTAAAACTTCCATACGAGAACCAAGAGACTTCGTTTCCATTAAAAAGAGAACATCAGGTTTGTAACTAAAGACCAAGTCCTCCAATGCATTTATTGCTCGAGGATCACTGAGTCCCAGGCAGTTCCATCTCATGACGATCATTGCCTTTAGCTCTCCCGCTTCCCAGGTAGAGCGAGGCCATTTTATCCTGGCAAAGTAGTATTTGCAGGTATACTGGTATTCACATCCTTTTGAGAAGAGGAAGACTTTGTACTAAAGTTTTTATTTTTCCTAGGCCTTTTCTTACCCTCCTCACTAACAAAGGCCTCCATCTCTTCATCCAGCCCAACAGAACTACCCTTACCTATAGAGTTTTTATCCGTTTCCATCAAATTATCTCCTAAATCGCTTCCAGAATCCTTGGGACATCGACCAGTGCTAAAAAAGGAAACTTGTATATTATGAAGAGCTAAGTTAGGGGTTATACTCACGTTTATCATCCCCAAATCTGCCCTAGAATCAGCACAATTAGACTTCCCAAACTTATGCAACCACGAGCTCTGTTTTCTCTAATTCCGACGAACAGGTGCTCGGAGAAAATCACCCCACCCAAGCTGTATCTCCTCCTTCAACCTAAGCCTCAAATCGCAGAAACCGTCATCATGGCCCAGCTTTCCACAGAGATAACAAAAAATAATCAACTTCTCATATTGAAAACTAATAGTAAAAACATTACCATCATCACCCACGAACTTTTTACGCATCTTTAAAGGGTTTCTGATGTCCAGGCTAATCTTAACACGCATAGGACTGTTATTCAACGCTACAATACCCCTCCAGTCATACTCCTTAAAAGCTCCAATGAAATCCCCAGCCAACCTAGCCATAGTTTCATTAAAATAGCCCGAAGGAAGATCATTAACCCATATCCAAAAATCTAAATGAGTTAAAGGGATATGGAGAGGGTTCTCATTGTCTTTCACCTCCTTCCAAACAAGCAAGAACCTATTGAACAACCACCGATCACTGTTAAAAATCCTTTCAAAATCGACAACATTAAAAAGCGAAAAAGAAATCGCTTTGCTTCCAGTTCCAAAATCGCTACACCTTCCAAGGGATGCCATAGATATGCAAGATACAATTTCATATTCTGAGTGTTTATAACATTATACGTAAGGAAAGTTCCCACCAAGTAGAAATCATAGGACACTGTGGGTATCTCTTTTGAGATATTAACAGGAACAATGATATCCTCTTCATCATCGATGGAGAGATTTTGAAGGTTCTCTTCCATGGCCCAAAAAACAAGAAAAAAATGAAGAAATCAAGAGAGCATTAGACCACAGAGGGACCACAGAGGGAAAAGGGGTGGCTAGGGTTTTTTTTATTACTTTGAGCATTTAATTACCACTTTTTAAAGTTTAGGTTATAATTGTAAAATTGAGTAAATTTTTGTATTTTTTATAATTAACCCTTATTTATATTGATTGACAACTCTTCTAACTAGCGTACATTTCCTATTTAAATTGGACAAGTAGGTCTATTAGTTATAGTTTTATGAAAAAAAAGTTTGAAGTATATTATATCTGAAAATTTGTCTAATTTCTTAATAATGGTACAAGGTTTGCATCCTCATAATAAATTCATGCCTTTAACAAGAAATATTGAAGAATTAAACACAAAATAAAAATATTGGAATCTCATTAAGGATAACGAAATTTGTGTCCAATGTTAAAAGAGAAAGTAATCCTTGAATTGAGTGATGCATATGAGTTTTGAGGGACTTAATGGTTCAAAAGCTTTAAATAGAAATAATGTAAGACTGGTGTTTGGTTTGAAGTTTCTTGAAACTTTTGTTACATTAATCATAGACATAGCGATTAAGAAATGCATGCAATTAATGAGAATACATAATATAATAAAAGCAAGCGACTCGGCGGATCATATAGTAATAATCTGTCTTTATGCTTAGTAGCTCCCTAGGAGAGGTGATTAAAAGGTTACCCCTCACCAAGATGACATTTTATTCTGATGTTAGATTAAAGTATTTGACATGGTATTTTGAAGGTGAGCATTGGAGCAACTAGTTTAAGTCACGTAAATAATTTCTTTGTAAAAAAACAAAGGGAAGGGTGGGTACATTATGACCCTCCCCAGACCCCTGAAAAGTGGAGAACTTTGTGCACTAGGTACATTCTACAAAGCGGGGAGCCTTTTGCACCGAGTACGTTGACTTTGACTTGACATGGTATTCTTGTCCTAATAAGAAGTATTTGTTAATGTAAGGTCCTATTTAGATATATAGCTTCTTCGTCCTTACCACTAGCATTGTGAGTTCCTTACAAGCATAAAATTCAAAGCCATCACAAATGTCCTATTTAGATATATAGCTTCTTCTAAGCCATAAAAGAAGAAGGCATCATAATGATTAGATAAATTTATGAAATGACATGATAAGGGGAATCCTAAAGATTATAATTTAAGGCATCATAATGATGGCTAAGCTAAGAAACACTTTGACTCATTGTATCCTAATTTTGCACAAGATCCTTGTAATGTCATATTAGATCTTACCAAAGTGGATTTAATCATTTCTGCACAATGAGTGTTTCATAGACTATATAGCCCACAATTATACTAAACTACAATTTAGCATTATAGAGATGTTTGAAATCGGAATATTTGATATTTTCTTCAGTTATACTTGGCTTGAATTCTCCTAGAAAAAAATATTTATGTTTTTTTTGCAGCCATTGATTTCACACCTAATGGATTTGTAGAGTTTGGAGGTAAGGACATATGATGCTTCAACTAACTAGTCATTTAAGATGAGTGTAGCCTTGTTATGTACAATAATTAGTGACTTTTTAGGGTATGAAACGTTATTCAGGTAGAGTACAAAGAGAAAATTAGTATTCCCTAATTATCATTATGAAAATTGCTCTTAATATTTTAAGCATAATAGAAAGACTTATTATCTTAATCATCATATATATATATATATATATAAACGTGATAGGAGATCATTCAATGGTGACATAGAGTTGGAAGAATCACTAATTCCTTTGACAAGATCAAATGTCTTAAAGCTTATTAATGGGTATCATAATATCTTTGGGAAGGAAAATAAGCAAAAAAAAAACACTAAGTGACAATATTAAGAGGAAAAGGTCTATATTTTTTTAATGATAGTATTGGAAGTATAATAGTTGTCAACAAAATTTTAATGTGATGCAAATTAAGAAAAATGTATGTCACGATGATATTAGAACTTTGTTGGAAATCTTAGGCAAGTTAAAAGATCATTTTAATGCACAATTTAATTTGAAATAAATGGGGATTAGAAAATATATGCAGTCTATCAAAGCAGATAACTCTCATGTTTCACTAACTTGGACTTACTTTTACATAACTCTAAAAGAGAAAGAGAACTTATGTTTAGTTTTAAAGAATATGAAACTACCAGAAGGTTATGCATCAAATATTGCACCATATGTTGATATTAATAAGAGAAAAAGATCAGGATACAAAAGTCATAATGCTTAAATTGTTGTGTGAAACTGACTCCAATTTGCTATTAGGAAAAAAAACAGTAAAAAAACTTTGTAGATATTTTGAGCAGGTTGGTTATTTTTTTCAAAGGGGTATATAGTAAAGTCATCAAGTCAGGGGATCTTGAGCATCTAGAAAAAAAAAATGTAAAAGTACTATGTCTAATTAAAACAATCTTCCTACCTTATTTCTTTAACATCATGGTCCATTTTTCTTTTCATTTGCCAAAACAAATCAAATATGTTAGGCCATTGTATTTTTACTCGATGTACTTTGATAAGAGGAATTTGGGTAGAATAAAAATATTAGTTCACAATAAAAGCCAACTAGAGGGGCTTATAATCAAAGGATACTTAGTTGAAGAATATGTGAATTTTTGTTATATTTATATATGTCATAATGTGAGAAAAAAATATAATAGGTACATGGAAGACAATGACATTGCAAATTTTTTTCAAGTATCATCTTTATTTTTTTCCAAAAAATTTGGACATCCTTTTAGAGGGAAAGGTAGAGGAAAGGCATGGAAATCATTAAGACTTAAATAGATTACATCAAGCTCATTGATACATTTTATTTAATTCAGATAATAAAGAAGTTGAAAATTATATTACATAAGGTACAACTACATTGGTTATCCATCTCAAGATCAAATTTTATTCCCATCATAATAATTATCATAAATCATTATTTTTAGGAAGTATTATAATTTGAAATAGAAAATCGGTAAAAGAAGTTGATGGATAAGGGAACAAGATCATTGCAATGGGTTTTCCCAATGGTTTTAACATAAGGTGATAACTTGTAATGACTCCTTAATTCATATTTGTTGGTTTTGAAAACGCTTGTTATAGTATGACAAAGAAATATTCAAGTTATGTTATTAATGAATACAAGTTGATGACTAAAAAAATGAGATGCAAGATGTAAGAGCCAAAACAATGGAGATTCTTTAACAACATTAACTCTGAGTTTTGCAAGTTATAGAGATCCAAATCCATCACTTGGAAATGTGAATTACTATGGTGCAAGATTAATAGAGACACCTCACTATATTGTTGATCAAATATTGTTGGTATAAAGAGGAGAAAGATTATTATAGGCTTACTATAAACTTCAAAAATTTATGTTATATAAAGGATCCTTTTATATAGTTTACATTAAGTGATTTATGTAGTTGATTGTCTTGAAGAAGATCCTCATTATGTGGAGCAAAAGGTACCAGGTATTTGTTTGATGTAACTTTGGATGACAATAAAAATGTTGAAAATTTAAGTTTAGACACAATTGATATACCTTTAAAAATAATGTTAATGATTTCTTTAAGAATGTCGGTGACATGGATCATAATTAATCTAGAGAAGATTTATTTATAGACACAATTGATATGTTGGATCCCGCTCCTAGAGCCCAACGTTCGGAGTCATACTTGAGCACATTATCTTTTAGGGTCCTTTTGATGAAACCTCATTAATCAACTTAGGCTCATCTTCATTCAAGCTTAAATATGTCAGAGAATAGCATTGGTGGGTCCACAATTTTTTATATATACATGATTTGGGACAATTAGCATAACTTTCACCATGGGTGTCGGATCATGGTCATTAAAGCATGGTTTTGAAGAGTAATTCATGTTCTACAACTTCCGTGAAGACCCTGAAGAGAGATTCTTGCTATTTAGAGAGTCAAAATTTGCACATTTTTAAAACTGTCCCGAGAAGGTTCGCTTGATGGACATACGTCCCTTCAAACAGACATGGACTGGTCTAGGACACTTTCAGACTCAAGAAGGTTCGCTTAGCGGATATCAAGTCCATTTAGCATATAGCTACGGGTTAAATTTCATATTTCTAACTCCTACAAGCTAACTATGACCCATCTTATGAATATCTATCATTCCTAACTCATTTTCCTCATCATTTTCACTTCCATTTTAACTCAACATCATTTGCAATCAATTCATCACCTATGTATGATCATCATCCCAAAAACACATTCATTCAACTTATACACAATCATCATGAATTTCTGCATAAGTTCAACCTCATTTATCATCTTCATTTCATTTCTAACTTATCACACTACTTCTTCCCAATTCAAAAAACCACACTCTCTCATTTTATTAGATCAAAATAGAAAAGCTGTAAAATGTCCGGCATACACCTTATGCAGCATCATTAACTTGTAACAATCATAACTTTCAAGTCCGATATCCAAAAATCACATACTTTATACCGTTGGAAAGCTAAAACATTAAGCTACAACTTTCATGAAGACAACTTGGGCTAAATCTACCTAAATCAATACAGTTTTTCCTTTGAATTCAGAACACAATCTCTCCACCTATGGAAGCTTGCAAAATGCGATATTTCTTTATATCAATCCAACTACTAAGTACTTTTGAATCTCATCTCAACGATTTATCACATGCAATCCTTCTAACTCTAATATGCTATTTTAACACTAACAACAATTTTCAATCTTAATAAAGAAGAATATGCACATACACATTCCATTGTACCCAACCTGTAAAATAACATAAACATACATAAAGGGAACTCAAATTCACATTCTCATTTCTAAACAAGTGAGAGTCTGAACTAGTTTTACTTACGTATCAACATACACATCAACTTAATACAAAATACAAAAGGATGCTCATGTTTGACATGCCTATAAAGCTATCCAAAAA
>JAOSBN010000007.1:27582819-27601703 GCA_027563595.1 Erythroxylum suave
CTACTTTAATTTTATTTTTTATTTGTCATAGTAGTATAATTAAATTTAAATTAAAAAAGTCAAAAATATAAATTATAAGGCAGTAATAATATTTTCTTATTAATGTAATAATTAAATTTTAACTTTATTTTTTTAAGTCATAGTAGTATAAGTAAATTAAAAAAAAGTAAAAAAATACAAATAACAACTAAAAGATATTTTACGTATATATTAACAAATAACTAATTAATAATTACATTTAATTCTATTTTGAACACACTCAAATTAATTAATTACATTTTAATTAATCAATCTATTAATTATATTTTTATTAGTCAATTAATTAATTAATTATATATATATAATATTTTGCTAAAAAGACAAAATATATGCACTAATTATTTTTTCGTTAATTAATTAATGATAATTTAATTATATTTACTTAAAAAATGAAAACAAATGCATATTTGTCATAGTTTTCATAATTTTGGAGTCGCAATTGTGCACTTTCTTCCTTCATCAACCCAATCGCGACATTCCATGTGCTTCAGCATATGTACGATCGCGACCTACTATATGTGTTTTCTTCCTTCATTTTCTTCCTTTCTTGTTGTTTTTGACCTAAAAACAAAAGTTTTCAGACAATACTTTCTTCTAATAAAATGTTCTTCTATGTATTAAGTTTTTAATGACACCAAATTCATTCATTTTGGTCTAATATCGTGCAAGTTATGATCAAAATGCTCTATATTATTCCTTATGTCTCAACGCAATACTACTCTCAACTTTTAGTTAAATTTTAGGGCTCTTATGAACAGAATTAAAATTTGACATCTTCAAAAAAGTTGTAGACATATATCTTTAGTTTAATATAAGCCAAGAATCAACTTATTTGAAAATATATAGCTCAAGATATAACCAAAACATCGATTAAAAACAATGTCTTAGGAGTCTATTAGTTCAAGTTCCAAGTTATTTGGAGATCGGATGACAAAGTTGTAGCTAAAATAATCAACTCAATTCGGTTTTGGAAAAACCTTCAGGTGCAATTCCTCTTCTCTTCTCTCTCTAAAACGTAGGCTTCTTCTTTTTCACCATAAACTGCAGATTTCTTCACTCTTCTATCTTATTCAATTAACATATAATTCATCTTTTCTATTCCCCTTTCAATTCAACATGGCATAACAAATCAAAATTCCATGATTCAAACTTAAACGTAAAAATCGTATATCATTCACTCAAATTTCAAACTTTTCTAAATTTTCCTTGTTCCATCTTTATCAATTCTTATAGTTTATTTAAATCATTACTATATCACAACCTCATCAAATCCTTATTCCTTAACATTAAACTCATTTAAATTTATTTCTATAAATACTCAATAGATTCGCATATGCCAACAGTAAAACTGAGTATACTTATAAATCAACTTGCATGAAGTGCCTGCACTCTTACTAAGCATGGTTTTAGTGACTTTTCAGCCTCAAACTTCACTTCAACTCCATCTTATAACACACACATCATCAACAATGCTTTGCCAAACAAAAACAAGAGAGCTGCAAAAATCTTTCTCCTTACGAAAACACATCACTTGGAGCATGGTCGCAACACCTCCTTCTCATGACCGTGAGAAAGGAAGGTCACGCCCATGACTTTTTCTGTTCTTCATCCCTGATTTAATTCGTTTACCCAATCCAATTTATTTTCATGTCTATTTTATTAATCTAATTTATTAATTCATATCTATTTTATTTTATGCCATTTATTTTTATTTGTGAGTGTATTTATTAAATTCCCACTATAAATTCTTTTTATTTTTATCTTATTTTATTTTATTTGTACATTTTATTTTATTAAAATTTCCCCAATTTTATTTTATTAAAAACAATAAGGAATTTAATAATAATAATAGTAATAAATGTAATTGATAAAAATAATAAAATTAATAATAATATGTATATATACTCAAGTAGAAAATTAATAATAATAATAATAATAATAAACAATAATAAAATTAAAGAGAATAATAAATTTAATAATAATAGGAACAAAATTAATAAAAATAAGGAATTTAATAATAATAATAATATAAATTAATTAATTAACAAAATTAATAATAAAAATAAAAATAAATAAAATTTTCAAAAATAACGAATTGAATAATAATAATAATTATTATTATTATTAACATTAACTAAAAAATTAATAATAATAAGATTATTAAGAATTATAAAATTCATAAAAATAATAACATAATTATAATAATAAATAATTATTATTAAAATATAAAATAGAAACCGGCTTCAAAAGAAAGAGGAAGCATTTGTTGTAGCTCGATGTGAAGATGAGTCGTTCTTTTTAATTAAAATGTCGACATATTAGGCACAGAATTACAAACGATATAACTCGGAGGAATCCACCGGACGGAGAGGAGTCATTCGAAATGTCGGAAGCTCCGTGTTAACCCGTAAAATGACACGTGTCACTTCTCCCAAACCATAAGTAGGAAATATCAACAGATTCTTTGTCTCTCTCTATGCATCGAATCTGTCCTTCCTATTTTCTCTGCACCCAAACAGCCCACGACAATAGTAAAAATCTCCTGCGCTTTCTCAAAATCTCCTTCACTACATACGCATACCTTATCAAAATTCCATGGCTCCTTCAGTCATTTCACTCTCTGCGAGAATTATGTGGTAATTAGTTGATGTTATTTAAAAAAAAAAGAAACAAGAAAGTGCCTAAATTCGCTCGCTGACGCGAAGGCGCAGGTATCGCAGGCGCCAAACGCTCACCATCGCTGCTTCAAATTCATCGCGCAGAGTTCAGACTCAATATTTAATCGTTTTCTCTTTGCTTTTACAAAGAAAGAGAATCATGCAGTCGCTGAGTCTTAAAGTTTTTGCGGATTTTAGAGTAGGTTCCAAGAGATCGTTGCCTGGTCGGAGCTCCAGTTTTGAGGGGCGACACTGCTTGAGTTTCCCGCGCTCCGGCAGGGTCTGCCAAATAGTAGCCTGCTTGCCGGAGACTAACGGTAGTAGCGAAGGTACAAGTTCCGGTTCGTCTTTGTCTCGCAGTCAAACTTACGCTTTGTTGAAGCAGCAAATGGAGGTCGCTGCCCAATCTGAGGTTTGTCTCTTTTGAGTTTTCTTCAGTACCGTGTTTTTGTCGATGGATTGCGTTGAAGTATTGTTTTAACTGAATATTAGGAAATGTTTAGAATATAATCGTTGGTTTTGTTTTGTTTTGAAAACGGGGATGTTCTTATGATACTAGGACTATAAGGAAGCTGCAAGAATTCGAGATTCGTTGAAATCGTTTGAGGAAGAGGAACCTGTTCTCCGACTTCGCAACTTGCTGAAGCAGGCAATTGCAGAAGAGCGTTTTGAGGTAGTACATATTTAACCTTTTCCCGAGTTTTCTTCGAGTGGTGTGAATTTTCTTCCTAATTGGGGTAGAACCGAGATGTCTGTAATGGTATTTCTTAGTTCTGTCAATGCAAGGGCTTGACAGCTTTCAGGTTACTGATTATTCGTGGAGTTAAATTATTGGATGACTAATTTAGTGTAGATTAACTGGGTTAATCTTCTGTTTAGGATTTATGTTTAACCCGTATATGTCGTTCCTCAACAGTGCCAAATGTTATATGTTGAAAGTCGCTGTATCTATTTTTTTCCTCTGTTTATACTTGTAATGTCAATACAAAAATTAAATTCACATCATCAAAACTGTTATGGTAGTCATTTTCCTCAATAATTACAACCTTGTAAATATCAAATTTTGAGGATTGAGTTGGAAGTTTTGACGTCCAGTGTTTAGCTTTTTTCATCGTGTTTAGTTTTAAATATCCTCCCTTTTCAACTAGCGACAGTCTCAACTACTACTACCCTGCCCTGTTTTTTCCAATTTTTCTTGTATCTACCTTACTGTTGGGAAAACAATCCCAAGTAGTGCTAAAGGATTGAAATTAAAATGGATAATACTGGTTCTATATCCTGCACATAACTTCCAAGTCGCAGATGTGGTCTTCAAATTACAAAAGTCCTCCGGCTTTCATACCTTGAATGAGTTTACAGTTTCTCTTTTGGTGAAGATCTTACTGATGATTTGGTTTGCAGGATGTGATGAATGCATGTGCTTAAGCCATTCCAAGTACCATTTCCTGCTAATCCTTTATCTATATCTCATTTGCCAGGATGCAGCTAGGTACCGTGATGAGCTTAAGGAAATTGCACCCCACTCTCTTCTGAAGTGTTCAAGCGATGCAACAACTTTGGTATGCAAAGTGCAAAAAATGTGAGCGTAGCATTCAACTGTTGTCCAGTGATGCTACAATTCTGTTAAGCCAAATTTAGTTTATCTATGTTATATCTTCCACTGGTTTTCCTTTGTGTACCACTCCAGTCTTTTCGATGGCTGAAGTGTTGACGATAATGTAGCAATTTCATTAGTTCCATACTTTCCCCATATGTAACATAATTTTAGCTTAATGAAACTGTGGTTCCTGGACGAATATTTGAATGGGTATTCCTCTGGAGTTAGTAATGGCTTGATAATACTCATCCTTACGTTTTATGTATTACTCAGAATCTGGGATATGTAGGTAAATTAATGGAATAGCTAGGTGGGTTCACCTTGGCTAGCCCCCCTTATTTTAGTTGAAGTTTGATACTTTAACTGTATAGCAACTCAAGATTTCCATGGTACACATCCATTTTAGGAACGTTGCAAATATAGATAGGATATTCAATAAAAAATAAAATTATTGTGTATTTGGAAAATCAACTGAACTGATTACATTGGTTGCCAACATTTCTTTGATCAGGGAATTAGGGTTCAAGTTAGGAGTGTATATATCGAGGGCCGAAGTCAGCCTTCAAAGGGGCAGTACTTCTTTGCTTATAGAATAAGAATCACCAACAATTCTAGTCGCCCAGTTCAACTTCTCAGAAGACATTGGATTATCACTGACGCCAATGGTAAAACTGAAAACTTTTGGTAAGTTGAATCAAATTTTCAGCAACTGTAGATACATCCTTTTCAATTATTTTGCTGCTGTTTCTTGGGTATTGGTGTCTCACTATATTTGAAAGTTGAACTATGAGAATAATCTATTACTGCAGGGGGATTGGAGTTATAGGAGAGCAACCAGTTATACTTCCTAGAACAGGATTTGAGTACTCGTCTGCATGTCCACTATCTACTCCCAATGGCAAAATGGTAGGTGTTTGTCCTTCCCTTTCTGTTTTTACTAACCTGGTCACTGTTGAGCATCGGATTCAAGATTTGTATGTAATGCATATCTGTAACCTAAAAGTTCAGATTGCTTTTACGGAAAGCATCTCCTAGTCCAAAATACCATTGACTAGAGGGATAGTGCTGAAATACATGATGTGATTTAGCTGGGGCATTATATTCGACTTGAGATTTCAGTGTTTCGCACCATGTTTAATTAGGTATTTGCGTTGTTAGCTTCGATTCATGCTACTCTTTGTCCTTCCTTTTTCTTTTTTTTGATACCTTTTTATATGCAAGATTATGAGCATTTTTTTCTCACTAACATAAAGCCTTTTAAATCCAGCCATTTTAGTGCATGTAATTTCCTCTTTTTGTCATTTATTGGACCCCCTTTTTTCTCTTTGTAATTATGAGCTCCACCCTTTAGGTTTTGCAGTATTTCTTATTCAGAAGCATGTCCTTAAATTGCTTGATTCATATAATTGCAGGAAGGTGACTTTGAGATGAAACACATTGACAGGGTAGGCTCGCAGACGTTCAATGTGGCTATTGCACCATTTTCTCTCTCAATACTTGGTGATGGAAGTGAAACTTTTTGAGAAGAATTACATGGTGGTATCTTTGAGGAGATATTTTGTTCCTGATATCAGGTTATTATGAAATTTAAGGTTGAGAGAGCTGTAAGATAGTGTATATAAGTCGTGCAGGTGTAAAGATCTGCCTAGTTTTTGAAGCATATTTAAGTTATGTTCTAAACGTTTATTTGCTTAAGAGATGTATACATATGCGGATGTTAGGAGAGATCTTGGTGGAAACTAAATCAGTAGAAATAAAACAAAGGTTTTTTGGGAACGGAAGAACCTGTAGTTGTTATGCTTTGGATGCATTGGGTAAATATTCGAATTGACGTAATAGTTTGTAAATTATGCCAATTAAATACTTCGCACTAAACAATTTTTATATGATAGGCTCGATCAAGAAAGTATTAGTAGAAGGATACGAAACAAAGTTGCATAAAGAGGTATGACTTGTTAGCAATGTATGGATGCTTTTATCTATGGGGGTTTATCTTGCCGATAGAAATTATGCATGTTAAGTGCAGGATACGAGACGTTTTTTCCAGTTGCCACGTATAAACAATTGAGACTACATGACGTGCCTGTTAGACATGAGTTATTGTGCCTGTCGAACCTAAGGCCTTGATTTGCCTAAAAGCAGCAAAATCCCGCCAAAGTGTTAAGATTAACACTGCAGTTAACTGTTCTGCGCGAGTAATACTCGTATGGATTTCTCATGTACAATTATGATATATAAAGCTTACTTAGTAAAAAACTCATTTATTGTGTTTATTTGACTTGTTTCATTCAAGTACTTTCTGAAGTCTTTTTAACACAATATGGCTCCTCTATCTTATTTTCACGTCTCTGATTATTTAGATGTGTTTGTGAATTAACCATTTTATCTGAGAATCGAAGGTGAAAAGTTCAGGAAAGTTGGGTTTTTTCACTGCTATGAACAGGATGTAGACTCGTTAAAGCCATTATTGCAGAATAGCTGTTTTTGCAGCTAAAAGCCTGCATGGCTACTCGCACTCGGAATAATTTTTGTCAAAATGTTTTTCGATATACTCAAAACTAATGATATATTCATGAACTAGCCTAAGTGAACTGAGCTCTACTATTCCTTGATTTGAGTCCATTTTGCCAATGATAACTAGAGTTGAGACTCCAAGCACAAAAGGACTGAAAATGAAGTTGGTGGCAAAGAACCGTGGTTTTCATGCCAGTTAATGAAAGGAAAAACATTTATGACACTGTTGTATTGAGGTTAAATAGCTTAATAAATTTAAGGATTGGAAATTAGTATTAGTTATGTATTAATGAATGACGCTACTTTCTATAAAGTGTTTAGTGAGTAGTAATTACACATTCTTTATAAATTAAAATGTAAACATTGTCAATAAATGTGTAATTATTATATTGTGTGAACACTTTATAGAAAACAATAAAGCAATTCATTATTGTGTAGTTAGTGCTTTTCCTCACATATAAACTTTAATTGCCACAAATCTTCTCTTTTGCAAGTCTCCTCTCTTTTCATAAAAGACCAAACTCACGATTTTCCGATGCACAGAAAGGACAAGGGAGCATAAATTTCGTTTTGTATGCCTACTAAGTTCCCACTACGTCAGACAAATCACGAAGTTTCACTCGTTTGCTTGTGCTTATTTCATTCCCTAAACAACGTAAACCTATTCGTATACTACTCTTTCAGTCCTCAAACTGTCGTTTTCTCATCAACTGTTTGCTATATATATCTTACAATGTTTTATGATATTAATATATACCCATCTGATCATATCCTTTCGTTTGCTTCCTCTCACCAGTTTGGATTTATGGCATCCTTCAACCTTCACGTCTTGAACATGGAAGGTATGCTTCTTTCTGTCTCCCTCTGCCAAATTTGCGATCAGTTCATGTTAAGGTTTCATGAAAATGCAACACTAGACTTTGAAATGCTAGTGTTATTAGATCGTTTTTCTTTTTGGTTAACGTTGTTAAGTTATCTTAGACCTTAATTAATTAGTATCTTGTAACTAATGAATCACGCTAGTAAGGTTGAACTACGTACGGTTGCATACAATTGTTGTTGTATGGTGGTTGGATAATGCTTTTAGCATGTATTAGCTCACGTACACAAGTCTATTAGTTTTCAGAGCCTTTTTGCTTACGGTAGGAGTTCTCTTGCCTATACACGGCGTGGGGTATATTAGCTTGGTTCCCTATCTAATTAACCATTTCAAAAAGCTTTGCTTCGTCATCAAGCAACCGGCTTTGTGTATGGAGCCCATCCTCGTGATGCTTTGTTAGGGGATATGTTGTGTGTGAAAATTAACCATCATTGGTTCATAAAATCATGAGAGCATTAGTAGCACTATTGAAAAGTTTATAAAAGTTTGATTTAGACTTAGATTTGGAAGGTCGGTCCAATCTTAATTTCAACAGTTTAGTTTATAAAATTTTAATTAATTAAGCAAAATGATATAATTGAATTAATTATATTAAAATAATAAATGAGCTATCTCAATGAACAAAGCTCCTCGTTTTACAAGAGCCTTTATTATAAAAGAATAACTTTTTTAATTACTCCAAAAAATTATATCAAAATAATTTCATTATAATTTTAACTCGACTCATTATCATATTTAAATAAGTTCGTGAAACCGGAGTAAAATTAAAGTTCAAACTTAAATATGATTAAACATATTGGGTTTATTCACTTTAAACTTGTGATTAATTGAATTTTAAAAAATTATCAAATTTAAATTTATATATGATTAAATTCAAATATTAAAATTTCATTTTAAATTCGAAAAATGTGAAGGTATAACTAAGTTTCACCGACAACTTATTCTTTAGTCAAACCTTGTATGGTCTCTCCTCGTTTACTCCTTAACAAATGAAACTTTGCCTTCGATACTACGCTATCTTGCCAGAGTTTGTGTGTATTTATGATTCATTTCTTTCGTGAAGACCAAGTTTATCACATACCTAGAAACCTAGTTTTCCTATATTGTTTGACAGACATTGATCTATTGAACATGTCCCTTTTCTAACTCTCCTGTCTTGCAACATCCAACTTGTAGTTATGTTCGGGCTGCCAATTTGTTTGCTTTTTGTCCAAGTTTTGTATACACCTGTCCTTGATTAATTTCACAAGCTATTACACTTATCAAATTTCTATGACTACGATTGTAATAGTAGTAAAGAAAAAAGAAAAGAGAAGAACCCATCAGTCACTTTTCTTTACTTGCAATTCCTTTGTTTTTGGTTTTCTCCTTTATTCTGTACTTAATAAAGGTTAAATCTGTAATTAATTTTAATTATAATTAACTAATAAATTTTTATAAACTAAAATAAATAAATAAAATTTTATTTATTAAACTTTTTCAATTGAACTATAAATCCTTTTACAGTAATAATTTTTAAATCATATTTTAAAATTTTAAATTTTATTAAATATTTAACGATCAATCTCAAACCTCCAACTTTTTATTGCGCTAATCTTACCTTTTGTTTTTAAAACATTAAAAAATTACAAAGAAACTAAAGTAATCAGGTAATCCAGTTTTCCCCACCTAGGTGCCACGCACTTGCACATCTAGCAATCGAAATTCGACACGTGTCTGTTCAGCACTTTAACTACCCAAGTCAAAATGGTCATATCAAGGGGTCCCACTCTTTGACCCTACTCTTACTCTGATCAACCGCAATCTAAAAGCTAACATCATGATTTCTGAGGATTTTGCTTTTAGTTATGATTTTGTGTTTACAATTCCCACAACAAAACACACCCCGAGACCAAAAGTGTGCCCTTCCCTTGATCGATACAATCATGCAACTCATTATAACCTAAATATCCAAATCAGATCACTGGTCAAAAGAATGGGAGGCTTAGTTGATGTGAGTACAATGCAGGGAATCATTTGCCCTCTGCTACGTACACGCGCTTTATCCCTTACAGAAACAATACACAAAAACCATTTCTTATACTCCAAAGGCATCAGTCACCTTTCATGGATTCCCAACAAAATATCCATGTGTTACTGGGAACCTTTTCCATGTCTGCTCTCTCTCTCTCTCTCTCACTTTCATCGAGTTTTGGAAATTGGTAATAAGAAAAAAACTAACCCAAAGGCTGGTTGTGTTATATTGCATGTCTTCAAAAGATGTCGTCTTTTCTTCTTTATTTATATATTTGCATGGATATGATAAGAGGGGATTCAGAGTTTTCTTATAGTCTGTCTATCCGGTAAAAAAGGAGAAGCTTATGTTCTAACCACACCCAACCTGCTTTTTCTCTTTCACATCTATCCCATTCAGCAGTGGGTTTCTTTTCTTTGGTTCCTTCTTAGTTTAGTTTTTCTCTGCAAACCATACAAGCGAAGCATCTTCTCTTCCTTCACCACCACTCTGGTTTTCTTTCCCTTGTAAGTATCAAATTTTCCTTTCTCCTTTTGTGATTGTTTACTTTCGTTCGAAACAACGAAGTTGCAATGTTATCTTTCTGTTCAAGAACCCACTTGAAGTTTAGAATATTCCCATTACTTTCGGGGCTTTCATTGACTCTAAAACTTGAAACTGATATGGGTTGTTTTGCTATTTGAATGCCCATTGGGACATATCTTCTCCGGTTGTTGTGATGTTGATGTGTATTTAAGCAGCCACCAACAGTATTGTCGTCTTCCACTTTAGATATATGTGGTCTAATGGCAAATGTAGATTCTTTCTTGCCACTCAAGGTTTTAGAAATCTGGGTTTCAAGTTTATATGAGGGATTTTGTTCATAGATTCAGCTTCACTTTCCTATAAATTTTTACTTCTCTCAGTTCATTCATGGAATAACAACTTGTGTGTTCTGTTAGGGAGTTGGAGATTTATCTCCTAACGTAAACATCTAAAACATGCTTTTGGTCTCTGATTTTCTTAAATTCACTTGCCTTTTGCAACCTTTCATTGTTTATTCTGTTCATTCTTTCCTCTGCTTTCGTTTCGGTTCTTGTGCACAAGACTTTGTTTTTGTTCCTCAAGATATTATTTGCAGCATACCTGCAATAAGCCTTTAATTCCTTGAAGTGATCTCTTTTTCTTGCACCCTTTTTAGCCATTCTTCTGTTTGTTATCTGTCACCAAATTTCATCCAATTCATATTCATGTGACAATTTGAGGATATTCATCCCTGTTAAGTGAAAATCAGTGAGAACATGAGTTTTGTAACAGGACCAGACGAAGATAGTTGGCATCCAGTCATGACTGCCGATACAACCGTAGCCAGTTACTGGCTGAACTGGAGATTCTTCCTGTGTGCAATGTGGGTTTTAACCTTGATGACTACTGCGCTGGTTCTAATATGGAGAAAAGAAAATTGTTCCAAAAGAGAAAGTGACAGCGGTGGAGAGACCAATACAAAAACAGATTCTTGTCTCTATGACGACGAAACTTGGAGGCCTTGCCTTACAGGAATTCACCCTGCTTGGTTGCTTGCATTCAGAGTTTCAGCTTTCGTTGTGCTCCTAGTTCTGCTCGTGGTTGCTGTTTATGTCAATGGAGGCAGCATCTTTTACTACTACACCCAGTAAGCCTTTTTCTTTCCCCCCAGTTTGTCCAATGCTTTTAGATGAATTTCAAGTAATGATGCTAAATAGTTTATTTTGGGGTCTGTCTCAAGTCAATTATATGAACTTTTGAAATTATTTCCCAACATAATGTACTTACGGTTGATGTTTTGTTGTTCTGGGACAGGTGGACAGTCACTTCTGTCACCATCTATTTTGGGGTAAGTTCTATGTCTTCAAACTTTTTTCTTTCAGAATTTATCGGTGTCAGTGCCTATAAGTGGCTAGTTTCTCTTGTTATTTGCTTAATCTTATGTTCTTTTCTATGTAGCTTGGCTCGTTACTATCCATGCGTGGATGCTATCGGTATCACAACATAGTTGGTGGTGACAGGGTAGACAACGTAGATGTTGATACAGAGCAGGGGACCTATGTAACTCCTGCGCATCGAGAAAGTTCTGATCTTTCCATGCCAAGAAAAAGCTCGAACTCCAATGTTGAAGGTCCTGACGTACGCCAACCTGCAGGCAAATGGGCTTATGCGTTTCATATAATTTTCCAGGTAATCTACGATTCTACTTGGTGCTTCAAGATTAGACCAAGGATTAAGCTTTAAATAATCATCTGTAGTTTTCTTATGGATAATCTGTAACTTTTGCCTTTTTATGAAAACAGATAAATGCGGGAGCTGTGATGCTGACAGATTGTGTGTTCTGGTTTATTCTCGTTCCATTTCTTGCGATCAAAGATTACCATCTAAACGTTGTAAGTATAACAAGACATGCAGTAACCTGTCACCATTAGCTAAATTGTTGAGCTTGGTTTTTCAGAAATTTGTAGTCATGCACACAACCAGTTCTTGGAGTAGAAAAAAGTGTTATAATCCACTAATTAGGCGCTTTACATTTAACTTGCTCATTCTTTTGTGGCAGCTGGTTATTGGTATGCATTCGATGAATGCTATTTTCCTCCTCGGTGATACAGCTTTCAATTGCCTGGTGAGTTCTTCATTTATCTACAGTCACATTCTGCAACTCGTGCTTATTCTCTTTCTAAATTTAAGTTGATTTGTTTCAGAGGTTTCCTTGGTTCCGAATTGCATACTTCTTCATGTGGACAATAGTTTATGTCATATTCCAGTGGCTAGTCCATGCTTGTGTCAGACTCTGGTAAAAATCCCTTTTCCATCTCTCTTTCAAACAATGAAATTATGCTCTGGAACTGATGTATCTGCTATTTGTCTTAACAGGTGGCCATATCCATTCCTCGACTTGTCATCTTCATATGCTCCTTTATGGTATTGGCTCTTAACCATCATCATTGTGGAGTTTAAGAACACATTTCTTGTTGGTTTTACTCAAAACCAATTAATTGAATTATCCTGTGATGTTTTAACTCTTGTTTCAAGCCGTACTAGGCACCTAACATGGTGGCCGTAATGTTGTTTTTTTTGCAAATACTAATGCCTTCTCTTATGAACATGTGAACTTGAAGGTACTTTGCTGTGGCCTTGATGCATATCCCCTGCTATGGTGTGTTTGCTTTCATTATAAAGTTGAAACATAAATTGTTGTCGAGATGGTTTCCCGAGTCCTATCGATGCCTGAGGTAGCCGGAATCAGAATCAGAAGAGTTGAAGCAAAACCAGTTTGAATATATTGAAAAAGATGCGCAGAATGCCTGCAGAGAAAGTTACATTATTAGGGGAATAGAGAAAAACAGAAAAATAAACAAATAAATCCTGTCTTGACATAGTTCATAGCAAAGCAATTCAGTTAGGGATTTTTGGAAGATACAGAAATCGTCCATCAAGAGTTAACATTCTTAGTTTGAAGAGCCATTATAAGGTGGCATAGTTGTAACAGCATACATATACTGGAGATAATTCATACTGAAATTGTCATTCTTCTTAGTCTTAATCAGCTATATTCTTAGATGGGTAGGCGAGGCTGTCTGTATTTTTTTTGTCTAGACCATGTACTGTTGGCTAAGATCGGTATTCATATTATGCGACTTACTATTTAATTAGTCCTCCTTATATACAATTAGGCAGGATTTGAAAACTTGAACTCAAACATAATTAAATACAATTCCGGTTTGAACCGAATCGAGAAACTGAACTTGATTTACGTATGTTATTAAATTTTATTTATATATTTATATAAGATTTACGTAAATATGTTAATGATATTTAATAAAATATGATAAGAATATCATAATTGGAATAAAAGATCTAATTCTAAACAAGAGAAATATAACATTAGTGTACCAATTTCCATCCCGTGAAGATTAAAAGCTTTTGTTATGAAACTTTAATTTATCCATAAAATCTCATTTAAGAAGTTTTTATTATAAATTATAAAAATCTTAAACTTTTAACTTTTTAATTTCAATTATTAATTTTCTGGTTAAATTTATTTAATAAGTTCATTAATTAATTTTTATTTAATAATTTTGAATTAAAATTTAAAATTTTCGATATTTCTTTAAATTTATTCGATACATATAGATATATCAAATTCTGCCTATGTTTTTGAAATAAGGTTGGATCTTCCACGAGCTTAGAGTGTCATGATTAGTAATTGAGGCATTCTTACCACATGACTACAAAAAGTTGTCAAATTAGTGGTAAAAAAACTCACAAACCAATGGGTGGAGGCCATGTTGAGAGGTGGTAAGAGGCAGACACCTCGAGAAAGCACAATACAAACTGTCCTACAATAACTGATGTTTGGGAATGAAGGGTACTTGTATCATTTGTTTAATCAGCTAAAGTAAAAAGCTACTCCTCATGAGATTTTTAAAAATTAACTGATTGAGTTCAATCAGCTGACTCAATCAGCTGATTATCAAACACTAAAATAGGTGGTCAACGAGGTCAACCAGCTAAGTTTATTCAATCAACTGTTTTTTTAGCTGAACCGCTATCAACCAAACATAACTTTTAGCTTAGTAACTTTAGACCAAGCCTAACTAGTTTGTTATCATTGTATAAAGTAGAGTAAAGAGCTGATGGGCATTTAAAACTTCCCAAATGACAAGCCAGTGCTTTGGGTTGTAGGGATTTTTCTTTGAAGAAGGATTGGCAGAGAAGTGATTCACAAAGACCCATCAAAATAACATTTGCTTGTTGCTCTTGAAAATAATGGGATCTTCAACCCGCCGGTAAACGTAGGTTTGGATCTTTTCCAAGCAGATACTCAATGGATTTACGGCTTAATGCATTAGCTCGTCTGCTCCACAAGAGCAGCTTGTGAGCTTTTTGAAGCAGGTTTTATGGAACACTGAGCTATGTGACAAGCACTAGGCAATTTCAGTTATATTAAACCTGAATATATCACTAATTCTCATAATTGCTAGCAAAATTACTTCTTCATGAATAGTATTTGACCTCATAACATCCTACAGGCACCACTGGTCTTGATGTCACCTTCGTTGATGAATCTAAAAGGTAAATCCTCTAGTTTCAGAAGTGGAAAGGGTTGTCCATCTAGAAACATCAGAGCTAACAAAGTCATTAACGCTCTTTCATCTTATTCACACAGGTCTAATTTTTAGGTCGGATCATCACCTTACCTAAACCAAACCACCCAGACAATAACCAAAGCCTACCAGCCTACCATCCTTACATCCCTCGTATCAACCCATTAACTCAAACTCAAGCCCAAATTACTCATCTAGTCCCCCGAAATGCCAAATTTATTGTAAATTTGGTTTCGATTTAGGTACACCAACCCTTGAAACGCTCATCTCATACTGAAAATACCAATAGTCATATAACTTTTTCTGCTTTAAGTCTCGATGATGATCTTGTTACCTCACATTTCTGTTGTTGTTGACACAAAGAACTAATGTCAGCACAGACATGTGTTGCTAACAAAAAATAAAAAAGAGAGAATAAGAACACTTATAATTGGTTGGAAAGGGATACATTTATTGACTTCAAAAACTTTAGAATTTATACAGCAACTTTTACTAAGAATAGAAGCCTAAAAACTAGCAACAAATACTCACTAATCTGATCCCATAACAGCCACTAAGCAACAAAAAAAAAACAACAAAAAGCAACTAATCTTCCTAAAACTTAACTAACAGAAAAACCAGCTACTTTGACTTATTCAGCTCCTGATACGCCAAACATTCTCCTTTTGGATCAGGTGTTGTAGACTCCTAGCCTTATTTCCCTGGGCTTGGTGAAGACATATGCAATCTGATCCTCTGTACTGTAGTGGACTAGCTTCACTTCATCATTCTTTTGCACTTCCCTTAAGTAATAATACTTCACATTGAAATGCTTGGTCCTCCTATAGAATACTGGATTATGGGATATGGCTATGGCAGCTTGATCATCCATAAAAATCTCAGTGCTTTCCTTCTGTTTGTCTTGTAAATCTAGCATCAATTTCGTGGGCCACAAAGCTTAATTTACAGCTGCTGTAGTTGCAACAAATTCAACTTCAGCAGTGGACTGTGCTACAACCTCTTGCTTCTTTGAGCTCCATGAAAAACTCCCTGAACCAATGGTGAAACAATATCTAGAAGTGCTCTTCATGTCATTAGTTAATCCTGCCCAATCATTGCCAGAGTATCCACATAACTTGAAGGATCGAACTTTGTTGAACCTTACTCTATAAGTTTGTATACCCTTGAGATACCTTAGAACTCTTTTTGTAGCCATTATGAGTAACTCACTAGGGCAATTCAAAAATCTGGATAGAACATTTACAGGAAATAAGATGTCAGGCCTTGTAGCTGTAAGATACATCAAGCATCCAATCAAACTTCTATAAGTCCCTTCGTTAACTAATTTAGCTCCATCTTCTTTCAGCAACTTGTCCTTTCGGTTCAATGGAGTATTCACTGACTTGCATTCCTCCATTTTGAAACTCTTTAAAATTTCCTTTGAGTACTTTTTCTGATAAATCTGAGCTTATTTCACTTTTATTCTCAGAAAGTATGTCATTTCTCCAGGATCTATCATCTCAAAGACTCCCATCATTTTTAACTTAAACTCTTCAATTTGCGCTCCACTACTTCCTGTAACAAGCAAGTCATCTACATAAAGAGAAATAGTTACAACACCATAATTAGATCTCTTAACATAAAGAGTTGATTCACTCAAGCTTTTTTGAAATCCTAAATACAGCAAATGCTCATCCATTTTGCTATACCACGCCCTAGGTGCTTGCCTCATCCCATAAAGAGCTTTGTTTAATAGGTAGACTTTTTCCTCCCGTCTTGGGACAATGAAACCTTCAGGTTGCTCGACATAAATCTTCTCTTGAAGTTCACCATTTAGGAAGGCTAATTTCATATCCAATTGAAGGATTCTCCACTCCTTTTGAGCTGCAAATGTAAGAAGCAATCTAATTGTGTCTAACCTGGCCACGAGAGCAAAAGTTTTAAGAAAAATCCACTCCCCAGACTTGTGCATATCCCTTCGCCATCAGCCTTACTTTGAACTTGTTCACTGAGCCATCAAGATTTAATTTTGACCTGAAAACCCATTTGACTCCATAAGGTCCCAGGTTTGATTCTTCTCTATAATGGCAAGTTCTTCCTTCATGACATCTCTCTATCTCTGTTCTGATTTGGCTTCCTTAAATCTTGTAGTTTCAAAGACAACATTGCATCTTTGATAAATATGTGCAAGTAATCTAGTGCCCCTTTAATAGGTTGCTCATCCTCCAAATCATCATGACCCAATATGACCACCTGATGCTCAAGTTGAGACTCATTAATCCAGTTTCATATCTCATGCTCAAGGAACTGAACATCTCTACTCACCATGATCTTCCTATATAAGGTTGAAAGATCCTGTAAGCCTTGGAAACTAAGTTGTAGCCAATGAAGATTGTAGGTTCAGATCTTTTATCAAGCTTGTCCCTTTTCAGTTGTGGTATATGAGAATAACAAAGACAACCAAACACTTTTATATTCTTGAATGTAGGTTTAACTCCATACCATGCTTCATAAGGAGTTTTCTTCTCCACAGCTCTTGTTGGAATTCGGTTCAGCAAGAAAACTGAGGTATTTACTGCTTCTACCCAGAACTTCTTTAGGAGATTCTTTTCATGCAACAAGCACCTTTTGATCTCTATAATGGTTATGTTCTTCCTTTCACTAACTCCTTTTTGCTGGGGTGTGTATGGACTAGTGAGATGATGTTCTATCTCAGCTTTTTCCCAAAAAATGTTGAATCTGTTCGAGGTATACTCGGTTCCATTGTCTAATATGACAACCTAAATTCTGCAGCTACTTTGATTCTTAATCCATCTCTTGAAGTTCTGAAACACTCCAGCTACTTTTGATTTGAACTTTATGAAATAAATCCATCACATTCTTGTCATATCATTAACAAAAGGCACAAAGTACCTGCTGCCCTTCAGTGAGGGAGTTGCAAATGGTCCAAAAATATTTGTGTGAATCAACTATAGCTTTGTTGTTGCTCTCCATGTTGACCCTTGGAAGGGATGTCTGATTTGTTTGCCGGATAAACAAGTTTCACAAGTTGAGAGTTGCTCCTTCAGGTTTGGTAGCCCAATTTCCATTTCATTCTTTTGCATGAATAACACTGCCTTATGATGGAAATACCTTAATCTTTTATGCCAAATATCTGAATCATTGATTCGGCTTGGACATGCCACCTGCTCCAACTCTAATGGGTTCGAGGAGAAACTCTTTCCCTGCATCTTGATCCTGAATAATTCTTAGCCATTCAGATCAATGATTAGACACCTCTTCTCTCCAAATAACACCTTAAAACCTTTTTCAAGTAGTTGTCCAATGCTCAACAAGCTTTGATTAATTTTAGGTATATAAAGAATATCATAAATTAACTTTGTACTTATATAACTCTCAATTGCTATAGTTCCTTTACCCTTCACTGATATGTATTCACCATTCTCGATCTTGAACCTTGAAGCTACGGATCTGTCTATCTCTTAAATAGCTTTAGATCACTAGTAATATGATTTGTGCAACCACTATCGATGAGCCAGCTTTCATTAGAAACACCATAAGCGAAACAGGATACAACAAAAAGTTATTCTACCTCTTGTTGAGTTGCTGCTTGAGCCTCACTTCCTTATTGTGCTTCCTTTTCTTTGCAGATGATTTCTGCATGACCTAACTCTTCTGTACTTCATGTCAAGTCTCCTCCAACATTTGTAGTGAGGGTGATTTTGCTTTCCACAGTGCTGACAAGGAGGAAGCTTTCCACCTTTGCTATTGCTTTCTTTTACAGCTCTGTCTGATGCACTAGCTCCTCCTTTCTTCCCTTTCCACTTCTTTCCTTTGGCTCTAGAACCAATCTGCAGCTTGGCCTGCAAAGCTCCTTCAATTGAACCTTCTTGTCTCATCAATCTTCTTTGTTCTTGGGTGTTGTTTTTTATAGAGTTGAAGCATAAGACGTAAATAAAATAAAAGAAAAGAAAAGGTTTTGTTGTAGAACACCATCTCATTTATTGACAACAACATAGCTCATTATATAGAGCTTAAATGTAACAGAAAATTTTAGATATGTGCTAAAGATCACAATAATATCTCTAAA
>JAOSBN010000007.1:27605763-27642655 GCA_027563595.1 Erythroxylum suave
CCTTAATCTTGTCACATAATTAATCAAGTGAAACCATACTCAATTCCTCAATCCAGATTTATTTCACAACCAACTTTTGGGTCCACTTTGCTCAACTATTTTCATTAGGAAGGTGAGGTAATTAGGTAATACTTCCTTCTAGAAAGTTTTCCCTCTTTGTCTTAGGTCTCCAATGACACCTAGTTCATCCAATTGGGGTTAGTATACTGAACGTTATACTCAAAAGATCTCAAACTATTCTTAAACTTCAACGGAATTCTTATCCCAAATTCAAACCAGATTCTGAAATTCTTAGAGGTAGAATTAGAATTTAATCTCTTCATACAATTTGTATCCTTACGACTCTAATTTAATTCAAAATAAGAATCACTCCATTTGGAAAACTACAGCTCAAAATATAATCAGAATACTGAAGTATTTTCAATAAAACCATCCCAGTTATCATACTTCAGTATAGTCAAATTTCCAACTTAAATTCTTCAAGAAATGCATTTGAGAAAGTCCTAATTTTTGGTGATGATGAAGATTAATGTCTTAAGAGTCTATCAATTCAATTCCCATGTCAATTAGATGTCAAGAGAAGAAGTTATAACCAAAAGAATGAAGGATGTTCAAAATAGTCAAACAGCATTGTGCACTGCCTTTTATTCCAACTTCTTCCAGCTCTTCCCAAAACAGACCTTCGGGTCAATCTTTCATGGTCATTTTGACAAGGAATATGAAGGATTTAGGTCAAAACACTCTTCTGAAAAATTGTTCCTTTAAGTCTTAAGTTTCTAATGAACCTAATTTCATGCAATTTTGTTCAGTATCATTCAAGTTATAATCAACAAACTATTTTCACACTCTGAAAGAACACAAATTTCAACTTCAAGCCAATTTTTCAGACTCTTAAGGACATAATTAGAATTCAATTCCTTAAAAAAAATGTAGCTCTATATCTCTAGTTTACTATAAATCAAACTCCATCCAATCTGGATATTTATAGGTCAATTTATGCCCTAAAGACAGATGCATGTTCAATAAAATTCTGCATATCTCAAACTCCAGCTCACTTCAAACTTTCACCTAGTTATACACATCTTCGAATCTACTTCTTCCTTCCACACTTGCATCAACACCATTCATGCATGCAACAATCCACAAGCATGAAAATGTATACCAATTACGCATGCACGTAGTTACAAACATTAAAACCTTAATAAACTTACTTTACCTTCTTTCTCTCTCTTCTCTCTTTAGCAAAATTTCCAGAACTTAGGAGAGCAAATGAGAGTTTTGATGGATGCAGCAAAGGAAGAAGAGTGAAATAAGCAATTGACTGAAGCTTTATAAGTGTTTTTGGTGATGCATGAGCCAATAACATTAACAAGCACAAGTTCAATGGGTGAGCATCAAATGAAGTTTAATGTATTTCAGTGGAGACAAAAATAAAAAATGTGTTTAAGAAGGTGATGTTCGGTGTTGAAAGAACCCAAAGGAAGAGACCAAATGCATCAAATTTTCCTTTTTCAAACATAACTTAAACTTAGGTGGCTTCTTAATAAAATTCCACATGTCACTCCATAATTTATCCATTTGTCAACTACTGATTTGTCTCTTATTTCTTTATTTTTTTAAATCTAAAATACCTCAAATTTTCAATAAATTTCCAAAATATCCTAATTGTCTCCAAAAATGTGGAATTAATAATAATACACATCAATTTAATAATCCAAGATAATTAATCCATAATTTACCAAAATTCCAAAATAACAACTATTATCACCAAATAAATTTGTAACACATTTAATCCAACATTCATACTTTAATCACTAACAAAAAATATCACTTATACCCGGAAAAATGTCAATGAATGCATTTACAATTATTTGTATGCATCCAAAATTGCATATGCACATATAAGTGAAAACTCAATTATGCAAAGCATAAAGTGCACTGAAATTCCTCAATATTCTAACCCCTAACAAGGGGTATTACAATATGAGTGGTGGAGATTGGATTAGTAAGCAAGCTTATAGTAGATTCCTTACATGAAATGAATGGTGAGAGAATATATCCTATCCTTAAATGTTTAAGAGAATGGAGAGTGGAATGAGTGTCTATCACATTGCTAATGGTTCTTTGAATTGAAATACTAGTTACTTTTGGCTAAAGTATGAGAAGAATAGCTTATTCATGAAGTATTATGAGTTTCAAGTTCTTGGGTTGTGTTTATTAAAATGATTCTTGATATATTTGAAAATTATTTGGGAATAAGGATTTCAATAGGCTGGGATAGGCTTGGGCCGCTCCTAGTCTGACCCTACTCGACCCCAAGTTGGGTGATGTTGGACCCCGCTCATAGTCTCCTACTGTGACTTCTCTCACTTTGCTTAGAAAATTTTTATTAAATTACATGTTTGCATGTATCAATGGAAATGTGAGAATTAAGTTAAAGAGTTAGCAAACATTAGATTAAATACGGAAGGGTAAACTTAGAAAGACAAATTTGTCTTAAATTAATAAGAAAAGAAATGAGAAAGAGTGGAGAGTCGTAATAGAGAAGAAAGAAACAAACAAAGAAAAACCTAGAAGAAACTAGAAGAAGAGAAGCAGTAACCGAAACATAAAGAGAAGAAGAAAGAAAGAAAGAAAAAAAGTGAAAGAAGAAGAAGGAAAAGGTTCAGCTGAGTTTTAAGTTAATCTCTATCTTTTCTTTTTTCTTTGATAGAGGAAGGAACTAGAGAAAATAAGTAGATGTGCTGAAAATGAATGGAGAAAGAATACGACCAAGAAATCCATTTTTTTAGGTTTTCAACTAGATCTTGGTTCTTCTAGCTTAGATAAACCAAAAGTAGATTAAGTCTAAGCTCATTTTTGGATATTAAAGCCTTATGGAATTTCTATTTGTATATGAGTTTGAATGAAAGTTTGGTTGTTTGAAGGAAATCAAGAAAATCTAAGGCAGGAGTAAGAGGAAAGACAAACTTAAGTTTGGATTTATAAGTAAATAGGTGGGCAATACGTTTATAGTTATTGTGATGATGGGCTGATTTCTTACTTGTTTGTATGTTTAAGTGCTTGACATTGAATCATTTGAATGTGGGAAAACTGCATTGTGATTTCTTATTTTGTTATGCCTTGAAAGATTTTACTGCATTTTGTATTAATGAAAGAAGAAAAGTGAAAAAAAATGAAAATATGAATATGTTATGAAATGTGTGAGCATCGAAAATTTGCTTATATGGGCACGAGAGATTCCATTTCATTTGTCACGTGCACGTTGAATTAAAGTCTTCTCCCAGCTACTCGCCTATTGCACATAAGCTCCAAGAAATAGACTCATTTCGTTTATGGTGTAAACTTTGGTTTCTCCATTTTGTTTCTATGGGATTCTCTCAAGCCACAATATATGTTCATTTCCTTTGATTTGCTGAGCATGATATACAATAATGCTATGTTTTGATGATTGAAAATCAATGATATGTTTTATGTGTTAACATCTGAGTTCTTTGAGTTGGAAAATATGGATAAATAAATTGCTAGATTAAAATAAGATGTGTATATATACATATGTGCTTGATCGTATGTGGCTCATTACCAAGAACTATAAACGTATTAGCCACTTAGCTTCGCAACTCACCCCATTATTTTCAACTCCTCAGGTACAAAACAAGTAGATCATTGAACCTTACAAACTTCAGAAATCTCCAAGAAATTTATCTTTTGTAACTAAGTTAGCTCAAATACATTTGGTAGTTTTATAAGCATATCAAGCATAAGCAGTCATGATGTATTTTTAGATTATGTTACTGTTTCAACTCTTTTTATGTAATTAATGTTATGTACCAACTGTGCTTTATTTGAGAAATGAAACTCTGTTTTGTTTGAGAAATGAAAGTAAGAGTTGAAAATTTCCTCTTTGTACATGTTCAAATTTTCTTCTCTGTTAAGTTGTTAATTTTTTTTTGGGAATATAATTGTGAGATGTTTGATGGCTTTTAGATAGATTTTCTTACGTAAATGGTTATGTTGGGAGTTTTGTATATATGGCTTATGTTTGACGGATTCGAGTCTTTTAGTTTTTGTGAGAACGTATAATAGGTAGTAAAGGAAAAAGAGGATAGAAATTGTACCCTAATTTCCATAAATAAACTGTATTAATGTAGGTAGAATTTGACAAAGCTGTCTTCTTAAAATTGTAGCTCATTTTCTTATCTTTTTAATAGTATAAAGTTTGTAATTTTTGGACATCGGAATTAAGAGATATGCATTTTACAAGTTTGAATGCACAACAAGGGTGCACGATCGTACACTAGCACAATAATGACAAAGCCCTTAAATCTTAGGAGTGCACGGTCATGCATTTTCCCTTCATAGATGAGACGTTAAGATCGTGCATTCGCTCTTCAATTTCAGGAGTGCACGAATGTGCACTGGCGCTATAATCATAGGAGTGCACAATGGTGCACTAGCCCTTCATTCAAGGGAGTTTGCACGATCATGCTCATGCATGATCGTGACAAACTTAAGTCATAACTGTGACTGAAGAAGTCACAACCGTGACTTCTCTACCTTTTCCCTCGTGGCTTTTTCTTATTTTTATCAAAGACACCTTATTTTGGCACTGTCGTGACTACTTAAGTCACAACTATGACTTCTTTTATTATTGAAGGTTTATTTATTTGTTTTTACACCCAACCGTGACTTCTTTTATTATTATATGTTAATTGTGACTTCTTTTTATTTCTTTTAAAGTCACCCAACCCTAGCGTATTGTTGCCATGAAATATTGTAACAAGACCCAGGCCCAACATTTTTAGTATCAGAGGCCACAGTATTTGAGGATTCCTAGGCTTAGAATATGTTGTGATATGAATTATTATGATGTGTGATAAATTGTTTTCATTGTTGAATTGATTGATTGCATTGAGAGACATACATATCATACATATATGTAGGAAATAAAATTAAAATGAAAAGTAAGCTAAATTATAATGTTTTATTGAAGGAGTAAAATGCCATCTCATAGAAGAACATAAGGAGTTTTGTAAGGATCTACTACACCCGATTCTCCACCAAGAGAGGAGGGTATTGATGAGTTCAAAGCTCCAACAATTTTTGAGGCGATTGTAGGGCAAGATAGTGAGCCTTTTCACCTGCGAATGCATGAGTCACCTTTTTGTCAAGAGCAAGTGCCTAATGTCTTTGATCCTAGACTTTTCTAAGCCTTTGCTCAAGCTTTTATCTAGGCCACAGTCGAGATGCTATGAACTTCCACCCCAGGCCCAATTAAGAAAGGAAAGCAATTCGATAAGCTGAGGAAGTATGGAGCTGTACATTTTTATGGGACAACTAATCTAGAAGAAGCTGAAACGTGATTGAGGAAGAAAGAAAGCATATTGGAATAGATGGACTGTGAGGATGATGAAAAGGTTATATATACTACCTGCCTGTTACAGAAGATGCCTTGCATTGGTGGGAAAGTGTACTAAGAAGTTAGATAAAAAGATTTCCAAGCTGCTTATAAGAAGAAATATTTATCTGAGGTGTATTTCCAACATAAGCAAAGGCAGTTTCTGACTCTCACCTAGAGGGAGATGATGGTGAGTGAATATAAGTGCAGATTTACACAATTGTCCCGATATGTAGTTGAGATGATGATGAGTGAAGTGACCAAGTGTCGTAGGTTTAAAGTGGGATTGCATTTGGCCATTAAAAAAAAGTGGTAGAGCAAAATTTTTGTGACTTCCAATAGCTGGTAGAAGTTGCGTTACAAGTTGAGAATATGGAGAATATAAAAAGCGAAATGAAAAAAAAGAGCAAAGGGATAGAACAACCTAGAAGGGGAGGTATTGCTCCTATGCCAGAAAGGAGTACCAAGACCTTCCCCACACCGTTTAAGTTTATGAGAAGTGGTGCAAGGAAGCCTTAACTGACGAGAACCATATCTCATCAACCCTCAACTATTAGAGGATCTAGAAGAGGAGAGGGGGATAGGCCATCCATTCCTAAATGTGATCATTATGGCATATTCCATAAAGGGGAGTGCTATAGGCTGATTGGAGCTTGCTTTAATTATGGAGAAAAAGGACACATAGATAGAGAGTGTCCGCAGTATGCAAGATAAGAGGGAACTCATTTGCAAGCTTCAAATAAGGCTGAGATTGTGAGAGTCAAATCTGTAACTGAAGTGGGCAGTTCAATGCAACCAGGAAAGTGAATCCTCCAGGAAGGCCGAGGGAGCAAGCACCAGCTAGAGTATTCGCAATGACGAGGGAGGAAGTAGAAGCAGCTCCAGAGGTTGTGACTGGTATAGTTAAATTGTTTAATGATGATATTGTTATATTGATTGATTCGGGGTCTACCTACTTATTTATTTCATCAAGTATGATTATGCATGATAGAAATTTAAGTCCATTAGATCCTCCTTTGATGGTTAATACCCCAATTGGTCAGTATATCATTATTAGTCACATTTATCAAGAGTGTGAAATATATATTGGAGAAGTAAAATTAGTGGTGGATTTATTCCCATTGAAGTTGAAAGGATTAGATGTGATTTTGGGCATGGATACTTTACAAAAATATAATGCCAATTTGAATTGCAAACAGAAGACAGTGAAGTCTGAGTTGGACAAAGGGGAAAAGATGGTGTCTGTGGGAGACAGGCTAGTTCAGCTTTGACAATGTATAAAATGATGAGGAAAGGATATGAAACATTCTTGGCATATGTGGTAGACACGAAGGTAGATGGAGCAAAATTTGAAGATATTCCTGTGGTCATGGAATTTTCATATGTCTTTCCAAATGAGTTACTAGGACTACCGCCACTTAGAGAGATTGAGTTTACCATAAAGCTTCATCCAGGCACGATACAAATATTAATTCCACCTTATAGAATGGCTTGACAAAATTGAAAGAGCTTAAAAAGTAGTTAAAAAGACTGTTGGAGAAAGGTTATATTAGGCTTAGCTCTTCACGTTGGGGAGACAGATCCTTGAGGATTTGTGTGGACTACAAGAAGCTCAACCATGTCACCATCAATAATAGATATCCTCTTCCAAGTATAGATGATTTGTTTGATCAATTGCAAGGGGAAAAAGTCTTCTCCAAGATAGACTTGAGATCGGGTTATCACCACTTGAGAATAAAGGAGTTTGATGTGTCAAAGACTACTTTCAGAACATGATATGGACATTTTAAATTCTTAGTTGTGCCCTTTGGATTAACTAATGCCCCTGCAGCCTTCATGGATTTAATGAATAAAGTCTTCAAGCGTTTCTTAGACCAACTTATTATAGTTTTTATTGATGATATATTGGTTTATTCCAATAGTGAAAAGGAGCAAAAAGAGCACTTAAGGATTGCATTAGAGGCATTGAAGAAGAAAAAGTTGAATGTCAAATTCGATAAATGTGAATTTTGGCTAAAGGAATTGGTGTTTCTTGAGCATGTAATTTCAGAAAAAGGAGTACATGTGGATCTAAGGAAAATAGAAGTTGTAGTTAAATGGGAAGCATCCAAGAATGTAGTGGAAGTGAGGAGTTTTTAAGGTTTAGTTAGTTATTATAGATAATTTGAAGAAGGCTTTTTCATGATAGTAGCTCCGCTCACCAAATTGACAAGGAAGAGTTAGAAGTTTGTATAGACAGAAGAATGTCCGAAGAGCTTTGAAGAACTGAAGAATAGGCTCACATCTACACCAATTCTGACCTTGCCTTCTGGTAATGATGGATATACGGTATATAGTGATGCCTCAAGGAAAGGACTAGGATGTGTGTTGATGTAAGGGGAAAAAGTGATTGCTTATGCTTCCAGGCAATTAAAACCATATAAGATGAATTATCCCATAAATAACTTAGAGTTAGCTACCATAATCTTTGCATTGAAAATATGGAGACATTACTTATATGGAGTCACCAATAGAGTGTATATAGACCACAAGAGCTTAAAATATTTGTTGAGCTAAAAAGAGTTAAACTTAAGGCAAAGAAGGTGGTTAGAACTACTGAAGGATTACGATTTGATGATAGACTACCACCTGGGGAAAGCTAATGTAGTAGCAGATGTACTGAGTAAGAAATCTATTATGGAACATGTGAAGATGATATATCTTCCATTGTTGAAAGAATTAGCTAAAATTAAGGTGATATTGAGGCAAGCCGAATTTGGTAGTATATTGGCTAATTTTAGAATAAGGCTAGTATTGAATGAGACGATTAATTAATTGCAGGAACAAGATGAGTACTTGAGCAAGCTTAGAGAAGAAATTAAAAATGGTAAGCCCTCTAAAATAGTGATAAGAGAAGATGGATTGATGGTGGTAGGCAACAAATTATGTATTCCAGATATGCAAAAGTTGAAGGATGAAATTCTTGATGAGGCACACAATGCTCCGTATGCAATGCATCCGAGGAGTACAAGAATGTATAGGGATCCAAGAGAGCACTTCCAATAAAGAGGAATGAAGAACGATGTTGCTGAGTATGCGGGAAAATGTTTGGTATGTCAACAAGTTAAAGCGGAATATCAAGCACCTGCTAGTAAGCTTAAGCCTTTGTCTATTTCGGAATGGAAGTGGGAGAAGATTACAATGGATTTCTTAATGGGATTACCAAAGACCACCATGAAGTATGACGCAATATGGGTGATTGTTGATAGGCTAACCAAGTCATCACATTTCTTGCCAATTAAACTGACTAATTCTTTAAATGCCTTGGACAAGAAAATACATAGATGAAATAATTAGACTTCATCGGATTCTGATTTTTATAGTCTCAAATAGAGATTGTTGAACCCCAAAATTTTTCTCAAAATTTATTCTATTAAATTAGCACCAAAATTTTTATTAGAATTTATTCCACTAAATTAGCAAGCACGAGTAAAATTTTGAAATTTTGAAATTAGAAATTTTTGGAGTTAGTTATGAATATATTTTATTTATATGTGTTTGCATGGATTAAATAGAAGTGCTAAAGTTAAGAAGTAGGCAATAGCTTAAATATGAAAGGGTAAGATTGGAAAGAGTAGAAGTTGCCTTAAAATTTATAAGAAAAGAAGAGGGCATGAGAGTCGTGTAGAAGTGAGAAAGAAAAAGAGAGAAAGTCATAGAAGAAACTAGAAGAAGAGAAGCAGAAAACTGAAACAGAAAAGAAGAAGAAGAAAAAAAGAAACAAAAAAAGAGAAGAAGGAAAAAACGATTCAATTGAGTTTTTTTTAGGTAACCTATATCTACTTTTCTTGTTTTGGTGGAAGAAGGAACTAGAGCAAAATAAGATTTTTGTGCTGAAAATGAAGAGAGAAACAAGAGAACTAAGAAATCAATTTCTTAGATTTTCATATATTCTCTACTAGATATTAGTTACTTTAGTTTATTTAAACCAAGAGTAGATTATCTAAGTCTAAGTTCATTCTTAGATATTAGAGCTCTAAGGATTTTTCTATTTGTATATTAGTTGAATGAAAATTTGTTTTTTGAAGGAAACCAAGAAAATCAAAGACAAGAGCAAGAGGAGAGACAAACTTAAGTTTGGATTTATAAGTAAATAGGTGGGTAATATGTTTATGGTTATTGTGTTGAAGGTCTGTTTTCCTTACATGTTTATATGCTTAAATGTTTGTCTTAGAATCATTGTGAATATGGGAAAAATGTACTGTGATATGTTATCTGTTCGATCTCGAAGGATTTTACTACATCTTGAATGGATAAAAAACAGAAACATGCAAGAAGCATGAAAATATGAATATGTTAAGAGTTAAAATTTGCTTGTATGGGCAAGAGAGATACCATTTCATTCATCACGTGCACGTTGACTTAAAGCCTTCTCCCGGTTGCTCGCATGTGGCATATGAGCTCTGAAAAATGGACTTATTTCATTCATGGTGTAAACCTTGGTTTCGCCATTTCATTTCATGGGATTCTCTCAAGCCATTATGTTTGTTCATTGCATGTTGATTTGTTAAGCATCATATACGATTGAATGTTATGTTTCAATGATTGAAAATACATAATATGTTTTATGTGATTTAATGTATGAGTTCCTTGAGCTCGAATGTGGATCAGGTGATTTGCTAAGACTAAAGTGCAATATATATATATATATATATATATATATATATATATGCTTGATTATGTATGTGGGGCTCGTTACTAGTGGCTGTAAACATATTATCCACTGAGCTTCATAGCTCACCCCATTATTTTTCACTCCTCAGGTGAAGACAAAGCAGATCAATATTGAACCTTGCAAACTTCGGCAAACTCGAAGAGAAAAATATATCTTTTGTAACTAAGTTAGTAGAATACCTTAGGTATTTTTACTAGCATATCAAGCATAAGCATTCATGTTGTATTTTTGGATTATGCTACTATTATGACTTTTGATATGTAATTAAAGTGAAGTACAAACTTTATTTTGTTTGAGAAATGAATGAAAGAGCTGATGAAGTTTCCTTTGCACATGTTTAAATTTTCTTCTCTGTTAAGTTGACAATTTCGGTTGGGAATAAAGTTGTGAGTTATTTGATGGCTTTTGGATAGATTTTTCTTAATTAAATTGTTAAGTTGGGAGTTTGTTATGTTAGGAGTCTTATATGTATGACTTGTGTTTGTTGGATTCAAGTCTTTTGGTTTTTGTGAGAATGTTAATTAGGTAGAAGAGGAATAAGGGGACAGAAATTGTGTACTAGATTCAACGAATAAACTGTATTGATCTAGGAAGAATTTGACCAAATTATTTTCATAAAAGTTATAGCTCATTCTTTTAGGCTTCTAATGGTATAAAGTTTGTAATCTTTAGACTTCAGACAAAAAAGATATGGCTTTTACAAGATAGCACCATTGGTGTGGGTAGAGGCTATAACACTATTATACAAAATTTGATTTTGTTTTTAAAGGATTAAACTGTATCAATATAGGCTAAATTAGACAAATTTGTCTTCATGAAAGTTGTAGCTTATTCTCTTAGCTTTCTAGCGACATAAATTTTGAAAATTTTGGACATCTGAGTTGACAGTTATGAAGGTTAGAAATAGGAGTGGCAAAGTTAGGGTGCATGATCGTTGATCGCGACCGACCCCAAAAATTTCGTATTGCACGATCGTGAAAAAGCTGATTTTTCCCTAAATATACAATCGTGCTTAAGCACGATCGTTCATTGCCAATATGCAAGGGCTCGTTTTTATGCACGACGGTGCATTTTTATTTTTTATTATTTGAGTTGTTATTTGTTTTTACTTCCAACTGTGATTTATTTTTATTTTTATTTTTACTTCTTTATTTTAAAATTCCCTCAAATTTTAGCATATTGTAGCCATGAGTTAAGTTCTGAGACCTGAGCCCAACAACGATCCCATATTCGCCTCTAGATTCTGGAAAAGTTTACAAAAGACTTTGGGAACCAAATTGCATTTTAGCACAGATTTTCATCTGTTGTCTGACAACTAATCAAAGAGGACAATAAGGACGTTGGAGGCAATGTTAAGAGCTTGTGTTATGGACTTCAAAGGCTCATAGTATGATCATCTACCTTTAATTGACTTTGCTTACAATAATTCCTACCACTCAAGAATTCAAATGGCACTTTATGAAGCTCTGTATGGTAGGAGGTGCAGAACTCCTATTTGTCGGGATGAGGAATGTGAAAGGAGACTTTTAGGACTTGAGTTGGTATAAGCTACAGTTGACAAGATTAATTTGGTGGAGCAGAGACTCAAGGCAGCTTAAGATAGGATAAAAAGCTATACAGACGTACATAGAAAGGAGATGGAATATAAAGTTAGAGATAAAGTATTTCTTCAAGCTTCACCGTGGAAAGGAGTCTTAAGATTTGGTAAAAAGGGTAAGCTTAGTCCCAGATATATAGGCCCTTATGATATTATTGAAAGGATTGGGCCTCTAGCCTACAAGTTACTCGTGCCACCAAAATTATCCAAGATTCACAATGTCTTTCTTGTATCAATGTTGGGGAGATATATATCGGATCCTTCACACATAGTCCAACCTTTAGGGGTTCAATTAAAGAAGGATTTGACTTATGAAGAACAACCATTGGAGATTTTAGATTCAAAGGAAAAGGTCTTGAGAAACAAGACTATTAAGTTGGTTAAAATTTTGTGGAAGAACCATGTTAGAGAAGAAGCAACATGGGAACCTTTGGAAGCCATAAAGGAGAAGTATCCAAACCTAATTGTGGACTCAGGTAAGAATTTCGAGGATGAAATTCTCTAAGGGGGAGAAATGTTAGACCCTGCATGGTTGTGACTTGAGAAGTCACAACCATGACTTCTCTTACTTTTCACGGTTGTGACTTCAGAAGTCATAACCATGACTTCTCTCACTTTACTTAGAAAATTTTTATTAAATTATATGTTTGCATGTATTAATGGAAATGATAGAATTAAGTTAAGGAGTTAGTAGACATTAGATTAAATATGGAAGGGTAAGCTTGTAAAGAAAAAAGTTATCTTAAATTAATAAGAAAAGAAATGAGAAAAAGTGGAGAGTCGTAATAGAGAAGTAAGAACGAGAGAAAGAAAAACCTAGAAGGAACTAGAAGAAAAGAAGTAGGAACCGAAACATAAAGAGAAGAAGAATGAAAGAAAGAACAACGAGAAAGAAGAAGGAAAAGGTTTAGCTGAGTTTTTAGGTAACCTCTATCTTTTCTTTTTGCTTTGGTAGAGGAAGGAACCAGAGAAAATAAATAGATGTGCTGAAAATGAAGGGAGAAAGAAAAGAACCAAGGAATACATTTTCTTATATTTTCATGGATTTTCAACTAGATCTTAGTTCTTCTAACTTAAATAAACTAAGAATGGATTAAGTCTAAGCTCATTTTTAGATATTAAAGCTTTACGAAATTTCTATCTATATATGAGTTTGAATGAAAGTTTGGTTGTGTGACGGAAACCAAGAAAATCCAAGGCAAGAGCAAGAGGAAAGACAAACTTAAGTTTGGATTTACAAGTAAATAGTGGGTAACATGTTTATAGTTATTGTGATGATAAGTTGATTTCTTACTTGTTTGTATGTTTAATTGCTTGACGTTGAATCAATTTAAATGTGAAAAAATTTCACTGTGATTTGTTATCTTGTTAAGCCTTGAAAGATTTTACTGCATTTTGTATTAATGAAAAAAAGAAAAACGCAAAAGGCATGAAAGTATGAATACGTTAAGAAATGTGTGAGCATCAAAAATTTGCTTGAGCAGCCAAGACAAATACCATTTCATTCATCATGTGCACGCTGACTTAAAGCCTTCTCTCAGCTACCCGCTTGTGGCACATAAGCTCCGAGAAATGGACTCATTTTGTTCATGGTCTAAACTTCAATTTTTCCATTTCGTTCTATGGGATTCTCTCAAGCAATTATATGTGTTCATTTCCTTTAATTTGTTGAGCATGATATACACCTGAATGCTATGTTTTGACGATTGAAATTAGATGATATGTTTTATGTGTTAACATCTAAGTTCTTTGAGTTGGAAATATGGAAAAATAAATTGCTATATTAAAATAAGATATGTATATATATACATATGTGCTTGATCATATGTGTCTTGTTACCAATGGCTATAATCGTATTAGCCACTGAGCTTCATAGCTTACCCCATTATTTTCCACTCCTCAGGTGCAGAACAAGTAGATCATTGAACCTTGCAAACTTCGGCAATCTCTAAGAAATTTATCTTTTGTAACTAAGTTAGTTTGAATACATTTGGTAGCTTTGCTAGCATATCAAGCATGAGCACTCGTGATGTATTTTTGGATTACACTACTGTTTCGACTCTTGTTATGTAATTAATATTATGTACCAACTCTACTTTATTTGAGAAATGAAACTTCATTTTTTTTTAGAAATGAAAGTAAGAGTTGAAGAATTTCTTTTTGTACATATTCAAATTTGCTTCTCTGTTAGGTTGTTAATTTCAGTTGGGAATACAATTGTGAGATGTTCGATGGCTTTTAGATAGATTTTCTTAAGTAATGATTATATTAGGAGTTTTGTATGTATGACTTGTGCTTGTTGGATTCGCGTCTTTTGGTTTTTGTGAAAATGTATAATAGGTAGTAGAGGAAAAGGGGGATAAAAATTGTTCCCTAACTTCTATGAATAAACTGTATTTATATAGGCAAATTCTGACAAAGTTGTCTTCATAAAAGTTGTAGCTCATTCTCTTATCTTTTTAATGGTATATAGTTTGTAATTTTTGGATGTCAAAATTGAGAGATATACATTTTACAAGTCTGAGTGCACAACAGGGGTAAACGATCGTGACAAAGCCCTTAAATCTAAGGAGTGCATAGTTATGCACTAGCATGATCGTGCATTGGCCCTTCATAAACGGGAGGGCATGATCGTGCAATGACTCTTCAATTTCAAGAGTGCACAATCTTGTTGGCGCTTCAATCATAGGAGTGCACGATTGTGCTTGTTTCAAAGGAGTTTGCACATTTGTGCTCGTGCACGATCATCATGACAAACTTAAGTCACAACCATGACTGAAGAAGTCACAGCTGTGACTTCTCTACTTTTGCCACTGTGACTTTTTCTTATTTTATTAAAGAAACTTTATTTTGTCACGGTCGTGACTACTTAAGTCACAGCTATAACTTCTTTTATTATTAAAGGTTTATTTGTTTGTTTTTACTCCTAACTGTGACTTCTTTTATTATTAGATGTTAATTGTGACTTCTTTTTATTTCTTTTGAAGTCACCTAACCCTAACATATTGTCACCATGAAATATTGTAATCGAGACCCAGGCCCAACAAGTGACCTGCGGGTCAGAGTTGGCCTGTTCGTGACCCAACCCATCCTTTTTTAAAAAAATATTTACAAAATCACATCATTTTTGTCTTTCCAATTGAGCCATAGCCTGGCCCATGCTTGACCTGTGAATCGGTTGAGCTGAACTATTTTGACCTGTGGCCTACCCGTGGCCCAGTCATCCAAGATAAATTCGAGTCAGACTGGCCCAAAATTGACATCCTTATTTGGGAAAATTGTTGTTTTCATTGTTGTTTCTTTGTATAGTTTAGTTTTCTCAATTTTTCTTGAGGAAAAACATAATTTAAGTGTAGGCAACTTGTTATGTCTAATTTTTATTGATTTGGCTAGCTTTTATATGCTGATTTTGGTTAAAAATTCCTACCTTTAAATCCAAATTTGAATGAAATTAGTTTTGTGGAATTGTTTGTTAATATTGCAAGAAAAGAAGGAAATTAGGAAAAAGTCACTAGGGTGACAGAAGTGTCACATATGTGATAAAGATGTCATGCACGTGACAGTGAGTATCACACGAGTGATAAGGGGAGTCACCACCATGTAAGAGTTCTCAGCACTGTACAAAAGAATTCTAGCACTGAATTAAATGTCGCACAAGTCATGCATGATTACAGCAAATTAAAAACCTAGACTCTCTCTATAAATATAAAGTTTATAAAAGGGGGTCAGTAGAGCAAGAATAGAAAATAAGAGAGCAATTGAAATGAGCAAGAATATAAGAGAGAAAAGTCAAAAAACATAAGCAACCATTTGTAGGTAGAATAAAGATAGCTAAGGTAGAAAGTGGGAGTGGAAGCTAGGGAGCATAGGTAAGGCCAGTGGAGTAAAAGCAAATAGTGATTACATTAGGCAAGAGATTCACTGCCACTCTTCTTCGTTCGAGAGTTCTTCATTCTGTTTGTTGAACTTATTTCATATGTTTATCACTTTTGTTTCTCTATTTATAGTTAAACATGAGATTGAAATTAATAAATATAATGAACAGTTCTTATTCCATTATGAGTTGATATTTTATTCTTGAGGATTAATGTATTTGAGCTGAAGTCTGGGAGCCTAGGCAAGGCTAGTGGAGTAAAAACAAACAACGATTATGATAGGCAAGAGATTCAGCACCACTCTTCTTCGTTCAAAGGTTCTTCATTCTAATTGTTGAACTTATTTCATCTATTTGTTTAACTTATTTCATCTATTTATTGCTTTTATTTCTTTGTTTACTGTTAAACATAAGATTGAAGTTAATGAATATGATGGACAATTCTTATTCCATTATGGGCTGATTGTTTATTCTCGAGGATTAATGGATCTGATTTAATCGATTGTGCATGATTAAAATACTGTTTGGTTGTCTAAACTTATTGCATGTAAGAGTTTGGCCAACTTTTGCATCATTTTGATATTAAATGAAGAATCGAGAGAAGAAGTTTAATATTAGAAAAAGAAATTATAAACTCTTACATTATGAATTAAAAATATATTAACTTAAATGGGTATTATCAATTAGGTTTAAATAATTGATTTAGATAATAAACTTGTCGAGTACGAAAGTTAGATCGAGTTTATTATTTGATTCGATTTTAAAACCTAATTGTTAATTTTAGCAAGACAATTATTCAATCAATTTGCCTTAGTCATGCATAAGAGATTAAATTAGTGAAATTAATTTCTCAAGAGCTCACTACATTAATTGATCAACTATTCTTTGTTTCCAATTAAATTAATTTACTTTTGAGTCTATTTTGTTTTAATTTCTTTAAATCCTTTTCTCAACAAATTGAGTTAAGAATGTTTAGGACTACATTTGCTTTTATTTAAAGTTAATTTGAGTGAACCAATTTCACCTCCTTAAAAGACGACCCTGGGTATTTGACTATAATTACCTTGTATACTTATGAGTGGGGTAGCCTAGGTTTTTAGAACTTATTTTGGCACAACAGAGTTATATCTAATATTATAATATTATGATATATAAAGTAAAAAAATTATTTAAAAACTAACTTTAAGATCTCCTCTCAAGTTGGAGCATGTAGATCTTTAATGTCAACTTACAAATAAGAAAATATTAATGGCCACATTCAATTGCTTTAGTTAATATATATGTCATTGGAAATTGAATTGAAAGATATTGTGAACTAATGGTGCCAGATTGCAAGTGATCAAGAATAAAATGATAGTTGAATTTGATGTGTTTATTACACTTAAAGAAGATGAGATTTTGAGTTACAATGTAAACACATTGGTTGAGAATGAGACAAAAAGATTAACAATTAGACCCTATAACCATATCAACTCATTATTTGCAACAATTATAAAGCAATATTCTAATTCTATAGAATATAAGATAGTAGGTTATTTCTTAGATTTCTAAAAGAAGAGAAAAACACTAAAAAATAAAATAACTTGTAATAGATTTTTGGCTCATGGGACAACTTGCTCAGTCGATATCACAATAAGTTTTTATATGAAAATCACTATTTAAGGGGACAAAAAACCCCTTGACCAGAAGAACTCCTGAAACACCGAAGAACATAATAGGCAACATCAAGATGTGGAGAGTTTGTATTATATAAGTAAACAGGGTTTAAGCTCACTAATATTGAAATATTAGTAAGAAAAATTTGATGAGATGGAACAACACTAGAATAAGACAAATGATATTACACATGATAACCTAAAGAAATTACAATAGATGTAGGTTATAATGACTTATCTACTCCATGGAACAAAAACATATAGTCATTAAGATAAGAGTGAATGTGATGAGCTTTTTAGGTTCGTGATGTGTTAAAGAGAGAATGTTGTATAGGACTTGACTATTTGGAAGAGAATTGTATAGATGAGTCTTAAGATGAAGACATAATCTGATGATTTGAATCAATGGAGGTAAGTGAGGCAATATTATCATCAATATTATTTTGAGCAGATGGAATTGGGGAGTTATAACTTGGAGGCACATCAACTGAAGCCTCCAAAGAATCAAGAATGTGTAAAGGAATAATAACATTTGATTCTTTTAGAGGACTATGAAAATGAAAAGGGAATTGGTTTTCATAAAAATGACATCTTGTGATATAAAATTCTTGTGTAATTCCATATCACAAACTCTCTATTCCTTTTTTTTATAAAATAAACAATACAATTACAAGGTTTAGAATAAGGTGCAAACTATTCTTTGATCGATTTTATTTTTACACAAAATAAACAATAAAAAATACATAAATAAAGTACGATGGAGGCTTTAAAAATAACATCTTATAGGGACTCTTGCCAGATAATTTAGGTGTATGAGTATAATCTATCAAGAAACACACACTAAAATTTTATTAGTAAATTTACTTAAAAATCAAAGAGCACAAGCAACCTTTAAAAAGTGATTATGTTTCTGTTCTTCTATTCCATTTTATTAAAGGGTATCAACACAAGGTGTTTGATATGAAACACCACCGAGAGGTAAAAAATTAGACAGATGACCAATAGTAAATTCTAAACCACTATTACTCCTAAATTGTTTAATACTATTATTAAATTGAGTATTAACAATATCATAAAATTGAACGAAGTAATTTTTTTGCTTTTGACTAATGTTTTATGAGATAAATCCAAGTATGTCTTTTGCAATCATCCGCAACATAAGAAAATAATGAGCCCAAAAATAGATCGAATTTTATAAGGTCCCAAAATGTTAGAATGAACCAAATAAAATGGTATATAAAGAACATAATTTTAAATCATAATTGATAATTTAATTTGACCCCATATAGTGCATAAGAATAGATTCCCCATTTGGTAATCTAATAGGCAAAGAGTAAAAAGTAGTTTTCATATTAAAGAGAGGGTGCATCACATCTAAAATGTTCAAAAGCACCACTCTTTATGATCCACTATCAAATATCATAAGATCAGGTGGCTTTAGCAATAAAATTTACTACGTTTTGATTATCTGAGGGCAATAAGAATATGAGCTTCTCATATTATTCTTTAACGAGACAAATCTTTACATGTAGATTAACTTGAACCTACAATGGAGTTATTATATGAAATAGGTTATATCTTCCCTTTTGAAGTTTTAGCTTTTCTTTTCCAACCTGGGAGAAACACAACTAGTTTAAAACATTTTTATTTGATATGCTTGATAAAGCAAACACACGTAAGAGGGGGTAAATTGTGTGTAAAAAAAATTCAATGTACTTTCAAATTGATAAGATCCTGCTAAACAAAATAAATTTTTATAAATACAAAGGTCCTTTAAACTTTCAAAAGGATCTTGATAATGTTGAAGACGAAAGGAGCTTGTTAATGCTCAAAACGAAAGGAGCCTGGTAGCACTCAAAAAGAAAAGAGTTTACTATAAAAGTAAAGGAGCCTTTTGCAAATATAAAATAGAAACACTATATTGTGAAAATTTAAAGTTAAGAAGAGATAAAGAATGACATAGTCGATTTATACTAGTTCGGCTTATAACTCAAGCCTATGTCCAATTCCTAAGTATTCGATGAGTGTTTCACTAAAATTCCAAGTAGTAATTTGACGCGTCTCTTCAAGCTCATAAGTACATATTTTTCAAGGTTCTTCAACCTTTCACACTAGTATTATTTAACTAGGCTCTACAAGCTCTCAATAAATGAAAAAGTGATTTGCTCGATATGAGCTTCAATAATTTCTCTCAAGAAGAATTTTCACTTTCTAAGGCATAAGAAATCTGATAAAGGTATGACTTGCACGAGTATTGATCCTTTTGATTTATTTCAAAATCTGGCTTCTTAACTTCTTGTTTGCAACTGCACTAGATTTTTTTTTAAATAGACATTTTCTTCAACTAGTTGTTGCTTCATTTCTTCTCTGAGTTGACTTTGTGTCTAATGAATCTTTAATATTATCTCTGTTAAAATCCTCCAATATTTAGACGTTAAGAAATAAAAATGGCAATGTCTTGGAGCTGATTAATGAAATATATGATTAGCACGATCCTCCCAAATATTGAAGAATCATTTCTAGTAAAGTACGATCATTAAGAAGGCTCCTACAAGAAAGGAAATATTATTCTATTTTCACATAATCAAGACCAAGAATTGATTCTTATGATTTTATTTCCTTTTAAGAATTATATCGTTGCCTTATAAGGAAATAAATCTAATTTGAATTTTGAAATATTATGTAGTTCTTATCAAAATCATTAATAATAAACCTTGAGCTAACAATCTCTCCTATTTTGATGATGACAAGCAACAACAGATACATTTTCAAAATTCAAATGATGATAAAGGATTTCAAAAGATACCTGTAAGTTTTGTAGGTTCTTACTCTCAATCATAATTAGAAGGAGTCTTTCTTATGACCTTTAAAAATTGGAACCTATCATTTATAAGATAACTAAGATAAACTTCACATAATTAATTCGACAATTAGCAAAATATATCACATCAAAAGCAAGTATATTATTAACTCCCCCTTTTTCATTATCAAAAAATAGAGGGAAAAGAACTGAACAGTAAAAAAAATACCACAAGTATATAAGATAGCTTATCACAGATTTATACTTCAATTATGCAAAGGAAAATATATCAACTCTCCCGCTTTGTCATTATCAAAAAGAACTAATTTAACCTAATAGAGGCCTTCTTTTTAGAAGGAGCCTGCTAATACTTGCAAACAAGAGTAGCATAATATATTCAAACACAATTATATTTCACATAATCTGCACATACCAATCTCTTTTCTTAATCAACAAAATCTATCTTCAAAAAGTGACTTAGTAAAGATATCAGCTACTCGATTTTTAGTATTAACATGCAAAAGACTAATGGTTCCTTCTAAAACATGATCTATGAGAAAATGATGTTTGACTTCTATATGCTTAGTCCTAGAATGATACATAGGATTTTTTGAAAGATATATTGCATTATTATTATCACATAATAGAGGGATATGAATCAAGTTTAGTGAGAAATCCTGGATTGATGCTTCGTCTATAATATTTGAGTACAAAAGCTGGTAGTTGCTATATATTCCACTTCAATTGTTGAAAGAGCTGTGCAATTTTATTTCTTGCAAGAATAAGAAACTAGACATCCTCCAAGAAATTGACGATGACCACTTGTGCTTTTTCGATCGACTTTATCACCTGCATAATTCGATCATTCCTCTGTACTTTGTCTCATCCGTAGTGTTGCCCTCTTCATCGTTATTAAGTTTAGTTTAAGGGTACACAACAGTAAGTATAAGTTTGGCATTTTTAAAGTGGTGCTTCTTAATGAGTTCCTTTGTGTATTTGTCTTAGCTAATGAAGATCCCTTTTCTTATTTGCCTTATTTGTAATCTAAAGAAGAAGGATAATTCTCTCATCATGCTCATTTCAAACTCCCTCTACATTAATGTCGACAATTCATGCTCGAGGGGCCTATTTTAAACCATACAAAGCTTTGGTCAACTTCATCATGTAGTTTGGATGATCTTCCTTCTTAAAACTTGGAGGTTGCTTAACAAACATTTTTTCGTTAATCTATCCATTTAAAAAGGAACTTTTAACATCCATTTGGAAAAACTTAAATTTTCTATAACATGCAAAGGCAAGTATAATTCTAATCGACTCTAACTTAGGGATAGGTGCATAAGTTTCATCCAAATCAATACCTTCTTATTGATTATAACCTTGAGCTACAAGTCTAGCTTTGTTTCTTAACACCTTACCGTTTTTGTCAAGTTTGTTTCAAAAAACCTAATGAGTTCCATTAACTGACTTGGGTGGACGAGGTACCATATTCTATACTTTGTTCTTGTCAAATTGATTTAGCTCGTCTTTCATAACTGAGACTCAATTCTCATCAGTAAGAGCCTCTTCAATAGACTTTATTTCTAATTGAAAAAAGTCACATAGTTGTTCTTGAAGGATGATCTTGTTAGGCTTTCAAAGGGGTTTTCTAGAATATATTGATGTGTATCAAGACCTCTCCATTCTCTTAGTGTTCTTTGTTACATAGGTTCTTACTGAGATGAAGGAGCCTGCTCTGTCTTGGCTTCAGAAGGACCTTCTCGATCTTGTGATTCCGAAGGTGTTGTAAATGTAGTAAATGTATTTTTAGGAACCAAGGGATGCTCTTCATGATCTAAATCGGTTGTTGTAGTCGAAGGTAGTGCTTCATCTAATGCTACGTGTATTGGTTCTTCTATCTTCTTTGTTCTTTTGTTGTAAACTCTAAGTCCCTTGCTAGCAGTATTGTAACCCAAAAAGATATCTTCATTTGATCTCACATCGAACTTTCCAAGGTTATCTTTTCCATTATTTAGAACGAAGCATTTGCAACCAAATGGTCGAAAGTGAGCAACATTCGGTTTTCTTCCTTTCTACAACTCATATGGGGTCTTTTTCAGAGTAGGTATTATAAGGCACCTGTTGAGTATGTAACAAGCAATTGACATAGCTTCTACCCAGTAACTATGAGGTAGACCCCTTTCACATAGCATTGTTCTGGCTATATCAACAAGAGTCATGTACTTTTCTTCAACAACTCCATTATGTTGAGGAGTCCTTGGGCATGATAAATTGTGAGATATCTTATTTTCATTGAAGAAATCTTCAAATTTTATATTATCAGATTCTTCTCCATGATCACTTCGAATAGATGTAATGCAATATCCTTTTTCAAATTGAATTTTGCTTTTAAACAAGCTTCACAAACCTTATTACTTTTAAACTTTCGGGTAGGAAGTTCTCTTACTAACTCATTCTTAGACAATTTTGATAGATTGTTGATGCTAGCATGTCTAAATCTTTTGTGCTAGATAATCGAATCCTTTTCAATTCTGATGACCTTTGCTTTGTTTTTATTAGCGAAAACAACTTTATCTCTGTTTTTCCTTTCAATGTAATTGAAATGTAATATTTTACCTGTTATATGTCTCGAACAGACACTGTCGATAATCCATTGATTTTCTCTTGTCTTCATTTCGAAACATATCTACAAAAAATATTATCTTATTTTAGGCACTTACATTTTTCTGGTCCTTTCAGGTTAGTTGCTTGACCTTTCGGTCTCCAAACATATATTTGAGATAATTTCTCCATTTTATGAAATTTACAAGAATGACTAATGTGACCATGTCTACCACTGAAGAAGCATAAAACAGATGAATGAAAATTGGTATAATTTCTACCATGTGTCAGATTCTTGTTGTTTTAACTATAGCTACTGCTAGATTTAACAAATAAGTTCTTGTATGGCCTAACATTATTATTTTCATTGTAACCTATTCCAGCTCTATCAAAAACGCATTTACCACTACCAAGTAGTGCATCAAGGTTGTTCCTTTCATCAACAAACTTTGTAAGATCTTTTTTTAGAGATAAGATCTTTTCTACACATTTATATTTCTCAAGTTTTAGGGCGACAACCTTTTCTTCTAGTTGTCTCACTTTATCATAATCATTCTTAAGCAAAGTATTTTCCAATCTTTCTTCCGAAACTTCCTTTTCAGAAATCTTTTGCTTATAATCATCCTCAAGAGACATATTCTTGGTTGTCAAATTTTCAATCACGAATTCTCATGATTAAATCTTACTCTTCAAAGATGTTTCATTGTTCTTGGACATCTCATTTTCTTTGAAGTACTTTATTGTCCATTTTTTGTATTGATCATACAATTCATGATTTGCATATCTCAATTTATCAACTTCAATATCAAAGTCAGAATAATATACCTCGTTATCTCCTGATTCAACCATGAAGCAAACAACGTTGACTTCTTCTGGCTTTTCTTCTTCCGAAGTTTTCAAAGTTTTATCTGACCAGGTTGCAATCATCGTTTGCTTCCTGGGTTTTCTGTTTTTTGTTTTGTCCTTTTGAAGAAGGGGACATTTTAGTCTTGTATGTCTAGGTTTTTTTTGCAATGATATCATATGATTTGATTATTTTGTATATTGATATTGCTGCTGCTGTCTTTTAGTAGGGACCTATAGTTTTCGATTTTCCTATTCCCTTCTCTTTTCTTCATCAACTTCTTTTTGTAAAAGCGAGCATATTTCCTGACCATTAAATTGAATTCGTCATCTCCATCTATTTGCAACTCAGTGTCGTTTTCATTACCGATCGATTCATCAGTTGCTTTTAGTGTCATTCCTCTTTTGTATAAGGATCCTTCATCTCGCCTAAGCTTAATTAACTTCGTGGATCATCAAGTTTTACCTCTGCTGAAATCTTCCAATATTTAGACATTAAGAAATAAACATGGCAATGTCTTGGAGCTTATTGACGAAATGTATCATTAGCAGGATCCTTCCGGATACTGTAGAATCATTTCTAATAAGGTAAGTTCATTAATAAAGTTCCTGCAAAAAAGGAAGCATTATTCATATAATTTTAATTTCCTTTAAGAACTATATCATTGCTTATATAAAGAAATAAATCCAAATTAAATTTTGAAATATTATGTAGTGATTGTCAAAATCATTAATATAAACCTTGAGATAACAATGCTTATGTTTATTGCATTTTGTACGTTTTAATTTGTTTGTCCCTTTTATTGATTTCTACTTGGCTGCTCTCCTATAAATTCCTTTAATTGATTGCTAAAGGTTTTGACAATAAAGTTTCCTACCTTTATTGAATGGAAGCAATGGGTAGTTGTTTCTCTTCTTTGGTTATAAAAACATAAGTCTTATTAATTGAAGGATAAGTTACAATGTTTAATATTTGAGATCGAATGATTCTATATTTGATCATTCAGTATCTTGAAAAATTGATGAACCATTTTCTTCTCCTGTTTATCCAAATTTTCTTTTCCAACACCATATATACGTGAAGGAATTGAAGAATAAGTTATGAACTCATCCCCAAAACCCTGTAATTTATTGTAGTAGGTTGCTTCAGTAATATCTTTTACTATGCAAACTAAGCAAATGTCTTTTTTCTACTCTAGAGTGTGTGGAACATTTCTTGTAGAAAAGTGATCTTACAAATCTCCATTTATCTTACAAGATTTATTTATATATGCAATACTATCATGTGATTCTAGAGCTAAGTCATTGAAAATCTAAGAAATATTGAATAACTTGATTCGTTCTATTGTAAATGAAATCATTTATATAGGTATATAGAAGCCTATAATTTACGAGAAAAACAGAAAATCAAGTTGTAAATTATAATAGCTAATTTAAATAGCATACTTATGACCTAAATTCTAGATACATAAATAGATAATGTATAGATAAAGTAAACACTATACTCGAGAGAACCCATAATACGAATTCATATACATTAGATTAATACCTTTTATATATTCAATTAGGACTAGTAGTTGTTGACTGAGTAAACCGATAAGATTTATGTTTTTGTTCTTTGCTTAGACAATGAAGTCGCACATGACGTTAAATTAAGTCAATAGATGATGTTCAAGATTATGTTAAAGAAGCCCTAGTGTTGTCTTATTTCATGCACTTATACCATTTTACGAGTCCATTGCTTCTACATGGTGTTCGGATAAAGTTTAATTTCATTATCAAACTTAGAAGTTAAATTTGAAATTTTGATGTTTATACATTTAGTACAACAACAATAACACCCGATAGAAATATCACTGAAACGCAAAATCTTAAGAGGTCTACTATTACACAGTCTTATCCTAACTAATAAAAAGGATGTTTATACAGTTAGTTATTGATATTAATTTACTATTGCTTTTTTAAAAACTTACCTACACAATTGTAATACTATTTCTAATTAATCGTAATTATTATATTTATTCTTTTATAATGTACTTTTTATTAAAAAGAAAGATATTATTTATATCCATTTTTAATAAGTTAATTTGTGCATATTCTAATTGTCAAATTGAAAAAACTGAAACTCATCTCAACAAAATAAACTTGGGTTTAAGAAAAAATAGGATAAATATGCAATTTTTTTAAAAAAAAAGAAACTGTTAGATATTTTCTAAAATTAAACAAATGTAGATTAAAACTTACTTATTCAAATTTAACTAAATTGGAATTTGATGTTCGAATGTTTAAAAAGTTTTAAAATTTTAAATACGAATTTAATTTATTCTATTATCATCTTTAAATTACATCTCTAAATTACTATTTTTCTTATAAGTCGTTTTAATGATAAGGTGGTTTAATATAGATGTCAATTTCAAATATTTACTATTAAGAGAATGACAAATTATAGATTTGGTACACATAAATCAACTCGGATACCAGCTAAGATTATAAAAACTGAACAAATATGAACTGAACAACGGAAAGATAAGCCAAAGAAGAAACAAATACATTAACTTTACTTCTTACATTGCCTCCAAACTTGCAAAATTGAAAGATGCAGGTTCAAATCCCTTATTCCCTTAACTGACAGATTCAGTCCGTTGTTGGGAATAAGCACTCAATTTTTTACCTTAAAATCCATTATACAGTATACACTGTAATCTTTTATGGATTATCATCTGACTGGTGGCCTACATGCAGAGGTTGAATGGTTAAGGTCTATCCAGACTCTGTTACTCATAGGGGAAATCCAAAGTCTGATCTTCCGGTGCCTGCTTCTTTTTGCTTTTATTTTCTACTCATTTCTTGGGCAGCAGTAATGGAGTCAACTTTCTTTTTATTTCGAACCCATCGGCCTACAATCTCTCCATCTGCGTTAACTCGACGCCCATTTTTCCCAGTTCTTGATCTTCGGGAAAAGAGTGTGTCTTTTTCTGTAAGACCTTTTCACAGGAAGAAACAGATAAAAGGAAGTGGAGCCAGTCTGGTTAATTCTCTGCCTAGGGCTTGTGAAAATGCATCTCCGCCGTTAACTGCATTTAGTGAGGTTTATGTCGAAATGCATTTGAAAGATTATAATTTGTTGGTATTTAATTATTTATTCATTTATTCAAGATTTAATATTTCTGGGATCTCTTTTTCTAGCTGATTGAATGTTTGATTAATGGAGTGGATTTATCCCAATCTGAAGTCGAAGCTTCGCTTGACCTTTTGCTTAACGAACCTAGTGACGTATTGATCAGTGCATTTCTGGTCCTGCTGAGAGCCAAAGGGGAGACATTTGAAGAAGTAAGTTCGTTTGCCGTTACTTTTTAGGTTTCCGCTGAAGACAATAACTCTGTAGTTTTATCGCTTTACATGAGGACTGGTTTTCCTTCTTCTGCAGTAATTGGATGCCTAATATTTAAATGCTAAATGAGGTATTTCCTTGCATATTATTCTATTCCAAAAGATGGAACGAAGTTGATCTGAGTTTCTTATGTCTTTAGATTGTGGGTTTAGCAAATTCAATGATGAAGCGTGCCAGCAAAGTTGAAGGTTTGGTTGGTGCTGTTGACATTGTTGGAACGGGTGGTGATGGAGCAAATACGGTTAATATATCCACAGGAGCATCAATACTAGCAGCTGCTTGTGGTGCTAAGGTCGCCAAGGTCGTATAATCTGTCTGTTGGAAACTCCAATTAATGTTTTGGGGACTGTCTCGGTGTTCACTAATGAAATGCTGAAAGTTATAAGTTTGCTGTTTGTTTCCTATACAGCAAGGAAATCGCTCAAGCTCTTCTGCATGTGGCAGTGCTGATGTTTTGGAGGCCTTGGGCATAGTAATTGACCTGGATCCAGAGGTAAGGTTGGTGGTAACAAGTGATTAGTGGTTGAAGTTGGAGACGTCAGCTTCTGGCAATCTTCTGGACATCAATCAAATTTTAATTTAATTAGATAAAATTTTATTTCCTCGTTGACTTTTAGGAGTGCCAACTCAATTGTTGTAGGTTGGTTTTTTTAACAAGGTCAACTGATGCAACTTTTTCCGCTATGTTCTTTTATGATTTAATTGGTTAAAGACACAACAAAAAAACTTGTGAAAGTCTGGCTAATATGCGGAGTCTGAAGAGATAATCTTATCCCTAACGAATAGAGAGCTTATTTTTGATACTCACATGAATATATATATATATATAACAGTTTAAATCCCGCACACACACATATATATTTATGTGATATATATATGTGTGTGTGTGCGGGATTTAAACTGGGCGTTAATGATGACGATGATGATAATATATATATATGTGCAAATATATAATAAAATAATAATTTATTTGGTTAAAGACATTGTAGAATATTTTACCAGGTGATCTGTTGGACCATTCATCTGTTCATGTATTCCAATTAAGTGCTTGTTCATATGTTGGACCTCTTTCTTTTTCTTGTTTCAGAGAAGGCAAAATTTGTACATTCAACATATTATATTTTTACTTAATTTAGGGGGTATCAAGGTGTGTGAATGAAGCAGGAATTGGTTTCATGATGGCTCCAAAGTTCCATCCAGCAATGAAAGCTGTTAGCCCTGTGAGGAAAAAACTAAAAGTCAAAACAGTATTCAATATATTGGGCCCTATGTTGAACCCTGCTCAGGTACCCTATGCTGTTGTGGGCGTATTTAAGGAAGACTTGGTAAGTTCCTGTACATTGATTTCTAATGATTGGTAGAGATGTTATCTATTCAGTAATAGAAAACATTTGTTGTTACTTTTATGAAAAGAATTTTTATTGTTCAAAAGCTTAGCTAGTTGCATGCTGCAAATTTTAAGTTCTTGACATGTCATAATGTAAGACAAATAGAAGAATTATCAACTAGTAACTAAAACTCACAAAATAGAAATATGACTGATATTAGGCTAGTATTTTAGGGCTGGAAGTTAGGATTTTGGTTGCTGAAATTTTGTGGTGAACATAAAGAATGGAAGGTAAGAAACTAGGAATCACTCTTAGGGTCTAAGAATCACTCAGAAGAAATTATCTTACCTTCTAATTGAAAACTCAAATTTTTAAAAGATTTTCAGATTACTTGTTATTGATGAAGAGTTGAATACACACATATATATATAGTTCTTAAAACCCTTATCTAGTAGGAAAAGGCTCCTAAGAAATTTAAATCGTATTGTAATGAAAATTCTATTAGTCCTAAATAACTAAGATAATATATGTAAAATAGAGTAACATATTTAACTTATTACTACTTCCTATCTAATAAGGAATCTTAACATAATCTAAATTTCAGTCCTTATCTTTTGTTGTCAAATAATTCTCAATCCTCATCCTACCAAACTAAGACTTGTGGTTGACTAATTTTTTCTATTTTATTTCTTCTACATAATTTAAGCTCTTCTGCATCAATTCTCCCCGGCTTGTTTGAAGTTGTCATCGATGTAGAATGTAACAAATATTGATCATATAATTCTAGATTTAACTTTTGAACTTCTGATTCTAAATTTCAAGTATTCATTGTTGATATTCACCATCTCTTGTGGCTACAATCATTAAGAACATTGTTTACTTCCTCTTTAAGATGGGGAGTGGTTGGAATTCTTACAACTATAGTAGGGGATTACTCATCTTTTCCATGATAAATAATTAAGTCCCCAACATTAAAGATAGGACTTATTCCCATATCGTTTGGTAATTCCAAAACATAAGTATTAACACTTATCTTCTTGATAATCTTATAAGGTCCAGCATTTTGTGAATGAAATTTCTTATATATCTCTTTTTGAAAACGCTCTAGATGAATCCTAAGCATTACCATATCCCCTCAATTAAATTCAACCAATCGACGATATTGATCAACATTTTGTTATAAGAGAAAGATGCCCTTCATGTATTGAGCAAGACCTTCAACTTCAACACTAACTCGTGTTGTTTGTGGTAAAGGAACTAAATCAATAGCCTTCTTTGGTTGAACTCCTGAAACTATCTCAAAAGATCTCTTACCAATAGACCTACTTATAAAACTATTGTAAGCAAATTCTGTCATAGGGAGAATTAAGTCCCAGTTTTCACATTATCGCCAACCAAACATCTTAACAAGTCCTCCAAGTTTCTATCACCATCTCTATTTGTCCATCGGTTTGGGGATGAAAACAACTTGAAAATTGAAGCTTAGTGTTCAATGCTTTTATAATGTTATCTAAAAATAACTCATAAACTTTACATCACGATCAAAGATGATGGTTAAAGGTAATCCGTATAGACGTACATCCTCTTTGAAGAATAGTTTAGTAGTGTGGAAAATATCATAAGTCTTGACCAATATATTTGCAAAAGGTTTCATAACTAAACCATATGGCTTCTTTACAACATAGGCATCAAAATCGTATGTATTGTTGCTTCTTGTAGTCAGATGCACTAACTTGCCATCATTATTGAATTTTGACTTTGCAAGTGCATTCACAACTTCTCCTTTATTCCTATTTGTACTAATTGCGCGTCTTCATTCAAGTATAATTCTCCTTAATCAGCCACTACAACACAATCTTCATCAACAACACTAAGAATATATCAAGTTCTGAACCAACAAGCTCGGGAAGCCCAAGTAGTTACTGGTTAATCTTTTCAGCTCCATGTTCCCGTTATTTTAGCTTGTTTTCCCATACTTTCAACTTGTTGCACTGCTGTTTTAGCTTGCTGTTTAAGTGTTTGAGCTTGTTGTTCAATTGTTTCAACTTTAGGGTTTCCCAAAGAATCCACTTTGTTATGTTTTTCTTCATCTTTAATGCTTTGATCATCTCTCCATGTCATGATCATCTTCCATTGTCAAACTCTCTATATCATCAAGTATTTGAGCAGCTTCTAATTGTAGGCTCGAAGATTCGAATTGATCTGCTAAATTTGAGAAATCAAAATCAGTACATAATTTTTTAGCAATGATTTTCCCATATGTTGTGTGTTGTTGACCAATATCAGTTCCTTCTTCTTGCTTATTACCACGTTCTCCAAGTTCTACATCAAGTATAGGTTGTTGGTTGGTATAATTTTTTCTTGTAGGAGTTTTGATCTTTAGGGAATGTATGTCAAGGTTGTCTAGCATCTCCAAACTTTGTTGAACATGTTTTCTTATGGGCGTTGTTACGTGTAAGTTGGTTCTTGGTACACCTTGTGAATGAGGATCATCAATGCCCAACCTTTTAGCAATATTCGGAAGTATTTCATCTTGCTTTAAGTTGCTAAATATTCTTCTATACACCCTTCCAATACAAGTCGCCATTGTGAACCAAAGTTTTGATACCAAATTGACGCAGGACAAATAGAAGAATTATTAACTAATAGCTAAAAGTTACAAAATTAGAAACATGGCTGATATTAGGCTAGTATTTTGGGGTTTCATATGCTGGAAGTTAGGATTTTGGTTGGTGAAATTTTGTGGTGAATACAAAGAACGGAAGGTAAGAAACTAGGAATCACTCCTAGGGTCTAAGAATCACTCTTAGAAGAAAGCATCACACCTTCTAGTTGAAAACTCAAGTTTGTAGAAAAATTTTAGATTGCTTGTTATTGATGAAGAGCGTAATACATATATATATATATATATATATATATATATATATATATATAGTTTTTAGAACCCTTATTCTAGTAGGAAAGGATTCCTAACAAATTTGAACCTTATTCTAATAAAAAATTTATAAACAAATAAGATAATATATGTAAAATAGAGTAACATATTTAACTTACTACTACTACTTATCTAATAAGGAATCCTAAAATGATCTAATTTTAGCCTTTATCTTTTGTTGTCAACTCAATTTTCAATCCTCTTTCCACCAAATTAAGGCTTATGGTTTACTAATTTTTCCTCTTTTATTTTTTTAAGCTCTTTTGCATCATGCCAATAACTCATAACTATTGTTAACTCGATGTGGTTGAGGCAACATCTCACATCTTTATCTTGATTATCCTCAGTTATGTCTGGGGATAATATTGAATACTATGTGTAATCAATGCCTCATACAACAGAAATGTCTTGATAAGAAGGTCTATGTGACCATTTAGAGGTCAGATGGTTTATAGTATTCAAAGATCTTCTGAAGAAGATAATGTCATAGTTTTAAATGATTGGCATGAGACTGCAAGCATCTTGTGATTGCCAACAACTGAATTGCATTAAAAAAATTCTGTTATCTTGCATTTAGACATTCATGAAATACGGTGTGCAGTTTGGTGCTGTGCTTCGGAGTAAAGTTTGAGTTGATAATGAAGTTTTCCCAATCAATAGGCCACTGAAATGAGTCTCCCTTAATGTTCACATATAGGTATACAAAATGGCCAAAGCTCTACAACGTGTTGGTATGACGAGAGCGTTAGTCGTCCACTCAGAAGGCTTAGATGAAATGAGTCCCCTTGGTTAGATTCCCTCCTATTTTGGGAAGCCAAATTAGTTTTGAGCTTTATTTTGCTATTATGGTTAAGTTCATTGTTGTTGCTCTTAAATTTCACAAACATCTGATCACAGGTCCTGGGATTCTCCTCAGTGTCACTCCTGAGAAACTTGAAAAAATCTCCTTTGATCCATGTAAGATCATCTCTTTTCTTATAAGAGTTGCTTGTCTGTCCATTGGTTCTAACTAATATTGTTTAAGCTTCTAAGTTCAAAAATGATACCATTAGTTGATATAGATTATGTCTGATCGATTATGTTGCTAATGTGTTCCTTCCCAGTGGAATTCGAAATTCCTCGTTGCAGTTTGGATGACTTGCAAGGTGGTGACCCTGCACATAACGCAGACATATTAAGACGTATATTAGCAGGGGAGAGAGGACCAATTGCTGATGCATTGGTGAGTCCTTCAATTCTTTTCTGTTCTCGAAGTTGTGCACAGATGCATTTACCGACGTATTCGTCCGTTAATGTTGCTCTTGTGAATCAATCTTAGTTTTCAAGCTTCCAAAAAATGCTCTGATATAAAAGATAATCTATCAGATCCTTAACGCAGCAGCAGCTCTCTGGGTAAGTGGTCATGCTAACACCCTGGCAGAGGGTGTAGCAGTAGCTCGAGAAACTCAAATATCAGGAAAGGCTCTGAAGACACTTGATTCGTGGATTGAGGTTTCAAACGTAAGTGAGACTTTGAGTTGCTGTCTTCTTATTCTTAGACATTTTGAATAAGCTTATAATCAATCTGATGGAACTATTGCAGAGGATTAAAGAAGAGATGGTTGTGAAGGCGCGTGGGATAGCGACTGGTTAACAAAAAACAGAAACAAATTGCAATTCCTTTCTTCCTTCAACTTGTAAGAGTATGTAGACAGTACACATTGTGATTAATAGATTTTGTTTATAATATAAATCGTGGGACGGTAAAGTTGAAGCAAGCAAGCTATGTGATGAACAACTGTACCCAGGATCCTTATGAAAGCTACCATGAACGTTGCAGAAACTTCTTATTCGACTACTTCACCTAAGCTATCAGGTAAATAACATAAAAGAATAAGCTGAAGGATCGGGGTTACGACAAAAGTTACAAGTCATTTACAGGTCAACCAACATAATTGATCACGTATAAGCTACTCAGAGCTTTTCAAGCAATAGGACCATTGGGATAATTGTTGGACAAATTGACCTAACAACGGTCAATCGAGAATTGTCAACTGCTAATTATTATTGAACAAGTCCATTTTAAAGTTAAAATATGCTGGTTAGCAATTTGTACGGAGATCACTTGCTGCCAGATTAATTGGAATGTGTAAGAGACTTAGCCATCTCTCTCGCCAGAAGTAAACATCCGAGTCGACAGGTCCTTGAGATAGTCCTTTAATTTTATATTCAAAATGTCAAAGAGAACTATCCTTTTCTCATATTATATCAGCTGCCACCTTTCCTCTTTATTATTTTGTTCGTCAATTCTTTTTATATATTGGTCTAACTATCGAGGGAGCTTATCAACTCTAATTCCTACTTATCTTTATGAAACCTGCCTAAAAAGCTTACATAAAAATAGGATGAATCTTTAACTTTTTCAACTACTTTAGATGATAAGCAACTTTTTTTATGGTCTCTTTGCGTACTGTCTTCTTACTTTTCTTCTTCCAATTTTCGTGGTGTGAGTTTCATTAACACTTACCATTTCCTATTTATCTCTAGCAAAATTGCAAGCAGTTGGACACTTATCTCTCAACTGTTGCTAGCCTATCACCAAATTAAAAGGACTCTTTTGTGTGGAGGAAGGTAGTTGCAACTTGTAAGCACACTGCATAATCAAACAGTTTTAACCAATTTTGTTGGCTAGCACTCACATAGTGGCTTATATAATCATCCATCAAAGTATTGATCTTTTTAGTTTATCCTTCCATTTAGGGATGATTCACAGCTGAGAACTTCAGTTCAAGTCTCATTATATTGAACAATAAAGTTCAGAACTTTTTAATAAACCGATAAGTCTCAATCACTCATAATATTTAATGGAACACCAAAGTATTTTACTATATTCCGATAGAACAACTCAGCAGATGTTTCTATTGAACAAGTTGTTGGAGCAACTACAAGCGCAACATATTTGATAAAGTGATTCACTATAACTAGCACTAAGGCCTGGTCATCAGCCTTTAGAAATCCTACATGAAAGTCTAAAGACATTGATATCTATGGCTACTCTGGAATAGGTAGAGGCTCTAACAATCTAGCCTACTTTTTTCTTTTCCTTTTGTCTGTTGGCACATCAAGTGTGTTTAACAATAGGCTTTGATGTCTTGCTCTATGCGAGGCTGTACATCTGAATGTAAAAACAATACTATCAACCATTTCCTTCCTGAATGTTTTACCCATTGTGTATCCTGTAATTTTTGCCTAAGTTCCCTTCAAAATCCACCTAGTCTAGGACCAAATAGTCTATCACCCTTATCAACAAGTAGCCCATCATCAAGCCAGTATTATTTAGTAATGTAATCACCAAATGAAAATTATTAGTGTTAAGCTTACCACTTTTGTAAAATTATGTCCATTAAGTCTGCTTCGATTCTTAACAAGTTATAGTAGGCCGTCATCTCTTCCTTCCTACTAAGGACATTGGCTACTTGGTTATACTCTCCTAGTTTGTAATCTTAAGTGAAATCATATTCAGTTAATAACTCATATCATCTTACTTGCTTAGCTGATAGTTTCTTTTGTACCTTAAACAAGGCATTCTCCACATTATTTATTCAAACTACAAACATTGGTCCTAGGAAGTAAACATGTCACACCTGTAAATAATATACCATTATAATGTTAGAGAAAAAATAATAAAAATGGAGAAGGAAGGCAAGGAGTTTCGTAGTTTAACTCATGTGATATTCCATCGTAAAATAAAAGCAAAGTTATGTCTAAGTAAATAGGCTTACAAACAAACTAAACTCAGCAAAAAATAAGCAACTAACTAAGAAAGTGGGTAAACGTCTTCCCACGTAATCCTCCATTAACAACTTGAGAATACCAACAAAATATCACATGCTAATTTGACCACTTGCTCCACTAACATTCTAATGCTAAAAAATAGGAACTAAGAAAATAAATTAATTTAATTATTTTTGAGCACTTGCTAACAATCCCCCTTACTTCAAAATTTCATGGATGGAGCACTTTTCTCATTATGTAATGCACTTCTCATCACCATCTTCAAATTTGTTGATGTACATTATCATCACTTTACAAATATTGGGGCACATCTCTCCATACTGCACTTCTCACCGACAACTCTAAAAAAGAGTTTCTTCTTGTGCCACTTTTGTCATGTTTGTTTCTTCTTCATTTTGAAATCTATGGTATTTCTGTAAATGCACAAACCTTCTTGCATTTGAAGCACTGCAATTTTCCTTTGTGCCAATAATCATACTCTTCATGGCCAAGCTTTTTACAATTTGTACATTGAAGAGTTTTACTTTTATCATTTGAAGAGTAATTCTTGACCATGTATGCTCCTTCGACCTTATTACCATTTTCTCCATCCCTCATTATTCTTCTTTGGTCGACAACTTGAAGAGTGTTTAGTAACTCTCCAAAGATTATATTTGATAGATCTTTAGTAACTTCAAGTGATGAAATTTTGACTCGTATCTTTCGGGAAGTGTCATAAGAAGTTTGTTTACAACCCTTTGATTAGGAAACTCTTCACCAACTAACTTCATTTTATTGACAATGGACATAAGTTTGCTTCCATATTCCTTAACACCTTCAGAATTCTTCATTTTTGACATCTTAAATTCTCTTTTGAGATTCAAAATTTGCATCATCTTAGTTTGAGTGTTACCCTCGTATTCTTCTTTTAGTTTCTCCCATGCTTCTTTAAGAGATTCAAATGCCATTATACTCGTGAAAATTCCTTTCGTCATGGCTGAATGGAGGCAAGATAGACCTTTTGGTTCTTTAACCCTTTCTTCATCATTCTGCTTGATTTAGTTTAGGGTTGGATTTTGCAGAAGAGGTGTAGGATCATACTTACTTTCAATAACCTCTTATAAACTAGCAGCTTGCAAATAGTACATTTTGATAGCCCAAGAGTGATAATTTTCTCTACTGAAAATAGGAATTGGAATCAAGAAATTGTTTGATGCCATTGCTAGGGTTGAATAATCATAAATTTTTAAAAAAGTTTTACTATTCAATCCTCACAAGCCCAAGAATAACTGGAGTTTTGATACCATATTGGAGAAAAAAGAATAAAAAAGGAGAATTAAGGCAAGGAGTTTCGTAGTTTAACTCATGTAATGTTTCATTGCAAAATGAAAGTAAGGCTATGCCTACTTAAATAGGCTTACAAACAAACTAAACTTAGCAAAAAATAAGCAACCATTTAAGAAAGTGGGTAAACATCAGCCCAAGTATTCCTCCACTAACAGCTAGAGAATACTAACAAAATATCACATGCTAATTTGACCACTTACTCCACTAACATCCAAATGTTAGAAAATAGGAACTAAGAAAATAAATTATTTTAATTATTTTGAAGCACTTGTTAAAATATAATCGTCTCTTTCTCATAAGCAAAGTATCTTTGTTTGTTATCATTCAATTTACTACCCATAACTTTATATAAGGTGCTAGTGTGAACATCAAAAGATAATTCACAGTCCAACAATCTTAAAACACGTTATGATGCGATAGCCTGCTTCAGCTTCTCAAAGACAACTGCACAATGGTCAAATCAACAACATTTCTTCTCATTTTAGCAAATTAGTGAGATGTGCAATTTTATGAGAATAACTTTAAATAAACTACCTGTTGGGTCCCGAAAATTTTTTTTATTTTATTTTATTTATTCGAATGAATTATTTATTGACTTATGAATTTATTCGTTAATTATTTTTATTTTATTTTATTTTGCCTTAATTGATTTAATTATG
>JAOSBN010000007.1:27648447-27660209 GCA_027563595.1 Erythroxylum suave
AATAATAAACCTTGAAGAAGACCAAAGAATGTTGGTAGACTTGTTGTTGAAGAAGAGCAAAAAATGCTAGTTGATTCATTGATAAACTAGCAAAATCAAAGCAACACCAAGCAAAAGAGGAAGCAACGCCAACTGCAAAATGAAAACCTACAAAACAGAGGATGAAGAAGCACCGAAGATAAACGAAGAAGCACCGAAGAGCCTAAATAAAATTTTGCTCTTCGGTGCTTTTGCCTTATAAGGCAGTGGGGAGAGCCAGCAATAATGCTGGCTCCTAACCACCCTGCCATTCACAATGGCAGGGTGGCTTACACCCCTCCAGAGAGCCAGCATTATTGCTGGCTCTCGGCAGGGGGTGCAGGAAAAGGCTGCATCACAAAATGCAGGGTAGCCCCCCATCCCGCCAATCACATTGGCGGGATGGCCACGTCGTTCCGCCACGTGGTTTCGTCCCGTCATTCTGCATGGCGAGGTGGACATGTCGGTCTACGTGTTCCACACCGCCAACGGCTGTGGCAGGTTAATTTGCACCCCGCCAAATTTAATGGCGGGGTGTCTTACATCCAGCCATTCCTCTCTGTTTTCTCCCATTTCACTGACAGATATATTTTTTAATCATATAGTGAGAATTTAGCCTGATTAGTGGCGCAAGAGTTGATATACCAGGACGATCTGATTGAGTGCTAGATAAGGCAATAAGAGCAGAGAACTTTAATGGCTTTTCAGAAGTGAATGCATGGTTGGAATGATTGTAGCGCTTAGGGGCCGAATGTCCAGGCTTAGAGCATATTATGTTTGGCTTCAATATATACTGCTGTTATTTATAACGGAATTACATCAATATATGCAACCAGGACTCTTGTATACAATTACTGCCATTATTTGTAACGGAATTACATCAATGTATACAACCAGGACTCTTGTATACAAGACAGAAATCCATTACAATCAAAACAAACCCAAAACAAAGAAGGAATCTTATATACGAAACAGAAATCTGTTACAATTTGTATAACAAACCAAAAACAGATATATGGGAAGTAATATTAGGAATTAAAAGATTTGTTACATGAAGATATCTTAACAAATTGCAACAAAGTCTCCATTTTATTTTATTTTTTTTGTCAAACATTTGGAAAGTGAATTTTTATCAAACCTAGCTGTTGGACAAGAAGTTACAAGAAATTCACTTGTCAACAAGTTACAAGTAGTTCTCTTGTTGCCAAATCAATCCGATTACTTGACTACACTACTACTCTATTCCCTAATTTTAGTGTTTCTTGCCTCCAAATAAGTAAATATATCAAAGTTCGTTCGTTTTTTTATTACTTTTCTTATTCTACGAATCCAATCTTTTTCTTCTAAACGGCTTTACTCTTTGTAAATGATGCCCTTTATGCCTGCCCACTAGTCTTAAGATGTAAAAGCCGTCTATGCCTGATGACTCATCTTATGCGCAGCTAAAAGTTTTGACAGTCAAAATAAGGAATAATCGAATAACAATGTAATGCTATAGTGACTACAATATTGAGCACGAGATAAAAGTTTGCATCTTTTATTGTCAAGGAATTAGTTAACCTAAAAGAATGAAGTAGCTGAGTGAAATTCCTCCAATAGATCATTTATTAACTCTAAGAACACATGGTATCATTGTCCCAGATATCTAAGTTTGGCTCAGGACTGGGAATCAGGTACATAGTTTACATATATGAAGCTGTTTTGTCTGGTTTATACATGATGATCTGATTCAAAGTTGAGCAGAGTTGTTGACAGTGGCCCCTGCATCAGTGAGAAGAGGCAGAAGTTGCCCACCATGGTACTTACCCAGTACAGCTGCAAGATCAAGCAGGAGTGGAAATATTAAATCATAAACAAATTCGATTTCTAGCATAACAACGAAGAGGGAGATTAAGCATCTGAAGGACGAGTTGTGTAGTTACTAGTTACCGTCACAACCACCAATGTGTTTTCCTCCGATGAACACATTTGGTACGGTCCTCAGTCCGGTCCACCCAGCCAGAGCCAACTGGATGTCTCCTCCATCACCTACAAAGAAAAGTAGAAGTAAAAACTTTACTAGAGCTGCAGATGTGTAAACATTGACCTTTCCCGGCTAAATTTGATCGTGTGTCTAACAGATAAATGATTCAAAGAGGCTAAGAATCGTGTCACATGAATAAAACAGATCATAATATGTCCCAACACTTATCCCTGCTATAGAGTTGTTTCCAATCTTAGAAGATAGACACTGTTTTTCAAGTATTTTAGAACGTTACCTCGTTCTGTTAACATCACCAATTTGCTATTAGGAAGACGAATTACGGATGCACAGAAGGTTTCTGAAACAGAGAAAAAAAAAAAAGCAATACAAAACTTGTTGCCTTTCCATTTTTAATCATCGACCATTTGGATTGTTCAACGAGGCTACATGTGGAACCAAATGCCGCCAGCACCATATACCATTTATCAACTAGTTAAAACGGCAAAGCAAGTTCATCAGACAAAAAAAAGAAAAAGAACGCTAAAGGCTATCATCAGACAAGGGAAACCAAACAAAAGAAATCTGTTCGGAAATGTGGACCAAGAGATGTAATGATGTTGACAGCGGTACTAAGTCAAATAGAGTAAGTTACAAGGTTAAGTTTTTACTTTGCTCATCCAGTTCAATGACCTTGAAACTTGCTCCTATCTGTGTAAACAGCTGCTTGACCCTCGTACAATACCCACAGTAGGTTTTACTGCAAGAACAACATAAAACACCAAAGCAATTACAAGCAAAGACAATAGCATCCTTCCTTATCCAATTTAAAAGAGAACCCAGAAAATAAAAGAACATATGATAGATGGATTCTAGTGTTATAAACCTGAAAACCACTACAGGGGCTGAAGTTGACCACTCCTTGGCCTTGTCAAGTACCGTGTTTTTATCAAGTTCCATGCTTTTCTTAGTCGAACTCAGAAAGGAACCCATTCCCGTAGCTCTCAGTTTAGTTATAAGTGGCCAAACAAACACAGAGAGAGTAGAGCCAAAGATCGCCGAGAACAGGTGTCCTCTGATGGGTTTGGTGGCAAGAAGATGCTGGGCAAAGGCATCAAGACGACGTGTCGTTGACTGTTATAATTGGTTAAAACGCGTCCTACCGGTTTTATTGCGTCAAACAAACCGACCTGCCGTTTATGCTGCCCGGCGGTTTCGAGGAACCAAGGTTAACCGGTTTTAATATTTATTCTTCTATGTTATTTAAGTATTCTTATTTTTTATTAAATAGGAATCATTTCCAGGGAATAAATTCTAACTATTGATTGGGCTGTTAATAGGATTAGGTACACAGCCGATTCAGTTGAAATATAAAAATCTTAAACTATTTAATTTTTGGTTTAGTTTTTAATTTTTCGATTAAATTTACTTCTTCTTTTTTTTTAATACAAGGGACAAAAGAATCACATTAGCTCATAGTTCTAGGAGAGGCTGTTCCCCTCCTATTTTGCTGTATGAATTGCTCAATAGCAGAGGCGATCTGGATCTAGTGAAGGGCCGATCGGGTTTGAAATGCGAGGTGGGCTAGGCTATTAGTACTCTGGTTGCCTTCTCTGGACACATGTTGTAGTTGGACTTCCCATTGCTGTCGTAGGAGCGCCCTCGTTTCCTGTACCAAAAAAGAAAGAGAGTCTGTCAGAGGCAATTGGGAAGACGAAAGGATATTGATGACCTCTAACGTGTCCACTTCTAGTACCACCCGGCGATGGCCAAGGGTCCGGATTTACTTTAATTTTACTTTAATAACTTTAATTTACTTTAATAACTCTTGTTGTTAAAAATCGATTAATTAATTCGATTAATTAATTAATTAATTAATCAATTTTTAAAATTAATAAATTCTTATAAAGTAAAATAAATTAATTAATTTTCATTTACCAATATCTTTTTTAATTAAAATTTCAAATTATTTGATAAATAAAGATAATATTTTCAGTTACATTTTAAATTATTTAATTTTTAACCAGTTTTATAATATTAGATCTTTTAAACCTTAAATATCTTTTCTTATTATTTTAACTTTCGATCAATTTTTAAAACATTGCATTGATGCGGAACATGATAGTATGATCTGGAGTGAAATAAAATTAAATATACATTAATTATAACTTATTTATTTAAAATATATATTATTAGGAATTTTCAAAAAAGTTTCAGTAAATTATAGATTCTAAAGAACCTTTAATCTTTTCGGTGCATCAAAGAAACAATAGAATTTACAGCACAAATTGGTTAAAATGATGAAAAGAAAGAATTCGTGTCTGCAAATATTGAGAGGACAGAATAGCTCATTATCATGCAAATATGGCCTCTAAATCTTTGTACAATGGGGTTGGTTTTGGCTTGGAATCTGAAGAAGCATTGCAGGATGAGCTTATACTCTTGGTTGTCCAAAATACACTCCATTTACTACGGCTAGGCGAAGGATCATTTGGTGTTCCCCTTCCTTGTCTATTAAAGCTTGATTTTGCTATTTCTATTAGTTATCTCATCAATGGTTTATCAGGTACGCCTGAGCTCCTGCTTCCTGAATTTCTGTTTCTGTCAGCAGACGAACTGGTCTCTGCTCTGTTTCCTCTGCCTTTTTGATTCTTGGCAGTTTGTTCTCCAGGTATCTGCTAATGTTCTGTGAGACAAAGAGCAGAAGAAATCCAATTGATGCAGTTTTCAAGCCTGTTAAGAAAGAATTCTTAGCAGAGTCAAGCTGCTTTGTCTGCCTGTACAAGGCGTACCATTCATCGATTATATGTACAATGAATCCGAATAAGAACATCACAACCATAAAGATACCAACTTTGGTTCCATCTTTACTTGATTGTTGCTTGTCCCATAAAACAACACAAGAAGCAAACACACCCACTTGGCAGCTAAGAGAGATTATCTCAACCAACTGAACATTTTTCTTAATGAAAGGGTTCTTAATAACAAGGAAACATAGTCGAAATGAGATGATGCATAGTAAAATGGTTGTTGGAGTCTTAGTAGACCAGTTATGTACAATTCCCAGAGCAGCTCGTTCTATTGTATCAAGCAACGTATAATATATTCTCAAACTTCCAAACATTTTCAGAATTAAAGGTGCTTCTGCATCTTCTGCCTCATCGCCAGAGGCAACGATACAATCCCGCTGCTTCGATGGATTACCGTCAGAAATCTGTGTGACCATGTATTTTGGCGACCTCTTAGACCTTCAAACAGAGGACCTAACATGGTTAGATAAACAGATTCTGGTTGGTCCTTCCATCTCCACTGTCCTCTTTTACCAGGACCTAACCTTACCCGAATATTCACTTGATATCAATCAAAAATCTGTTCTTCTTGATGGACCTCCTTGTACTGAAGTAGCCTTCCTAGAGTGATTCCAACGTAGAGGAACAAAAGCAAGGATAACAGTTGAAATCCCACAATACTGAGAAGCATAATGCCTACTAAAACTCCTGAGGCCGTTCTTCCTTGAACTATAAGATTGAAATATTCAAAGTGCGCACTAAAACTCAAGATGAAGTGAGCAAATAATATCACAAAGACTGCAATTATGCAGAACATGGTACTGCCGTTGAACAGTTCACATAATCATATCGACTTTATGGATTTCAAGAAGGAAAAGGAACAGGCAATGCATCTCTAACCAGAGCAGCTGAAGCCTCACAAATACAAGGTAATGCAAGTGTCATGAGAAATATCTCAAATGTTGGGAATACAAGAGCTCCATGACTTGTCTTCTTCTCAAACTTCCACCAGTTAGAGCTAACCAGAAACTGCTTCTATAGAACCCCCTCCAACTAAAAGGAGACGAAAACGAAAGGTTAGACCAACATGCAAATTCATCATTTTTACACATTAATTATCAAACTCACAGGGATCTTCATTTTAATGTTTTGTTTCTCATCGTATCTTTCTGGCAGTTTTAAAAATAAATCCAAGGAATAGAAAGAAACATAGGGGAAGCTCACCCATTTGAATGTTGTGACTCCGTGATAAATCCGGCTTCCGGTCTATTACTTTGACTCCGAAGACAAACAAGGTACCCAATCATATGATTATCCACCATATATATTTGACATCAAAAAATGGTCAGGAAGTGTTGTTAACGTTTTGACATATCCCCGTATTGAAGAAATATAAAGAAGGAGGAGTTTCTTAAGTTATAAAAAGAAAACTCTTTCACTTATCTTAAAGATCCCAAAAATTATCTTTTATAAGACAAAATTTTCTTCTATCTTTTTGTAGTATTTCACTTGTATTATTTTTTGAAAATATTGAAATATCAATTTAGTAGTGTTGAAAAAGTAGGCATAATTGACTGAATTTTGTTAAATTTTGGTGTTCTTTATTTGTCTATTTAACAGTTATTGTCGGATATAGTTATAGTAAATTATTGTGTTATTAAATTACATTTCTAAGAAAATTTTGTCTAAGAGATTAGGTTTTAAATGAGACCATTTGTGGCCTCTCCAGTCTTTCCTGATAATTTACTTGATGTGATTTTTCAGTACAATCGTTCACATTCTATTCACTTAAGTAATAGTGCTCAAGGCGAATTTGTTAATGATTAACGTGAATTTGTTATCATTGGTGGAGATTAACTCGAGTTTCACAACAAGTGTGGCAGTTAATCTCAAAAAATGATATGTACATTGAAGTGGTTATCCATATATGGGTATAGCAATTTTCGAACTTCCTTCTTCCTGTGCATGCTCTGAGTAACTGCAGATTCACTTGTGTTAACAATTAAGGAATGTAGAATGATGGATCAATTTGATTCAACCATGATAGAGTCAATACCCCCAGTTTCCCACAGGAGACTGATCTACGATATACTCCACTGTAGACCTCTTGCAAGCTCATAGTATTCAAATGGAAGAGAAATAGCCAACCATCTAGACAATGCAAAAATTTGAATGTAGCATTCACTTGTATTGAAAAAAAATATTATAGAGATTTACACTTATAAGAAATGATAAATTGACTATAATACTTGATTGATAGATCATGAATCCTACGTCAAGGAAAGGCATTTACACTCCACAAGTTTTATATAATTGACCACCGTTCCTAATGGCATCTTCTCAAATGCTTAAAGATCTTGCAAGTGAATGAAATATTAAACCTCAATTATCCTGTTCGAGCCCCAATTAAGGTTACCTATACTAGACATAAGAGCAAAAGAGAAAAGTTACTGCCAGGTGGCTCTGGGTTGTTAATTAAGCCTGGAAAATATAATATAGGTTTGTTACAAGTTTGTTACACCTTGGGAGGGGAAAAGATGAGAATAAATAGGAGCTCTCTGTTAAAGAAGGGGGCATGAGAATTCTTACTGGGTATTTCTTTTGGGAGAGAATAGGAGACTTTTTAGTTCTCCTTACTATTCAGTTCTTATTTCAATTAATATACAATATGTTCATTGTTGAGATTACAGGTCCTATCATCTGGTATCAGAGCGAAGATCTTGGATGTACACTAGAAGTCAGATTGTTGGAAAATAAATGAAAACCAGGATTGAAGAAATAGAGGAAAAGCTCAGCTCCATAGAAGCCCATTTGGCTAAATTGGACAGTATAGATACCGAGAAGCTCACCAAAGTCATTGACTGCTTACCTTTCATCGAGGATACTCTCATGAACATTCTCCGACAACTCAACATAAACAACCATCAAGAAGAATCGACCACCAAAGAGCATACACTTGAGATTATGAATCCTGAATCTATGATTTTGGCTAGTGATAAAGGAAAAGCCGTTAGTGAGTGAAAACTCCTTAAAACTGAGAAACCTCCTAACCAATCTCTACTTGGTGCCTCCATGATTCTCTACCTCACAAACTTGCGTTACCCATATTCAATGGACAGTATCCCGATGCATGGCTCTTACGAACTAAGAGATACCTCAAGTTGAATGGATTTGGACCTGAAGAGAACCTTTGGGCGACTGTAGTTTGTTTGGAGAGTGACGCTCTCGCCTGGTTCTATTATGAAGAGAGTCGAAGATCCTTCCATAGACAGCAGCAATTCAAGAAGCTATTATTGGATCGTTTCTGTTCCACCAAGGCTGGCACTTTGATAGAATAGCTTTTTGCCTTACGCGAGACGGCAATAGCGGTGGAGTACCGCCGTAACTTTGAACTGTTGTCCTCTCCTTTCCCTGATCTTCCAGAATCGGTGATTGAAAATACCTTTATCAATGAACTTCAAGACTACATCAAGGCTAAGTTGAGATTATAGGAGCCCACAAGCATGGACCGGATCATGAAGGTGGCCCAAATGCTTGAAGACAAAGATGGCTTTACTAAAAGTCACCATATGGGAAATACTCCAGCCAACCCCTTTGACAGATCTCGAGGAATCTCTTTTGCACCAGGTACAATGACTCTCCCAAGACCCCTCTTTTCATCTCTATTTTCTAAATCTACCCTTTTTGCTCCTATATTGCTTCTCCGACCGCCATCTCCTAGACGAAGCAAACCTTCTCCACCAACACAGCTACCTCAAGCACCACCATTCCACCCAAGTTCCACCGGCTCACCGAAGTAGAGATGAAGGCCAAAAGGGAGAAGGGCCTCTACTTTAAATGTGATGAGTGGTACAACCCCGGTCACCAGTGTAAGAATAAAGAGCTTCAAGTCTTATGGACGGAGGATGATGAGCCGGAGGTTTAGAGGAAGACCCTCAACAAATCTCTACCAATTCTAGCTCTTTGAGTGAACATGAAAATATGGCATTGTCACTTTCTTCTTTAGTTGGGCTTACGGCTCCTCACACTTTAAAACTCCAGGGATCTATTAATCAAAAGGAGGCCATGGTTCTAATAGATTGTGAAGCTTCCCATAACTTCATCGCGTCCACTCTCATTGCTGATCTGAATCTACCGATCACTCCTACTACCAATTTCAGTCACCCTTAGCACTAGAGAGCATATCCACCCTACAGGTATATGTCGCCAACTTTGCCTTCATCTACTAGGGGTTGATATCATTGTCGACTTCTTCTCTCTCCCTCTTGGGAGTACTGATTTAATTTTGGGATACCTTTGGCTCCTCTCCTTGGGAGCATCATACATGAATTGGGCTAACCTTTCTATGGAGTTTATGGTTAGTAATCGTAAGGTACAGTTGAAAGGCGACCCCACTTTATGTAAAACTCAGGTCTTTCTCCATGCCATGCATCGCACAATTAGAAAAAAGGGACACAGGTTCTTATTGGAATTCTAGCAACTGAGCTTATCTGAACCTAAGCCTCCGCAAGACACTACCCACAGCCTGTCCCCTAGCTCTTTAGAATTACTCAAGGAATTCCAGGATATTTTCCATGTACCTCCTAGACTGCCACCAACAATGAGTAAGGATCATGCTATAATTTTGAAAGAGGGAACTTCTCCGATATCTATTTATCCATACAGATACCCTTATGTGCAGAAAGATGAGATCGAAAATCTTGTCACTGAGATGTTGGCAGTTGGCATTATTCAGCCAAGTAATAACCCATTTTTCAGTCCAGTTTTGTTGGTGAAAAAGAAAGATGGCAGTTGGCGTTTCTGTGTTGATTATAGAGTTTTGAATCGAGCTATTGTGCCGAACAAATTTCGCATCCCTGTCATTGAAGAACTACTTGATGAGCTCCATGGTGAAATCATATTTACAAAAATTGACCTGAAGTCTGGGTACTTTCAGATTCGGATTCATTTTGAGGATATTCCAAAAACCGACTTCTGCACTCACCACGGGCATTATGAGTTCTTAGTCATGCCCTTTGACTTGACGAGCCCTCCATCTACATTCCAGTCTTCGATGAATGAAGTGTTTCAGCCATTCTTGAGGAAGTTCGTCCTTGTCTCATCTACAGTAAATCTAAAGTTGAACATTTGAACCGTCTTCAATAGATATTCAGAGTCCTTTGATCCCATTAATTGTTTGCTAATGCCAAAAAAGTGTCTTTTGCCAACCCAGGGTTGAGTATTTGGGGCATATAATTAATGCCAATCGAGTTTCAGCCGATCCATCAAAGGTGCAAGCTATGATTGACTAGCTCGTCCGTAGTACTCTCTGGGCCTTGCAGGGTTTCCTTGGCCTCACCGATTATTATCAGCACTTTGTCAAAGATTATAACAAGATTGCTTGGCCCCTCACTCAGCAGTTGCCAAAAGATGCTTTCCACTGGGACTCTTCCACCTAATCATCCTTTGACTAGCTAAAGCAAGCTATAACACGTCTTCTGGTGCTTGTCTTACCAGATTTTATGAAGCCATTTGTTGTTGAAACTGATGCCTCGAGGCTCGATCTGGGGCTGTTTTGATGCAAGATAACCGACCCTTGGCCTCCTACAGTCAAAAGCTCAGCTCTTCTGCGCAATCCAATTATGTCTACAAAAGGGAACTTATGGCCATTGTCTTTGCTATTAAGAAATGGCAGGCTTACTTAGTGAGCAGCATTTTGTGGTCCGAACAGATCAATGCAGCTTTAAATATCTAGAGTAGCGAGTAGTAAAAGGGAAGCATTCTAAATGGCTTCATAAATTGATGGGCTATGACTTTGAAATCCAATACAAGCCCAGTTCTAAAAATTTAGTAGCAGATGCCTTATCTCGCTTATCGGATCACATGAATCTCTTTACAATTTCAGCCCCAGTCTTGCTAGACTTTCATAATCTGCTAACATAAGTTGTTGTTGATACTTTTCTTGCTAATATTGTGCAAGCTATCAATCAGAATTTGACTTCTTATCCTTACTACAAATTGGATGGTGGCCACTTTCTTTACAAGGGTCGTTTAGCACTACCTTCAAATTCACCTTATATTTATTGCTACTACAGGAGTTCCATTGTAGTTCTGTTGGGGGACATGCTGGTATTCCGAGCACTTATGTCAAATTATTTGCAAAATTTCATTGGAAAGGAATTAAACGCCAAGTCCAGGATTATGTTCTTGCTTGTGATGTTTGTCAGCGTAACAAGTATGAAGCTATGGCTCCTGCTAGATTATTACAACCTGTACCCATACTCGATAAAGTGTGGGATAATCTCACTATGGACTTTGTGGAAGGTCTTCATAAGTTTCATGGCATCGATTCTATTCTGGTGGTAGTTGATTAACTTTCCAAGTATGCCCACTTTATAGCCCTTAAGCATCCATTTACAGTAGCCACAGTCGCTCAAGTATTTTTGCAGGAAGTGGTTCGGCTTCGTGGCGTTCTCTGTAGTACCATCTGCCACAGGGATAAAGTATCCATGAGTTGTTCACATTGCAAAGGTCCGAACTCAAGTGTAGCACGGCCTACCATCCACAAACCGATAACCAATCTGAGGTGGTCAACCGTGGATTGGAACTCTATCTTCGCTACTTCACTATGGGTATGGGCAAACCTTCTCAGTGGTTTTCTTGGTTATCCTGGGCTGAATACCACTATAATACTGCTTAACATTTTTCCATCAACATTTCTCCCTTTCAAGCTCTCTATGGCTAGTCTCCTCCTTCCCTCATCCGCTATGAACCGGGATCAATAGCTAATGCCACAGTAGAGACTCGTCTACTCACTCGAGATGCACTTTTGGACAAGCTTAAGGGGGCGCTTGGTTTATAGAAGGGAATGAGAATGGGAATGGGAATAAATATAGGGAGGAATGAGAATGAATATAATCATTATAATTATGGTGGTTAGTTAAGATAAAGGAATGATTATCATTACCATTGATAGTGGTTGGTTTGTAAAAAATATTGTAATTAATTAATTACAA
>JAOSBN010000007.1:27666370-27683445 GCA_027563595.1 Erythroxylum suave
TGAAAAGTTAATAAATTAAAAGTTATTGTTAAAATTATGAACTACATTAATTACAAATTTTTAACTTACTTAAATTACTTATTAATTATTTTAATAAATAATTAAAAATATTAGGGTAGGCGGGCCACGGGTCGGGTCCCGCGGACCGGTCCGGTTAATATTTCTCGAGCCGCGATGTTAGCCCGCCGGCTCGCGGGCCATATATTCTTGACCCGTGGCCCGGCCTATGGGCCGGTCAACCCAGGCCAAAAACCCGTTGACCAGCCCGATTTTGACATCCTTAAGTCCAAGTTCACGTTCCACTAAAACAACACAGATTCCAAGGCGAATTAGAAAAGGGAAGAAAATCAGATATGTCTCAAACTCAACAGTTTTATCCCATTCAATTGTAAAAGTATTAGTTGTCTAATTTTTTTGTGTAATTTTTAATTTTACGGTTAATTTTATTTTAATAACTCTTATTTTTAAAAATTAATTAGTTGATCAATTAATGGGTTAAATTTCATAAATTAATAAATTCTTCTAAAATAAAATAAATTAATTACCAATTAACTACTGGTCCGGATTTTTAAATTAAGCTAGCAATTACACTCTAAAATTAAAGTTTGTCTTTCAAATAAGAGTAACACGAATCATTTTTTTTTTTTTACTCAACTCTACAAAAAAAATTAAAATAACTATTGTAATAAAATTTAAGTAAATAAAGAATTTGAAATCTCAAATTTTACTAAAATTATTATATAGTATTCCAATTTGAATGCTTAGAATTGTGATAAGAATATCAATTCTAGTTATAATTTTAAGTGGATGCCAAGTTATTGGTATAAGTATTCAAGTTTTTTTTTATTGCTTTAAAGAAATTTGTTGAGTTAAGTTACTTAAGTTGCAAGGTAAAATTTGGAAAAGAAAAAAAAGTATAAGTGAGGAGGTGACGGCCATGTTCTTCTTTGTACAGAGCTATTGAATATTTCGGCCCAACGGACCCAGCTGTACCTCAGATTATGTCTAGTGGCCCTCATGTATCCAACTTTTTTATTTGATCCACTTAACATTTTCATTTTTCGGTAAATCTGGAGTCACCAAAGGTTACGGTGCAAATAACAAAAATAACCTCTTTATTAAACATAAAGAAAAATTAAGTAAAATTGATAACACCCAAGTCTCACAAAGTGGAGTGCGTCAGGCACTAAAATTTACCCTTTATTTCTATACAATTTGTTTTTCCTTTAAGCAATTGAATACATTGTTTCAAATTACGCACCAGTCTGAAAATATTAAATTTCAGATGGCAACAGTAATTATTATTTTGTAGATTGAATTTACCATAAACGTTCTCTTTACTAGTTAAGAATAAAGATGCGTATTATTGGATCTCTCTAGACTCTACTTTTCAGTGAGATTTTTACTGGGTGTTATTGTTGTTGTAAATTTATCACTTAAATTAAAATATATCATTTAATTTTAAATCATCGATTCATTAGATAATTTAATGAGAATATATAATAGTTATGGTCTCATCGATGTAAAAGAAATAAATGAACTAAAAAGATGCAATGAACTCTAGAGGAGTACCCTTTTGAAACTTATTAATTCCAAAGCATCTATGAGAATCTTACATTGGCAATAGTACATCTATTTGCATATCAAATGCATAAATTACCTAAAGAGCAGAGACAGAGGATGAACAGATAAGCTAATTAGGACAATACAGAAACCTATACGTGCCAGATGGTGATGAAAAGATTCCAAATTAAGGCGGCACATAATATCACAGCACATATAGCCCTAGAAGAGCGTGTCCCATCTCTTTCTCTATCATTATAAGTGAATGATGATGTTAACTTGTCGTACTATTGCATACAAGAATATGATTAGGCTAGGAAATGGAAGCTCACCTACCTTGAAAGATGCTGATATAATATCAATTCCAGCATTCCGTATGTTTCTATGGCACCATAAAGAAGCTCTTGATAGTTGAAAAGATAACTCTTTACCAGCTGAAAAAAGAACATAGTAGTAGCATATTAGGCTCTTGTTTTAAGGAATCCTGTCTGTGCCCACTAAGACAATAGATATATTTAATAGTCCAACACAGACGAAAACCATAAGCATTTTTATCTACACAATCACTGATAATATGAAAAAGTTGGATGACGTTGATGATTACAAGCAGCAACAGTGCAACTTTTGATTGATACAATGAAAATTTGCACAACTGAACCACGTATCATTGAAAAATATTGTTTTCAGGCATCCATATCCGAAGAAGCCGGTCATAAAAGGAACAAGTAGCCACAACAGTGCCCTTTGGTTTACCCCCATTAAATAACTTTGCTCTCTGCCAATCTGCACCATAAGCAAGTGAACCATGTTTGGTGTAAGATTCAATCAGTTCACATTCCTGCTGTTTAATCCTTACAATCGCAAATCCATTGTGCATACAAGCAGCCAAGACAACACCAGGTTCATAAGGGTGGTACTTGATTCTCCAAACTCCCCCTCCCAAACTAATTGAAGTTTCGTTTACTGGCTTCGAGATTGATCTTATATCCCATACCCTGAGATATTCATCGTAGCTACCAGTCAGTATGGTATGAGCGTCAACAGGTGTCTTGGCAATGCAGCAAACACCCATCTTATGGACCTTAGAATTCTGAAATACCAAATTTGAAGCCCTGTCCCTCAAATCCCAGCAACTAAATTTGCAGTCATCTGAACCAGTGTATACCAACTGTGGTTGGTGAATATCAAAGGCAGTAGTCCATAACTCAAAATCATGAGCTTGCCACTCCTGAATTACATTTAATTTCGCCTCTGAAAAGGCAACGACTGAAACAGAACCATCTGAAAGCCCCACCGAGATGGATGAGGCGGATGGATTCCAGTCCAAACAAAGGCACATTGAAGAGCTAATCTTATTAACATTAATCTCTCTGAGGCAGTAACCTGCATCAAGAACCACTAAATTTCAAAAAGTGAAAACAAATGACAAAGCGATTTTACTGCCAGACAAAATTCTTCCCAAAATCAGGATCTTATCTAAACGTCATTATTGCAGATATGTTATTATATGTCCAAAATTCCCCAAAACCCACAAATATGGGTCGTTGATTCCCCATTATCATAAATATGGACGTGTGTAATTGTTTATTTCGAATAGACACTTTATGCTTCCATTATCATTTCACTAATCAAGTATGTATTATGGTTCTTTAGTTGAGTGAAAGAAACCTGGAAAAGGAAGCGACGGGAAAATATTAACAATTCTATAACATAGAACATTGATTATCAAGGTCGTCCCTTTCCTTACCTACCGCCCTTGGGACCTATTTTTCAATTGAACCATCAAAATATAACAGTTTAACGTACCCTTCTCATCACCCAAAGAGTTGTATAACCCATGAACTCTCAGGCTACCATCAGCATCAGCTTGAGCAAGCATCGGACTTTGACCCACCATATTGCCTCCAACGGGACTCCATTTGACATCAAAGATACCGACAGTCTCCACTCGATGACACAGCTCGAAGCGACCCACATCAGCATCTACATCGAAAAGCGAAATGCTACCTACGCGACTCTGCTGTTCGCCTTCTTGCAGCGTGTAAGTAGCAGCCGCCAGGACCCGGTAATAGGACTCGTGCGGGCAGAACTCCATTGCATCAGCATTTCCGTCTAGATAGCAATGCCCGACTTCCATAGCTATTGAGCAACCCCTTAACAATAAATGAAGTTTTTATTTACGCAGCTCTTTTGACGATGGTGTAGTATTGCTTCAAGATGGTTAGGGCATTTAGTCGAGCAGGTTGTATACTACAAATAGAGCACCCGACGCTAACCGTTGATATGGTTTACAGGTATTTCACTCCTTTTCTGGGTACGACCATTGATGCGCGTGTGAGATTATGAGTTGAAGTCTGGAAGCAAAATCAACGTCAAAGAACGAGAAAGATTGATTATGTGCTTCCTTGGCAATGTCATTTGCACAAGGAACATCGACTTCGTACCTAGTAACCCTGTGGCGTCAATAAAATGAGCTATCCGAGATTTGGAATTTTAGATTATTAAATAAAAAATACTTTTTATTATTTATAAATATTACCACTTAATCGCTTATACATTTATCTTTACCTAACCTTTTATTTAATTTTTTTGACACCGATGATCTCATATATTACATCTTCAAATTTCAAATTAAAACGATTTCTGAGAATTAAGTTATTTTTATTACAGAAATGATGTTGAAGTAGGTTTAGTAAACTAATTATTAACTAATCTTAATATTTATGATAAATTTTAAACCATAAAATTTTGATAAATAATAATACCCTAAGGAGTTGGTATAAATTAACTCTTTTTAAACTTAAGAAAGCATTAATCTACAAGTTCAATTTTCACTAGCACTTACAATATTATTTAATGGAAAAAATTAAATTTTATCTAATTTTGCAATACAAGCTTTAAAAAATAAAGTTAAAATATTTTAACTTTTAATTTTTAATAAAAATACATGTTAAGTTTTTTGTTAATGTAGATGATGTTACAGGTTACATCATATCAATATTTTTGTTACATGGTTGCTGCATGTTATATTTATGTCATGTATGAAATTTTTATTTAATAAATTAAAAATATTGAATACCATATATTTTTTAATTTATTTATAAAATAAGTATTAGGGTGTTTAGTATTTTTAATTTATTAAATAATCAAATTTATATAAAAATCAATATATTCACTGCACAATACTCTCTGCTTTAAAAAGATTTGATGAGGGTCATAATATACGCAACTTTTTCTTTTATTTTTATAAAGAAGTTGTTACGTAACTTGAACTTGTGACTTTATGGTCACAAATGAACAATCGGTAAATCTCACCCTCAAATAATAAAATTTATATATGACACAAATATAATATGTAGCAGTCATATAACAAAATTACTAACTTTATATGATTCATCGTGTTGTCCACATTATCGGAAAATTTAATATTGAACTATTTTTGTTAAAAGTAAAGATTAGAGTTTTTTAATATTTTTTTAAATTCGAGTTAGTATTATAAATTTGAGTAAAATTTGAATTTTTTAGTATTAATTATAATTTATTTGAATTATCCTTTAATTAATACACCTTAATTACACTTCTCACACTTAATTAAGGTGCTTTGATTTGTCTAGTCTTTTAATTTTTATTTAGTAATTATAGTTTTATAAGTACAAATTGCCGTCTTCAGCATGCGAGCCATCAAAATATAATACATTTAAATACCTTAGTTTTATGATTGTACGACTTGTTTTTTTAATTCTTAAAGGTAGTTTACGATTAAACTTTATTTTGAGATTCGTGGTCCACATTCATATAATGTGCTTTACTTAGTTCCGAAGAGCTGGAAGTAACGAAGATTTCCTCAAAAGCGAGGCACTTATAGTTTGTAAATTTGGAATATGAAAAGATGAATTGAAGACAGACTCTTATAACAAGAATGATGGACGACCTTTAATTTTATAAAGAAAGTACGAAAATATATGATAAAATTAAAATAATATTTATACTTTCAAATAAATGTTAAAAGTAAATTTCAAATTCAATATGTGATTTATTTTCTATATTTTAAATGGATAATTATAAAAAATCTCAAATTTTACTTAATTTTACGATTATAGCCTGAACTTAAAGAAGTGACAATTATATACTCAGACTTTAAATTATTTTCAATTTTAGCCCGACTTTAATATATCTGTTAACTTTGCTGACATAGCTTGTCACATAAGACAAAAATCTTAATCACTTATAGATGTCAAACTTAATTAAGTTTAATTAAACTATGTCGATTTTGAGATGGAATCCTTAAATCAAATTTTGTTATGTCGGTACGAGATGACAACAACACTCTGTCATGCTAATATGAGATGTTAAAGACACAGTTTTCCAACAATTTGAATGAAATCTCAATTTGCCACCCTTGGTTATCTTGCATTGTACGTGAGAACTAATTGATTTAGGATTTTCAATTTCAATGATTTAAGTATTGAGTTTGACTTAGAGATTTCAATACCAAAATACGTAGTTTAGTTAAACTTAATTAAGTCCAACGTGTATAGGTTTTTAGGATTTTTTTTTACTTATGTGTCAAGTCATGTCAACAATATTAATGAAAATATTAATGTCAGGTTAGAATCGAAAAGAATTGAAAATTTAAGCATTTAATTTTTTTAAAAGTTTGGATTATAATTGTAAAATTGAATAAAGTTTGAGATTTTTTTTATAATTAACCCATTAAGCCATGTTAATTTGGAAATGGGCAGACCCACAACGAATCCGCTCTTTCCTCTGGTTAATAACCAAGAACAAGCTCCTGACTAATCAACAGCGCATGGTGTGACATCTCACAACGGACAGCAGTTGCCACATGTGTGGTCATGAGGAGTCCATCTTCCACGTCCTTCGTGACTGTCTGAGAGTATGCGTTTTCTGGAGTCACTTCCCTTCAGCGGTGATCAACGAATCGCCACATGTGTGGTCATGAGGAGTCCATCCTCCACGTCCTTCGTGACTGTCCGAGAGTACGCGTTTTCTGGAGTCACTTCCCTTCAGCGGTGATCAATGAATCCTTTTTTAACGCGGATGTTGAGAGATGGGTGTATTCTAACCTCACAACCCACTCTTCGACTCAGTTCAAGGAGTGAGCCACGCTCTTTGGAGACGCTTGTTAGATGCTTTGGACCTGACGTAATAAAAGCATTTTTGAAGCAAGCTTTACCTGGCCAGAGGATGGAACGAGGGTCGTTCACGAATTTGTGACCTAGTTTGATAGGCCGAGGGCAATGGAAAGTCGGGTGTTTTCATCTCAGGGCCTCCCGCCCGGGAGTCTGGTGAAGTGGTCCCCACCTCGAGCAAGCTGGGTAAAGCTAAATACGGATGGAGCAGCCAAGCCATGGTCGACAATAGCTTCAGCGGGGGGATTACTGCGGGACTGTCATGGCCAGTGGTGTGGTGGTTTCCTCCATCAACTAGGCTGATGTTCCCCTCTGACGACGGAACTCTGGGGCGTCCATTCAGGTCTCACCCTGGCCTGGTCCCTGGGGTATCGTCGTATCATGATTGAAGTGAACTCCTTAGAAGTCCTATCTATGCTATCATCCTCTTCTACAGAGACTGACGATAATCACTTTTTGTTGACAGGTATCCGCCGCCTTCTCCACCGAGATGGGGAGACTCAACTACAGCACGTGCATCAAGAAGGGAACCAATGCGCTGATACTTTGGCTGCTCTAGCAAGCATAGCCAACTCTGGTCTACAAATCCTTCAGGGCCCACCTTTGCCTGTGTGGGAGCTGCTTAATCATGACAGACAAGGCACAGTGTATCACCGAGTTGTGGTCTAGCGGTTTTTAGGTGTTGCATAATCCGTTGTATATAAAAAAAAACCACATTATGCATGAAAACATATATAATGGACAGGTAAAAGATTCTTATTTTTGTGACATTTTATACGATTAAAGTAAGTTGAAATTAACTTATTATTGCGCAAGGCAGATAACACAAGATATTGTTCTTGCGTTGATTTATGCTTATGAAATATATAATTTGACTATTCTTCTAGAATTATAGTTAGTTGAGAGATGGAAAACTTTAAATGGAATAAACCAATCAGGTAGGATTGGCAAATCAAAAGCAACGAAACCGAAAAGAGTGGAGAGACATAAATAATGACACAAATCTTTTACATTATTTAATAAAAAAGTTAATCCCCACCAGCACCAATTTAAGGTTTTATATCCATACATTTTTAAACGTGAATTATATATACAATAATTTATAATATATCTATTAAATAAATTATTACAAAAAACAAATTCAAAATAATTGTTGATAGCATTTTCAGTCCTAAAAATTACAAATTCAAAATAATTGTTGATAGCATTTTCAGTCCTAAAAATTATCAATTACAAATATTTTAAGTAAGTGTCGCGCTTAACGGCTCGAGTGAGTCCCACCTTTATTTAGTATTAGCAACTCATTGAGTAAGTGGAATAAAAAGCCATTCGAACACGTGTTGATTTCAACGGTGATGGCTTGGTCAAACTCGTGATCATTTCCCAGTCAATGAATGGTGGCCATATATTTCTCCGCATTCTATTCTCCTTACTCGTTTTTCAGTTCTTACTTCTCATTCTACCAATCAATTTATATTACAATATTGAACAGTTGTTTAATATATAAGATGCTTTTTGAAAGTAATTTGAAGAATACTATAATAATATAGACATAGGAAAATCGAAAAATTACTGTATCATTTATATGCGGGGCAGTATTATTTGTAATATGTTCGTACACGACGTCGTATATTACATACACGATCTAAATATATGATACTAGTTACTCGGGAATGTAAAGAAGAATGACATTAAAAATATATATATCTTAGTCTTTATTTTCTATATATAATAAATATTTTTTTATGAACACTTAATAACCTATTATAAAGTACAGTAAATTCGATTCACATGCTTCTTAAATTGTGTTACCATCGGGATGAGTGAGAGCCGTCACAATGTAGCTTATTTAAATGCCTAACTAGTATTATGATTGTACAACGTGTTGTTTTAATTATTAAAGGTAATCACCGTTAAAATTATTTTGATATTCTTAGCCTAGGTTCGTATGAAGTGCTTTATTGAGTATTTTTTGTTTTTAGAACGGAAATACTAAATATGTATTGAATTAATTTTTAGAATAAAATTACGTCAATTGAGTATTTCACATTAAATAAATCTTATACAATAAATTCGATCAAGGAAACATAAATAGAAAATTTAAATGCAGAATCTGTTATATTCATTCCATCAAATCAACCACCCTTTAAACGGCTTGTACTAAGTTCCATAATGCTACAAAGAAGATTTTCTCAAAAGCTACGCATTAATAATTTAGACATATGGAATTCAAACACGAATTGAACACACTTTCTTTATAGCAAACAATGATGGATGAGCTTTATTTTTATTAGGAAAATGTGAAAAATATACTCTAAAACAAAAATAAATATATAATTATATAATAAATGTAAAAAGTTAATTTCAAGTTCAACTTTTATTTTTACTAAAATTACATAAATATATAACATAATATCTAATTATCCATACAATCTAATTAAACTAAGGTGAGATTTTATTTTCATCTTAAAGTAAGTTGTAGTTAAACAATCATCCAACAAGAAAAACTATTATTCTTAAGTTAGATTTATATTTATGAAAAATACACTTTAATTATTTTCCAAGAATAAAAGTTAGTAAATAATGAAAGTTTAAATTAAAAGAAACCACGATACAAATCTTTTCTATTAATTTTCAAAAAGCTAATTTCCATTAATTACATAACTATAAATTCATAAAAAATGTATAATTGCTATCATATGTCATAGTGTATATTAAATAAATTGTTAAGTAACCATAAAATTAAATTTAAGTAAGATTATAGTTTAATTAGTATTAAGTGAAAACTTAATACTTTATTTTGTAAATATTTTTTTCTCATTCTTTTTGTGATCCATTGACCGTAAATAAATGAAAAGTATATATATATATATATATATAAAAAGTCATCAAGCAAGCCGATGAAACGAGCGGAGAAAGAGCGTGGAAACAGCTAATCTGGAAAGAGCGGAAAGAAGGAAACTAGGAGAGACTGGGACCAATGTCTCAGAGCCCGTCTTTGTTTGTACGCTAAAATCAGACTCTCTCCAACACGTCTCTCTCTGTTCATTAATTAATCCGAACCTCTTGCCCTAGTCAATATACAGTACAGTTATTTTTAATTCTCTTGGAAATAGAGATTTTCTTTTAAATAAAAATTTATATTTTGTTAATAAACAAAACAAAGTGAAAATTAATAATTAAAAATAATTATTTAGTTTTTCATTTTTATTAACATAAAATTTGAGTTTTTTACTATAAATAAATTTGTAATTATGTATATAAAATATTATTATATTAATAAAATAAAATTTTTATTTAAAATCTAAATTTAAATATTTTATTACAAATTAAAAATAAAGTTAATTTTTATTAGAATTTTGTAACTTATCATCTCCCAAAGTCAAATTGTGCGTCACTAAGATCAGCTTGTTCAAGTTACAACATGACCGTGGGAGGCTCGATTGTGCGCTTTAGCTACCACCCCACTATTGTTTTCTGTACTATATATGTGTGCATGGTGTCTTTGAAGTTTGAACTCCTGATATTCTTGGCGAATATTAATGGAGGACTTGTACGGCATGCAATCAAGTAGTAGTGCTCACGATTACTCCATGCATGAGCCAGATGATATGGTTGCTCCGTCGCCTTATAATCTTGAGTGTTTTACATCCCCTGTGCCGTCGTTTCCTGTGTTTGGATCATCGGAGCAGATGTTCTCCTGTTCTTCTGTATCCGATTCTGCCTCGCCGGTGGCGGAAATTCAGAAGAGTGGGATGTTGGAGGAAGAGGTTTCTAGTACCATTAGGACTAAAATTGCTTCTCATCCTCTTTACCCTAAGTTGCTTGAAGCTTATATTGATTGCCAGAAGGTAAATGTATGGCCAATATTGTTCTTTGGCTTTGAAACTCTGCAGCTTCCCAAATGGTTTAAAGATCAAACACACACACATATAAACACAGAAGGACATATCAGAAGTTGCAGATCGAAGGATACTTATGGTTTTCCCTAGCTGATAATTAGTATGTAGGGAAGTTTCTTCTTTCATATGCCTTATATTCATACATGTAGTTGCTTTCACAATGCTTTCTGTTCCGTTAAAGGGAATAACTTATGCGGTTTGAGCTGATTCTTGAGGCAGTCCTATTAATAAACCAAACATACCCATATTCCCGCCTAAGCGGGTATGGTGAGGCAGTCCTATTAATGAACTGTCTAAACGCCATGTGGATTGCTTAAATAGTTTCCATGGACATTTGAAAGATAGGAGCATAATCAGTTGAGGAGCGCTCATGATAAGTCCATTTCACGTGTTCTTTCTTTTTGCAGGTGGGAGCACCACCGCAGATTGCCTCCCTGTTTGATGAAATCCGGCGAGAAAACGAACTTTCCAATAAGTTAAATGCTGATGCCTCTTGCTTGGGCGCAGATCCAGAGCTTGACGAGTTCATGGTCCCTTTTCTTTCTCTGATTCTTGAGATGACTCAAACCCTAATAAAATGCACTTCTCATTCCACCTTTCTTTTTACCTCTTACTTCCTTAGAACCTTTCGTCTGCTTTGTCAAATCCCTTTTATTTACCTTGTTAAAAATGTTTTTCTAGGTGGCAACTGCACTGTAAAACCGTTAGGCCCCATTAATTAGCTCAGTTTCCTTCTTTGATATTATGTTCGTTGAATAATTTGTAGGTTTTGTCAAGGTTTTATGCTCCAAATGACGTTTGCCCTTTATAAAATTTTCTTTCAGATTCATCATTCCTTCGATTTATACTATATGTTCTTTATCTGTTTTCTGTAGGAAATTTACTGTCAGACTTTGGCCAAGTATAAATTGGATCTGTCAAGGCCTTTCAATGAAGCCACTACTTTCTTGAACGATATCGAAGCTCAATTGAACACCCTCTGCAAAAGTTCTTCCAGCAGTCACGTTTCAGGTCTCTCTCTTTGGTCTTCTCTTTCTCAAACTAGTTGCCAGTCTTGACTTTTCAATTGATTATTCAGTTCATTGATGTTTGTGCTCAAGATCTTCTGAAAATCCTACCCGTTAAATGTTCCGTCTGCGTGATAGCCGAGATTGTATATGATACGATCACACAACACAAGGTATCCATATCAAGTCAACAACATGGGAAAGAAGATGGAAGCGCACGTTAGTTTAAACCTAGTTCAATGTTATTAGGACAAAATCACATGAAGAACAGTGGTTGGCTTTCATAGGACAGTTTCCAGGATTGGCTCTGGACAAAAACCTGCACCAGCGAGAACATTTATTCTGGTTCTGGCTAAGACCCAGGTGTCAGAGGCCAGAAAAGACAAGAAGACCTTAAGGCTGGAGTATAACACCTCTCTTTCGTAAAACTGGTTCTCTGCGGTCTAAAAGGACACGACTAAATGCTTTATCAAGTTTACGTCTCCGGTCTGGGATTATCGTGCAGTACCCTTACCTTTGTTATTATTTCATGGGTCTGAATTCTGATTATTTATTTCCTTTAACCTAAGAATTTAAGTTCTCGGCCTTGAAGGATGATAAGTAAAGGCTAAAGTGAAGGTCAGAAGTTTGGATTTTCTGTGTTATAAAGGAGTGTTGCTGTTGCATGTTGTTTCTAGGCTTTAATTTCATGGAGAGTTGATAGTAGAAGGTGAAAATTGGAGACATGTTGAAACTTGAGAGAGAAAGCTTTCCTTTGCATAATTAGTAAACTGACTAAATCCTGGATCAACAGTTTCTCTTAGATCTTGCTTACTCTTAATGTTTCGAAGAAACTTTAGGTTATTTTATATGGCTCATAGGAAGGTCCCTTTGTTCATCGTCAAGTCTTTATACTGATAAACGCCTAGCTGTTAAATTCATTTGTGATTGTGATTAAAGATTAAACTTAGGATGGAGTATGGAGCATGAGTTGTCGTGCATTCCATGTTGGAGATTTAAAAATAAACGATTGTTCTTGAGAAAGTTCGTAGGATTGGATCAACCCTGGCATTCATCGGATAATAAAAGTCTGAGAACGTTCTCCTTCACATAAGGCACTTATTGGGAAGAGTTGCAGGCAGTTCCAAGTGTATAAAATAAACACTCAAAACTGAAAGCAAATCTCTTTTCTACTTAATCATCAAGTCAATTAGGCTCCTGCCTGAAATATCATAATCTACATGGGATATCATGGCAGACTGAAGTACAAAAGAGTTGAGTTTTTCTATTATGGCATCTGCATCTGCTTTTGCGCGGGCAAAGAAAAGAAGAAAACATCTGCTCGTGTAAGTATGTTCCCATCATCATCTTCTTCTTTTGGGGCTTAGACAATTCTAAAGCACTTAGCTTTTTAACTTGGTACAGATCGATTTTGTCCATAAAATTGATATTTTAGCAGTATATCTGTGTGGTCGTAAGCTATTTATGGAATAACTTCCATAAAAAAGCTGCTTTTCTTGCAGACATTGGAAATTATGCATTCTGTTTAGGAAAAAAGAAACTTTAGATATGGATGGGTCGAAAATATATTTTTCAAGGCATGCGCAGAACTTACGTTAGCACATGAGATCACAGCAGCTCCTTGCATCCATTTCACTCGGATTCCTACTTTTACAGGTTCTTGACGTTGTTATTCTTGCCTTAACCATGCTTTAGTTTCTCATATGATATCTTTATCATGTAAATGGATGAGAAGAAAAAGAACTTATTATCATAAACGTTCAAATGCTGTTAGAAGGGATACTAGGTACTCCTGGTTAATTGTAGCAAACTACATTTATCTGTTACTAAATACAATTTTTCTGAAGTTGGTAGACAGTATACTTGTGCTGGTTCTCTAGTGCTTTGAGTTAGTAATCACCTATGCAATAACCACTCTGCCAATCTCATGGATTAGATATAACTTGTATTTGAGCTTAGTGATTACTTTTACACGTACATTGACGGTTTATCTTAATGCGAGAAGATCTTTATGAAACTTCTCTTCTGCAAATTTTTTTTTATAATGGAACTTCTGCTTCAAACTCACTATTTTGACGGAAAGTGCGATGATACCATTTCATATTATGTGGTATGATCTATGGAACTGTGCACTAGTACACATGTAGTCGTTAGATTTCATTGGATTTTGTCTCATTTTCCATCGTTGTTATTTCTAATCGTTGTAAGAGGAGACCTTGCAGTGTCGAAAAGCTGCATTCTCTTTATGCTGCTGTTCTTGTTTAAAGGATATCAGGGTCTGGCAGCGATAAATCATAGTATACAGTAGCTGAAATGTTGGGCTAGAAATGTAGCATAATAGGTGGTCTGTCTGGCTAAAGTATGCGAAGGGCATTAGGATTTGAGCAAAGTTAGAAACTACAGTTTACACTACGATGCACTGTTCTCAAGTTCCTTGGGTTTATCAAGTCAATTTCGATTGAAATGCACAAAAAGAACGGATTTTGCTTTGTGGGTTTTCGCCATTGAAGATGTTGGAGCCTTGGAGGTGTACAACTCTTGCTTCTGTAAAAGCATCTGCAAGTTTTGGATATAGACAGCGCATGCCGTGCGGGGTTACCTGTTTCTCTCGAAATTCGTGCCATTTGCAGAGATTAATTTGGATTTTTATTATACACGCCGTACTTTACAAAGACGTCAAAATCTTACACTCAATAGTCCTGACGCTGACACGACACAACGAACCTCCGAATCTTTTTGTTTGTCTCTCATTTGTTTTTCGTTTCTACATCTCTCTTATCTCTCCTCCTTTAACTATGTTTGTTATGTCCCATCTTTCAGCGTTGGAAATTATGTCATGTGCTGTTATATCACATCTGCTGAGCTGACCAGGGAGGACATGGATTCTTGGCTTCATGTGTTCTCTGTGACTCTGCCTCCCACTAGTTATTCACTTTTCTTTTCTTACCTTTGTGAGGTGGTTGCTCCTGGTATTTTTTGTTTTGTTTGTTCGTGTTGTCAACCTTCTTTTGGCGATGCCAACTTGCCTTTCTCCTCAGCTCATCTTCTTTATACTAAGTTGGATTGTTCTACAAAATGATATCCCTTTACTTCTCAAATTTCATTTGACCCTTAAGATATGGATTAGTTATTTTTTCTATACACCTAATTAAGTTGGAGTTAATGGAATTGGGTTTCTGATAAGACACAAGTTGATTAAATTGGCTTCAATCTGGGTTGAAAAATTATATCATTAAGATCTAAACCCTTAGAGATAGCAACGAAATTCAAGTTGAGTTCTAATTTAATTCGATTTTGATAGAGTTTGGATCTGATTAGAATTTGACAATTTTTTTTCAAATTCAACTTCTTATGACAATTTATATTTAATCAAGTTTGGGTATTTGGATTAAATCATGCTTGAACTCTTAAGCTTGATTTTCTTTTTGAACGTGTTCTCGGGCTTAAGTAATAATCTTATCGGCACCGTGAACTAGTGTTCCATATATTTAGTATCTGTTAACTGTGTCTATTCGTTTGTATACTTTTCTCTGAGTGCAATTTGACTACAGATTATCCGTAACGCCGGTTTGATAACTATAATATGTATTATATCCTCACCCTTAGGATTTGGAGTTTTGCTTTAAAATGCTTAATGAATTGTTTTAAGCTATCTTAATTTAAGTGCTTCACAAGCTATCAACATTCTCTTACCAGATGAAACTCTTGATTGGTCTGACGAAGGTACAACCAGGGGGGCTAGGGATTCTGTCCTTGCAATGGGAGATAGAGAGCTAAGAGAAAAATTGCTACACAAGTACAGTGGCCACTTTAGTACATTAAAGCAGGAGTTCTCAAAGAAGAAGAAGAATGGCAAGTTGCCAAAGGAAGCTAGACAGCTTCTGCTTAACTGGTGGAACATTCACTACAAGTGGCCTTATCCCACGGTTAATTAAATATATTCAGATTTCGTTGTCAGGTTTTAATCATTTGGAGTAGTATTTGTGATTGTTGATTTGCAACAGGAAGCTGACAAGCTCGCACTGGCGGATGTAACTGGACTAGACCAGAAGCAGATCAACAACTGGTTCATAAACCAAAGGAAGCGTCACTGGAAGCCATCTGAGAACACGCAGCTTCCTGTTATGGACAACCCTTACTGGCCTTTTTTCATGAATGACTGATTTCGCTTGCTTTTGTAAATAGTAATTGGACATGGTCTCTTTATTACCTGATGAGAATAATGAAAAACTTTGATTTCTCTCCTTGCATTAGTAACATTATGGTTATGGAATAGCGTAATTGATTGTTCAACGTCCTTAAGGCAACCTAAACCATCCTTATATTGCTGTAGGAATAGTGCAGGATAAGATCTAAAATTGTGAATTACAGGTTATTGTAAAAATTGTAGATAGAGGGCAAGCTTTGGAATAATTTGTTAAAATGTAAACGAATGTAAAGGAAAGACTGCATATGTTGCAAAATAAAGAGCCTGTCTATTGAAATTATTGCTGTTGTCACAATTGATGTCCCTTAATTTGGTTAATTATTTATGTGCGGGATCGGTGTTAATGTTATATTTTAATCTACCAAGGGAAAATTTGAATATTTCTTGCACTTTAAAACATTGGCGTAATTGAGGGCTTCGGAACTTAACATGATACGTAAAATTTTATGGAAACTATCAACATTCGGCTGGTTTAGAAACAATTGCATAAGCTCTTTCGATAGGTCAAGTTGAAGTATTTTGATTTTTGAAGTTCTATCGTTTACATCACCTCAACATGGAGGAAGTTTCTAATCTTCGCATGTCATGATCTTCTTATCAGCACGGATCAAACTAGGAACACCGATTTTACAGAAATATAAGGTCTAATCAGCTCAAATCAGACTAGGAACGTCAATTCTACATAAATATAAGGTTTCACAACTGCATGAAGGCTATTAATGGAACCATTCAAAAGCAAGGTTTAGAGGCCAGTCTTATTACGGTGAAACTATAACGTCGCAGTTGTTGGGAAGTAAGATCACCGTTATGGATTTCGTACCATACCGGCTGGAAGGTACCGTACTGGCTAGAAATCGGTACAAAATCATCTAACATCGATATCGGCCTCAAATGCCAACTGGTATTGGCATTTACCGGTCGGAGCCAAAAATTTCGGCCAGTACCGTAAGTTTCGAAAATTGCAAGGACTAAATTGCAATTTCTGAAACTTAAACCTAATTACCACCTCCACCCCCTCTGCTTCTCTCTCCGGTCACTCCTCTCTCTCTCACTCACCGCTGTCTCCTCCTTGCCATCGTCGTCTCCTCCTTGCCATCGCCGTCTCCTTCGTTAGCCATCACTCACTCCTTGCGAACTCTCTCCCTTCCTTCGATCTCAGCCGCACCTCCTCTTCACATTTGCAATTGTGTCACCTCAAATTAAATCCACTCGCATGATTGGATACTTAACATCAAACCAATGC
>JAOSBN010000007.1:27690853-27744874 GCA_027563595.1 Erythroxylum suave
GAAGATATTAAATTTAGACAAGACACAAATTCCATCATTAAGGATCAAAACAAGAAAGATTCAGCCTACTTGACAATGGAGCAGTTCAGTATTTTATGCTTTCAATTTGTACAACCATCTCTGATGCTCAAGATGGGAGGCAACATTTATTTTTCTTTTTGCTGATGTTATGGACTGGATTATTATCAATAAATTCTCAGGAGATGATGTCTCCTGAAAATTTTTGCTAAAAAAAAAGTATGTGACATTAAGATTTAATAACTTATGTCATTGAAAATTGGGAGATAATTGGAGTAGAAATTGGAGACAAATGGACTAGTTAATAAAAAAGCCAATTAGAGACCACTAAAAGGTGACTAGTGGCACCCACTTACAAATTTCTCCTAAATTAAAGACCATCTCATATCTTTCAAGTGCTCATTCACGACATATGCTTCTCTCATCTCCATCTTCTTCATTTTCTTCATTTTCTCTCTCTCCATCTATGACACTCTCCTCTCCCAAACATTAGTGTTGAGCTTTGCTCTTATATTTCACTTGTTACTTCCATTTTTGGTTGTATTTATCATCTTACCATAAAAAAACCTAACCTACTCCACCTCCACTTATGATGATCGCATATGTTAGAGAGCTAGGGTTTCATGGTGATTGAAGAAGCTTTGGGTAAATCAAGTAAGTATAAGCATCCTTCTTTTCTTGATTTTTTTTTGTATGAAGCATATTTAGTGATAATTAGAGGTGAAAATGAAGTTGAATATGTGTAGGAAGTTGTTGATGAATGGTATATGAAAATGTTTTGATCTCTTTGGTTGATGAACAAGTATAGCTTATGAATTGGTTTGTGAATGATATTGGGTTGAAATGAAGTAGAAGAGGTGGTTTAGCTTAAAGATGGGATATATGTGAAAGCTGAGAAGTTAAAATCTGGAAAATGAAACATGTTCTCCATATGCTTCTGTCAAAGTTCGTCGCGGCCAACTCAGACGTTTGCCGCGGTGAACTTGTAAGATTTCATGTGAACTTTTCTAGGTAGCCATAACGAACTTTCTAGCACAGAACATGCTTTAGTATTTTGAGTATATCTTTTTTATAGTTATCTAAATAGAGTGAATTTTGATTTTGAGTAAACTAGAGACATAGTACAAATTATCTGAAGAAATCAAATTCTGAATCAGATTCTAAGAATTTCAATTTCTGTGTGAAAGTTGAGTATAGGGCACTGTCTCATAATAAAAGCAGTCCGAAAATATTTGGAGTATAACTTTCACACTACTGAACCAAATCGAATGATTTTAGTGTCATTAGAACTTATGAGATAGAAGGAAAATTCTCAAAAAGAAAGTGTTCCTAAATTACTTCATTTGCATTGTCTAAATGATCAAGAACAGTAGACCCGAAAGTCAGCTTTTGAAAAAAAAAAGCTGAAACGATTCATTAGGCTATGAAATTAGATTCAAAGTGTTTATTAAGGTATAAACCTTACGTACAATTGATTCTTAAGTGAGTTTTGATATATGATCGATAATGTGACCAAAATAATGGAAAGATACCCGGGATTGTCATTGAGCATGCATTGTACATAGTCCATATACACATTTGTGCATAAATGAATACTTAAGATTGTGCAATTATTAATATGTGCACAACGTGTGTATTGTATAATATTGATGTGTAGGATACATTTCCACATTTAGATATTTCCAGATCTCGGAAGCAATTGCTAATCTGGAGTGTACTGTGAGTTGACCTAGATGGTCTCATTTTATTATTTGTTTTGATTTCAATTTCTGCATTGAATGACTATGGCTATGATTATTATGCAATGTGAATATGATTGGTATGAATGTGATTCACTTATGTTGATTCCGGACAATGAAGGTCCGAGACTTGATGCATAAATGTGATATTGAAGTGTTATTTGTATGTGAATGAGAAGAAATAAGTGTATTTTCAACTTAAATGTTGAATGAGAGACCAAGGTCCGATGACATGTGAAAGTGAATATGTAAAGTGAAATAAGGTGATTGATTGATCATATGTAACTGATACATTTCATTACATAAATGCATGATAACATAAAGACAGTTGTGATTGGAGTAGCCATTGAAATCTGGGCAGAAGCTGTAAATACAGCTTGTTATATTCCAAATAGAATACTTGCGCGACCTTTGTTGAATAAAACTCCATATGAGTTATGGAATGGATTGCAATGTTGCCACCTTGCCCAACAAGCTTTGTGTTCAATCTCTACAGTTAAATGACATAAAGAGACATTCTTATATATGCTTTGTAAGTTGTACAATAAGCCCAAAGATCATCATCTAGATGCAAGCTTCAATCCTTTTCTTCTCAAATTCATTGTCTTTTTCAAAATAGATTTCACTTCTTTATTCGATACTTCCACTTTTCCATTTATTTATGAAAGATTAAAGCTCAAACTGTGATAAGAGTCTTAGTCTCAATTATGCATGTACCCGGTATCCACTAAGGGATATGAGACATCTCTTATACGGTATCCACTAAGGGATATGGGTTAGATAAAAAGGCACTCGGTCACAACGAAAATAATAAATGAAAGTGAGTCTTATAAGCATTACATATGCATTTAATATGAATGATGTGAATAATTTGATTGATTTTTGAATGTGAGATATGTCTTAAGAGAATATAAATTATATGACTATGTGAACTGTATGTGTTGTGTGATTGAGTGAGTCAACAAGGATGGCCACTCACTAAGTTTGCAAAACTCATCCAAAATTTGCAATATTTTTTTCAGGCTCAAAAGAGTTACCCAGTTAGGCTAACAGGGGTACAGACGTTGCATTCAAGTAAGAGATAGAGGTCAAGATTAGTTTACGTCTGCATTTGTATTTTCTTTATTTTGTAACAAATTGAGTCTTCCGTAATTTTTGTAACTTGTGTATTCGAATAATTCCGTTTTGTAATAACTTTCCAAATAAGAAATGTTTGTAAATGATTTTTCAAAGTAATGAAATTATGACTACAAGTATTCTGTTTGTGTAATGAGCCCCAATTGATTACTTAAATTTTGATGATATGTACATTGTTTGTAATACTAGTGTTTGGAATTGGTTATAAAATAAAATGGGCGATTTATGATTATTGACTTCCGAAAAACATGTATGATGTTTCAAAAAAAATTGTAACAAGTCATGTTTGACTATTATAGCACGCCGCTCTCACGGGGTGAGTGTCCGAATATCCTCAGGATGTATGGATACGTGCTCAATGGAAGTGGTGTGCCACAAATACCTCCTTTTGTTTCTTTTAACCTTCCTTTAAAGTCAATGTAGGATGGATAGGTGAGGTTTTGGGGATGAGAAATTCAAAGTCCAAAACATGAGTTTCACTCAGGTGCTCCCCTTGAAGGGAGGGGTTTGGATAGTAAGGTGTGATTTTAAAGAAGGTAACATCAAGGCTGATGAACAGGCGACGAGTAATGGGGTCATAGCACTTATAACCCTTTTGTGTAAAGGAATAGCCAAGAAAGACACATTTACGACATAAGGATTGAATTTGGTTTGATGGTGAGAGTGGATGTGAACAAAGGTCGTACAACCCAAAATTTTTGGGGAAGATCAGATATGATGCAGGAAGTGGGAAAGGACTCCTTGAATTTTTGAAACGAATGTGGCAAAGGACAATATTCTACTAGGCATACAGTTGATAACGCATGTGGTAGTAAGAATAACATCTCCCCATTAGATTTTTGGTAAGCGAGTGGTAAATAATAAGGCTTAGGTGACCTCAAGGATATGGCGATTTTTTCGTTTAGCAATCTCATTTTGTTAAGGAGTGTCAACACATGAGCTTTGGTGGATGATACCATGCTTGTGAAGAAACGTGCCTACAACTTTGTTAAAGTACTCAGTGCCATTATCAGTATGGAGGATTTGAATATCAGCGTGGAATTGAGTATGGATCATTGCGTGGAAATTCATAAAGGTGGATTGAACTTCAGTTTTGTGAAGGTGTGGAAGGTTTGTATATGGATTTAGGAAAACATATCCTTTGGTGTTTTGCAAATTCACAAATCTCACACTAAACATCAGAGTTTATGTGAATAGAGGGACAGAAATAAACATTTCATATACTGAAAATTTGGATGACCCATCCTAAAATTCCATAACAAAAGTTCACTAACCTGAAAAATAAATGTCGAATCATAATTATTTTAAAATCACTCTGAAAATTGTGACATTGGTCACTTACAATGTCCTTCTCAAAGTAATAGAGTCCCTCACACTCCTTAGCACTGCCAATCGTCATCCTCGATGATAAATCCTGAAAAAGGCGATGAGAGAGAACAAATTTAGCTGAACAATTCAATTTTTTTGTCAATTGACTAGGAATGTCAATGGGTCGGGTCAGACCCGGGTCGTTCCTTCCCTATGGATGACTCGTGGCCCGACGAGCTGAGATAGGTTAGCTTGTGGCCTGGCCCAACCATGGGCTGATCGGCCTATGACCTAATTGGCCACTGGCAAGAAGGGCTAACCCAACCCATCTTATAATTTTTTTAAAAATGTCAAAAATGACGTTGTTTTTGATAAAACAACGTCATTTTTTAAATAACTGTCGGACTAATCACTTTTGACTTGTGGCCCAATCAACCCAGGCCAAAATCAGGTCGGGGCCGGGTAGGCCAAGTTAAAATTGACATCCTTACAATTAGCTAATAGATAATATATTGCATGCTAATTTAGAAACATGGAGAACAAGGTCAAGAATAATAGAGTTAGATATTTAAATATTCCTTTGACAACAATTGATGAGATGGATCCATCTGCAATTTGAACTTTCAAATTTCTAGCATATGGTGAGTAAGTGGTAAACAAGTGATATGCATCAATCATATGATCGGAGGCTTCAGAGTCAACAATCCATAGTGTGTTAATACAAACAGTAATATTGAGTGCTTTCGAAAAGATACCTTGTAAGGCCAAAGACCCGCAAAGAACAGACGACTAACCTGATGTCTGAAACGTAGAAAACACTTTATATAGCTTCTCTAACCGTTCAGGGCTAAAGCCACCATTATTATTCTTTCCTCCCAAATTCTTTTTAGCCAGAGGGTTAGCCTTGGCTTGATAACCTCGATTTTTTTGTCTAGGTTTTTAGTTCGTTGATTTCCCATGCAATTTCTATCAATCGTCTTTTGAGTGACTTCGTAGTGTTCACACCAAGGAGCATCTTTTGCTATTTTGGGTCTGAATTATGTTGATGAGCTGGGTCAAAATTCACATTTTGATTATTTGGACCCATCTACCACTTATTTTACCCTGGGCTTGTTTACCATGGGCTAGATCCATCTTGTAGCCTATAGTTGGACCTCTTGTTGGGCGATAACTGTAGGTTGTGATGGTTGATGTTTCAGCAGACCTTTTGTCCTTCAACATCATCTGTCGCCTACTCTCCTCTAGGCAAACCTCTGTGAACACGTCCCGCATTGATGATAAAAGGCGACGACTCAAAACCCGACTTCTTACCCCATCGAGGTCGTAGTTTAGCCCTGCTAAAAACTCAAATGCCTTCTCATTTTCCACCTTCTTCTTCTACTGTATACTATCGTCTGGACACTCCCATGCCTCATCTAATCTCAAATCGAGGTCTTACCAAAGTTCAACCATTTCCATGTAATAATTAGTCACTTCTCTTTCTCCTTATTTTAGTCCCCAAAACCAAGTCTTGATCTCAAATAGTTAAGAGGAGTTTTTAGCGTCTGAGTATGTCTCTCGTATGACTTCCCAAATGTCGCGCACCGTCGACAAGAACAAGTACACTTTTCTTATAGTGAATCACGTTCACCAGTCAAGTGGTGACTAACAAATTTTTGGACCGCTATCACTGCAACGTCGCCATGTCCATAGTAATAGGTTTCCTTGTTTCTCCTATAATGTAACCTAATTTTCCCTTTCCCTCAATCATCAATCGCATAGGTTGAGCCCTGTTAAATTTTATATAATTGGGCCTAAATAAACTAAGCACATATAAGCCCAAATGAGGTTCCATCTTAAAACCAATTGGTGATAAGAGGAGTAACTCACTAGGCTTATATGCATGCTCAAGGCCTTGTATTCTTTCAATATGAGACAAACTCCCACTTATATTCCAACAGGCCCCCCTCACGTGTGGGCTAATTAGGGCCCAACACGGGACACAGTTTATTGTGTCGAGGTGGTGACGAGTAACTCAAGAGCAACCTGCTCTGATACCATGTTAAATTTTATATAATTTGGCCTAAATAAACTGAGCACATATAAGCTCAAATGAGGTTCCATCTTAAAACCAATTAGTGATAAGAGGAGTAACTCACTAGGCTTATATGCATGCTTTAGGCTTTGTATTCTTTCAATATGGGACAAACTCCCACTTATATTCCAACAAGCCCACTCTCTGTATTTTTTATATTCAATTTTTCAATCGAGAGGTTGAAGGATAATGATTCCATAATTGTTGGACTTACAGTAGAAGGCACCTCCCTCTAACTATTAAGAGCTTCAGAGGGAACAAAGTTGTCACTGGTAGTGTTGGCCATTGACGACGATGATCAAGCCTATACCATATGGTTTATAAGGAAAACAAAATATAAACATAAATGATTTATGTGGTTAAGTCAATGAGACCTACGTCCACGATAAATTTCTGCTTTATTTGTTATTTTTCTCATTTTCTTCCTGTACAATATTACATCCATATATAGCATACAATCATGTTCTAAATTAAGAGTAAATACAAATAAGGTAAGGAGGCAAATCTAACTCCTAAAATGGAGTAATTTAGGGAGACTAAAATCTTCCGTGATTTCTTTTAACTTCAACAGTGGAGCATATGCATTACTTTCCCGCCACAAGTTTTAAGTTGGTTTAAGTGGTCTATATAAATATATGAGGCTCAAATCCTAGAGAAAAGGAGACTGTGTGAAGTTGGCTTAATAATGCAGTGAAATCTTATTGCTTTCAACAATGGAATGATAACATGTCAGGGCTTTTAAAAGCTAATTGGCTTAAATGGGTGAAATTTCACTAAAATTTAACTTTTATCATGAACATCTCAATAGTAGGTCGTTTGGTTCATTTAGTCCGTATTAAGGCATGAAGTCTTATGTTAAAGGAATTGTATCACTCTTCACAGTGGAAAGATATTGGGTTAAAACCTTTTAGATTTAATTAATTTGATATGTTAAGCTTAACTAGAATTTCACTTTCTATTGTAGTACCTTATGAAACATGCTTATAACAATTTTATGTTCTTTTAAGATATTCTCACTTTTTTTTAAAAAAAATTCGGATAGATAATATAGTAGGTGAAGATTGCACATAATATTTCCACTATAAGCCTTAAATTGGTTCAAATGATCTAAGTGAAATCATAAGACTTGTAGATCCTAAAAAGGAGACTGCGTGAGGCTGACTTAACAAAATGGTGAAAACTTCCTACAATCAATAGTGGAGGGATAACGAATATGAACCTCCTAAATTTAATTATCCTAATGGATTAAATTTAACTGAATTTTCACTTTTCATCATAGACATTTTGATAGTGGATCGATGGGTTTAACTAATCGATGTGAAGGCATAAGACCTTATGTCAAGCTACCAACCGTGATTGAATTACAAGCATAAAGGAAAGTAAAGTTTTACGATTTTTGATCAGATCTCAATAATTAAATAACTTGAATAATTAAATCAAATTATAAAATAAGAAATCGTGCCTGATTCGATTTTCCTGTTGAAATCGATGTGTCAACCATGAGCTGTTCTCTTGTCCAACCTCTAACAATATCTACAAAGCTATTTCTCAACTCTTGAGAAGAAAAAACAGGAATGCTAGCTCCCTTATGCTAATTCCCTAGTTATAGTAAAAGCAACAAGGTTTTTAACTTTTTAAAAATTAAATACCTCCATTATAATTAAACTCAAACTCTTATTATAATTAATTTAATTTTAATAAAATCAACTATCTCATAATTGATCACTAAAGTTTCTTAAACTTTATAATTAAATCAATTTCTATTAAAATTATACATCAATCATAATTAGAGTCTAACTCTAATTATAATTAATTTAATTTAATAAATCAAATATCTCATATTTGATCCCTAAAGTTTCTCAAACTTTATAATTAAGTCCAACTTAATTGCAATTAAATTTTCTCTTTTAAACTGCTCTATATGTGTGACCCGTTATTAATGATTGATTATAAATTATAATTCTATATAAATTAAATTTCTTTTAAATTTATCTTTAATTCACTAATTAAATAATTTATAATCATATATCAAGATTGACATCAAGCAACATGTCATGATTATCCAAATATTAGGAATGTCAAAGAGGTTTGACTTAATTGATCAATGCATGGTTATGATATATAATTTAATCATCTCGTCATCCAATGTTCTAATTGGATAGTGTAAGGATATATTGTCTATTCTTTTGTATCCAATCATGTTCGTTTTTGTTAATTAGTAATTGATTTATAATTGGTATTTAAAAACACCTTTTAAAATATCAATTCACTCTAGCCAAAGAATTGGATAAATCACTACTAATCAAGAATAGTATAACATTCTCTCTAATTACTTTATAGTGACAAATCCTTTATTGAATTACTTAGAATTACTTAACTATCTCCATATGGTTTACACTGCATCTAAGTACTGCCGACTGAATTATCCTAAGACAGTTCATAAGTATCATCAAAACATAGTAATTCCCACATAAGATACATTGGTAATCTCAAGTCTAAAGATTAATTATACGATCATCATTATGAGGAAACCCACAAACATATAAGTAATATTCTATTTGAGATCCTTATAATCGAGTTAGTTCAGTGAACTTATTCTCTAATAAGCACTCACACATTAGTTTAAATATCTCCACACTTTAATTTATGAGATCAATTACTTTCTTTAAAAGAAAGAAACATAATGTGTGTTAGTTTTATCATTTCATCAATATCCCGTCTTGATGAAACTACAACTAGGAACAGTCAGGAATAATGCATAAATGTAAATTGAATCTCGTAATTATGATATCATCTTCATTTCAATTACGTAGTAATTATTCAAGGGATTTTACCTTTAGTATCAAAACATCAAATATAATTAACTTAATGCATAAAGATAACAAATATCTTTTATTAATTAAATAATAATGTCATACTTCAAATTGCAACCAATTGATTGGTTACAGAGGCATAAACTAATAAAGGGAATTGCATCACTTTTGATATTGGAAAGATAGTGGGTGTGAACCTTTTATAATAGGAAAAATTTAACTAGAGTTTCACTTTTTATTATGAAAACTTATGAAACATGTGTCTAATGATTTAATTGCTTTTTAGATATTCTCAAATTAAAAAAATTTCAAAGTGAATAATATCAGTAGGTGAAGCATGCATATAACTTATCATGTATAAATCTTAAGTCGATTTAAGTGGTTCATGCAAAAGTATGGGGCTTGTCGATCCTAGAGGGGAGGGGACTACATGATGCTAGCTTAACAATACATAAGAGACTTTTAGCTCTCGATAGCAGAAGGATAACAACTTAGAGCCCTATATTCTAATAACTTAGTAGAAGTTTAATTGAACCTTTACTTTTTATCACGAAAACGTAGCGAATAAGCCTATAATGATTTGTATTTTTTTATATCATCTCTTTTTTCTAGGTAAATTCGAGTGGATAATATTAGTTTGAAGTGGAACTAACTTAGAAAATAGAACATAAGAGAATTATAAGCTTAACAAAGTAAAAGGTTCCTAATCTAAGTAGTAGAAGGATAATGAGTCCTAGCCTCCTAGATATAATTGACTTAGTGGGTAAGCTTATGCTTCTTATTATGGACACCTATGAAACAACTATTTAATGAATTATATTTTTTAGTTATTATCTCTCCTACTTTGCTTGGAAAATCTTAGTGGATAATGTTAGTAGGTGAGGCATTTGTATAACCTATCCATTATAAGCCTTAAGTTATATATCTTAACAGATATAATCCTCTCTCTTTCTTTGAAAAATTCAATTGTATAATGTTAGCTTGAAGTGGAACTTAAAGTCGACTTAGAAAATAAAATATAAGAGAATTGTTGGCTTAACAACACAATGAAAATTTTCTACTCTCAGCAAAGGAAGAATATCACTTCTACACCCTTTCTAAATCTGATTGGTCTAATGGACTATGTTTAACTGGACTTCCACTTTTTCCTTTTTAGCATGGAGACCAATTAATCACATTTATAGTGATTTATGTTCTTTTTAGTTATTGTCTCTCCATTTAAAAGGAATAGACTAGTAAACATTAGTTTTAAGTGGCACTCAAAACCAATTTAGAAAATAAAAGATAAGAGAATTATTAAGGATGAAAATGGACCAGGCCAAGTTAAACAATAACAAGTATTATGTTTGAATACTAATGGGGGGATTGAATTGTCTTAAAACGATATTATTTTGGCCTTATGTTTCTTGAACCTAAAGAACAAAATGACATTCTTTTATGTAATTAAACTAAAACAACATCATTTTGATGAGGGAGTTTGAGTTAAGTTCGGTCTTACAGTTTAAGCTTTATATTAGCTCTCCAAACTCAAACTCATCTGAAAAATCAATCAACTTAGGCCTAATCTCGACTTAAAATCCTATCAATCTAAGCTTGAATTGCTGACTTTGAGTCAAACTAGGCTGATTTAAATTGACAAATCTAGAATTACTAAATTATTAACATGATAAAAAGTTCTCGCTTTCGATAGCAGAATGGTAGCAGGTTTGATCCTTTTAGATCTGATTAAAATAGTGGATTAAAATTAATTGAACCATCACTTTTTATTGTGGACACCTACCAAACACGCCTCTTCATATAGGCCAATGAAGAATGCAAAAATGAAAAATCAAGATGTTAGCAAATGTACACAAGTATGGCAAATGTAAAAGGATATAATAACTAAGATAATAAAGCATAGAAAATTTCATACTACGTGAGAGAATATAGCCTTGAATTACATAAATAATTCATTTAAACCAAATTTTCAATGCAATCGAGAGAAATAAACAACATACCAAAATAGATTCTAAGTTAGGAAACAAGTGTCACATCCAAATGGACTTTAAGATTATGGTTTACCCTCTCTCTTTTTGCTTTTTAAAGTTATGTTCATTCAAGGATTAATGTTTCCTCTCTATTAAATTATTTTCCATTTTAAAAGCTCAAAACTTGTTATGACACTAACTAAAAAACAAAGTTAGAAAGTAATAACTATATTCACTGCATAATGTTATTATTTGGAGTCGTATGACATAAGTAGGGGCTTGTTTAACTCTTAAATAATGCCATACAGGTGTTGATGTTCTGTAAATCATTTTTTTCCTTGCAATTCATATGCACTTAAAAACTTATGCAGGTTTTGAGATATATTGATATTAGGGACCCATCAGAAAATGTAGACATTGACAATAAAGATGAAAAACTAAAGAAAAGGATGGTAGATATGGCAATATAATTTGTGTTATAGAATGCCAATTATTACATGCTTAGATTAACATAGTTTTATAAATTTAGGGTTTCACCAAAGACTCAAAAGAATGATGAAGATAGATCAACAGTAATGAAAATCTAAAATGATTCCAAGCTATAAGAGGTTGAAAATTGTTGAACTTGTGAAATTTTGACTAGTCTTTCACTTTGTTTCAATTTGTGTCCTAGTGATTTGAACAATCCTTAATCTTTAGGAATTAGTTATTTGTTTTCTAGTTAATGACCACATTAATAGGTGTATAAAATGTGGGCTTCACTTTATTTTGCTTGTTCATGGGAGGCTATATATATAGCCACATCAATTGTTTAATGAAGCAAGTTCTTCTTCTAACCATTATCTTAACATAAATAATTCTTAATAAATGGTATCATAGCCATCACATATGGGTCTAATTGAAATATAATAAGCAACAATCTTCTATAATGTTAAATGTTGAAACTATGGCCACTGAGAATAGATTTCTGCTAATAACAATTCGATGGGTATTATGGTCACTAGTGCAGGCTTATGGATTATTTGACATGACTAAAAGAATATTAAAGTATAATAGAAGATGGGATTCTTATAGCAATAGGAATAGTTAAATTTAATGAAGCATAAAATAAGTAAATTTATGATATATTATTAAAAAGTATGAAGGCAAAGAATCTCTTTCACTTTATAAGTACATCAATTTTGGAAATCATTTTGATCAAAGATACAAATAAAAGCATTTGGGACTTTTTAAAGCAAAGGTATTAGAGATAACATAAATTTTAAGAGCATTAAGTTTTTTAAAAGGAGTTTAAGATGTTAAGCAATGAGGAGGAGATTTGTAAATGAGTGCTTTGCTTGTATTCGCACCACAGTCAACAAGTTAAAAGTTAATAAAGCAATAATGGATGAAGTAGTCATCATTAATAAAATACTGAGATCGATGACATCGAAGCAAGCATTGAAGATTACTTAGAGAGTCTTCAAGAAAGAGAGCATAAGGTCTTGAAGGAATGCAAGGTGAAGGCAAATGTAATTTTGAATGGTTTACTTTTGAATGTTATTGCTACCATAAGCTTGAACAATTTTAACCAAACTAAAGTTGTGAAGACATGTTGTTGATGACATATGTAAATGATAAAGAGGTAAAAAAAAAGGCAGTGTGGTTTTGATATTGAATGCAATAATCATATGTATGGCAAATAAGAGCTTTTGTTTCTTTGATCTTAATGAAAATTTTAAGAAGAAGATGAAATTAAGAGATAATTCAAGTATGACTATGATTATAAAAGGTAATGTGCGAATGTTGGTAATTGGCATTATATTAATCATTATTGATGTATTTTATATTTCAATATTAGAAAATTAGCTTGCAAATTATTGGTCATATAGTTGAGAAAGGACATAAATCCTTAGGCAACAAGGAGCTTGCAAAATTTATCATCCTGAAAACGAAATTACTATAAAGATTGCAATATTATCAAATAGAAGGAATCTTACTTTAATTCAACTTGATTTTAGTGCATACACATCATTTAAGTTTCAAAGGTTTGATTATTCTTAAGAAAAAAAAAGGAAATGGTGAGAGGACTATCATGTCTTGACATTTCATCATAAGCATACGAAGATTGCCTAATGAATAAACAAAAAAAATCAATTTCCATTAGAAAGTACATGGAGAGCATATGAAATTATTGAATTGATACATGTTGATTTATATAGACCAATAAGCCTTACATATAACAACGACAAAAGGCATATGATCATTTTCATTAATTGACTATAGTCGTAAAGTTAAGGTTTACTTTTTGGTTGAGAAATCATAATCATTTGTTACTTTCAAAAAATATATAAATCAAGTTGAAAAAGAGAGTGGTTTAGCTATGAAAGGTCCTCATATTGATCATTGGGTGAGTTGACATCACTTAGATTCACTAACTTCCCAAGACAATTAATAATTACATACATTCCTCAATAAAATTGTTGTAATAGAGTGAAAGAATTAAACAATTGTGAATATGATTTAGAGTTAAATTTCAAGAAAGAAAATTTCTAAAATATTATGACTTGAAGTTATTGATTCGACATTTCATATTCTTAACAAGGGTCTAATTCTTAAAGTGCAGAACAAAACTTCAGATGAAGCTGGAGGATATTTATACCAGTGGCCTACTTCAAAGTGTTTGGGTCTATATATATATATATATATTCATGTTCATATTCATGATAGCAAAAAGATAAAAGTTTGATGACAAGAGTGTAAGATCTGTTTTCTTTAGAGTAAAAAAGGAGTCAAAATCATACAGATTGTATGATCCTCTTTTGTAGAAGACCGTAGTAAGTAGAGATTTTATATTTCAAGAAGACAACTAAGATTGAGTCAAAAATTGTAAGGAAGTCATTTTGGTTGAGTTAAAGTAGGGAAACAATAACAAAAACTTCAATTAGTCAATATAGAGATGAAAGTAAAATTATTAAACATGGCAATACTAAGGAAAGACAAGTTGATGGATTAAAAGAAAAAATTCATCAATCTAAAGCAAAAAGACCTCATTTGAATCTTATGAACATGGGATGAGAAAGCAACCAACTTAGATGAGAAAATATGAAATTGGGGAAATTTTGTCATAGGGAAGAAGATACAATAAATTTAGTCATATTTTTTTGAAAATGATCTCATTTTATTTGAAGTGAAATAAAAAAGTTTTGACGTGGAGAACAACAAGGGATACAAAGATCATAATTATAAAGAAAATGATATTTGGAAATTGGCAAATTTGCTTATTAGAACAAAGAAGGTTAGTGGGAGATGGATGCACAAGAAAAAACTAAATGAAAATGATGAGGTGGAGAAGTACACAATTTATTTATTTGCAAAGATAATATGGTACAAACTATATGGAAGTTTTTGCCACTATAGCACAACTAAAAACAATTCAATCAGTAATTTCTCTTAACGTTAAAAAAAAGCTAGATAATCTTTTAGCTAAATGAAAAGATAGCTTTTCTTTATGGAGAATTTGCTAAAGAGGTTTTTGTCGAGCAACCTACTGGTTATGAAAAAAGGTGTTAAACATAAAGTGTAAAATTAAAGAAAGCTTTATTGAAATAAATATGTGCCATAAGCTTGTTATAGTTAAATAAAACCACACTTTACTACATACAATTTTAAGTGGAGCCCTTATGAGTATATTTTGTTCTTCACAGGAAAAAGAAAAAGGTAAAATTTTAATTTTTTTCTTTGTATTTATGACTTGATTTTTATGGGCAAAAATGAGCAAATGTTTGTTAAATTTACAAATTTTATAATGCAAGATTTTGACATGAAAAATCTTGGGAAATTAAGATATTTTCTTAACATAGAAGTTTTGCAAATCCAACGGAGTTTTTTTTTAATTTGCCAAAGGAGATATTCTTAGGAATTATTAGAAAGGTTTGCTATGTATAGGTTTATAATCTTTTTTTTTTCAAGTTGTAAAATTATGTGAATGGAATAAGGGTGAATAGTAGTTGTTATAAGAAAATAACGCAGTCTAATGTATCTAACTAAGCATAATATTATATTTTTCATAAGTCTTTTACATAGTTATATGGAGCATCCCACATAACTTCATCTCGAAACTGTTAAGACAACATTGAGATATTTAAAAAGAAAATTTTGACTTTCATATATTTAAAAAAAAAGAGAGGAGTTGAGGAGTTAGTTGCTTATATACACGATGATTATACTAAAGATTTGGATGGTATAAATGCATCAAGTTATATTTTTCTAATAAATTCAAGAACTAACAATCACATTATCTACCATTGAAGCTGAGTTTACTGCAATAGTTTCATGTGTTTGTTAAATAGTTTGGTTAAAGAGGATTTTAGAGGGTTTTACTCATGTTTAAAGTGGTGGCACAACTCTTTTTATGACAATAGTAACTTTCTAAGGAATCTTGGATTACAAAGTTGAAGCAAGCATATAGAATAAGGGTGGTTAGGTCTGGTCTAATTTCTTTTTAAGCTCAAGATTGCTTAATAGTCTAATTGAACAATAGCTCGAGCTTGATATGCCTTAAATATTCCAAAGCTCAATCAGGTCAGTTTAAACTCAAAAGCTCAACCCTTTTGAAGATTTATGTTTGAGCAAAATTCATTATTTATGTAATCACATTCCTCCTACTTGTCTCCTCACTTTTGATATAAGTTTCATTTAACTCTTTTATTAAAAGTGAGAAAACAAGGAAGAAGAAGGTGATTGCATAAATAAGACACATAATTCAAACATAAATCTTAAAAGAGTTGGACTTTTGGGTCTTACCTAATTCGATTGAGATTTGGATTCCTCGTTCTTGTTGTCCTCATTTATTAGCAAGAAAATATCATTGTTTTGTTTAATCATGTATAACTTGGGTTCATGTTTCAAGTCAGACCAATTTGTAGAACTTAATCTTAGTTTCAAATTGACTTTTTATTTTTTAAAAATCCTGACTTAATTGAATCAAACTTAGACCTTTTTTCCTATTCCTAATTATAGGTGTCAAATTTCACTTTTTTCATAAACTTATTATGAATGGAGTTATAAAGGTTATCCATTATCAAGACTGAATTGCAAACATAATAACCAAGTTATTAAATTCATTTGTTGTGAAGTTTAGAGCTTTATCAATGTATTTAGTTATCTAAATAGAAATTGAATAAAATTTATTTTTAACTTAAAGGAGGATGTAAGTGTTATAATTGAACTAACTTGTTTCAATGATTTTCTTATTCTTTTCCGTCTTAATCAACTACATGTTAATAGAAATATTAAAAATGTGAGTTACACATTTTTTAAATTGTTATCATAAAATTATATATGACTACATCAATTATTTAATAAAGCAAGTCCTTCATTTAACTCTTATTTTAATGTATAGAATTCTCAACAAAAATATCAATATACTCAATAATGAGAACTTATTTTGACTGTAGTGAAACTAAAAAAGAAAAAGAAGAGATTAGTGGACAGTGAGATTAGGAGGAAGAAGAAGATTGTTTCGATTAATAGGAAAAATAACAACATTTTATTAGAAGTCTTCCTAAGACACGAGATTTGAAAAAATTCAGAAGTATGTGAAGACTAACATAAAATGATTAAAAAATATATATTTATATAATAAATAAAATACAAATATATAAATAAAAATACAAATGTAAATTAAGAAAAAGAAAAGATACATATTAAAATAATAAAAGTAGTAGTAGTAGTAGCAACATCAGCAGCAGCAGAAGTAGTAGTAGTAGTAATAGTAGTAGTACTAATAATAATAATAATAATAATAATAATAATAATAATAATAATAAACAAATAGCTAAATACAAATAAATAAATATAAAATATAAAAAGTAATAAAATAAATAATCCAATAAAGATGCAATAAGGTAAAGAATAAAAATAAAAATAAAACATAAAATAGAAATAAAAAAAGAATAATAAAAGATAAAAATTAAAAAAATAAGAAAATAAAAGTAATGAATAAATAAAAATACATATAAACAAAAGTATTAAAAGTATTAAAATAAATAATACAACAAATATAGAACAAGGTAAAGAATAACAATAAAAAATAAAAAGTAAGTAAGTACACAAACAAGAAAGAAGATAAATAAATAAATAAAAGAAACAAGCTACTAGAAGAAAATGTTTAGGCGGAGTTTGACGCTCTGAATATGGACAACACAAAACGCTCTGAATATGAACGCTCCGACTCTGCATCATACAACCATGAGGACCATATGGCCAAAAAAGTGCGCCTACGTAACAGGAAGGAAGATCCTCCCCCACCTCAACCAATGTCCTATAGTGCTGTGGTATGGGGCCATAACAGGGAGCTGCATTGCTTGAACTTTTGGACTGACCGGAGGAGGACCCAGTCGATACCAAAGAGGGGGACATCACACTGACCATGGACGAAAATGGTGGCGGCATTGACCTATCCCCAACTTTTAAATCCTGTCTGGACGATAGGTGTGCATGCAATCGTGATCAAGTTGCTGGGATGAAGAATTGGCTATCGAGTCCTCAGTGCACGCCTGCAAGCGTTGTGGAAACCAGAAGGCCCGATGAAGGTGGTAGATCTTGACTACGATTATTACCTGGTTAACTTCATCGAAGAAGAAGATTTCCTCAATGCACTCACCAAGGGCCCATGGGTAATCTTTGGCTACGTGTTATTCGTTCAACGCTGGCAGCTGTCGTTCAAGCCATCGCAAAGCACTGCCTCCTGTGCCGTGGTTTGGATTCGATTTCCAAACCTTCCCATTACGAGGTATCATCCCTCCATTTTATCCGCCCTGGGCAACCTCGTTGGGCACACCATCAAAATAGATGACGCTACCTACAATGCACAACGTGGGAAGTATGCCCGAGTTGCTGTCGAACTAGATTTAGGTAAACCGTTGCGAGCTAGGGTGAATCTTGATGGTGAGTCACTCACCGTCGAGTATGAAGGATTGTCGACAATCTGTGGTCACTGTGGAGTGGTCGGCCACGTAGCCGGACTCTGCCAGCAGGGCCCTACAGCGACTACCGGCCTACCTCCTAGTAACACACCACCAGAGGTAGAAGACCGAAGGGGGATGCAGGCACCGCCAGGGGCTTCGGTTTTTGGGGGACTAACCGCCCCCTCTAACGGTCCTGGCCCTTGGGTCCAGGTCCTAAGGCGAAACCCACGCCCTATATCATCCCGTCTGTCTCAACCGGATTCGTGCCCTTCTTGTACAGATCCTCACACAGGAGGATCTAGATTTGCCATCCTGCTAGATTCAGAACGGTCGAGCCTAACGACTCCATCTCCATCGTGTTCCACACAAGCACAATTTCACGCGGTTTCCCATCCCTGTACGACTTCGCCTACACAGATGCTGGATCACACTTCGCGCACACTTGGGCTGGACCCAACCAACAGTGTGCCTGGGCTTCCCAAGAACAACAGGCCTGGGCGGAGAGGTAAGGCAGTGGGCCTGCACAGCGGGCCTAATCTAGTAGGGGGCGATGTCATGCTCCTCGGGCCAAGGCCTACAGTAAATATCCAACCCACGGGCCAGGAAAAGCACATAACAGTGGTCCTGACCTCAAACACTGATCTTCTGAGTACGGAGCCCAAATGGAGGGCAATTGGCATCAGTATACATACTATGGAAGGAGTGGCAAATGGGGTGGAGGTCAGGTCTGAGCTCCGACCTGAAGCCCACCCCCAACCTCCAGAACCTCTTGACCTAGTAGAAGGAGAGACCACTATATAGGGGCCCGTTTTCAAACCATCCTGCGACAACATCTCAAGCAGTATAAACCCAGGATTTTAGTGCTTGTTGAAAGCCGAATTAGTGGTCGAAAGGCCCACGACACTATAATGAAACTCGGTTTTGATTGTTCGTTTCGAATGGAAGCGATTGGTTTTGCTGGTGGCATCTAGCTTATATGGCGTTCAGCTGTTGAAGTTTCGGTGCTCTATGCACATCGGCAGTTTATTCACTCCACAATCACCTATGGCTCCTCTTCCTTTGCGTTTACGATGGCTTATGCTAGCCCGAATCCCTCAAACCAAACATACCTCTAGACGCACTTAACTTGGATCAGGCGTACCACTACGCAACCTTGGCTTATTGGTGGGGATTTTAACGCGAAACTAGAAATTATGGACAAAAGGGGTGGGTCCCTTACTACTCCAGTTATTAGAAAATGTTTTACGGATTGGGTACACCTATGTGGCCTCCATGATCTGGGCTATATAGGGTCAAAATTTACCTGGCGGAGGGGGAATGTACAGGCTCGCCTGGATAGGGCGTTAGCTTCCTCGGCTTGGATTTGCCAATACCCACACGTGGAGAACCACCACCTTCCCTATCTTAACTCGGACCACAGGTCTTTGCTTTTACAACTGGATCTGACCTGCCACAGTGACCTTAGGCCCCCTCGATTCTCTTTCCAAGCGGCCTGGTTGGCCCACGCAGATTTCGCGAACATAGTATCCGAGCACTGGCTCCCACCAGCTGAAACCTTCTGCCACTCGTTATCGACCTTCTCCAATCATCTCACGCAATGGAATAAGGAAGTGTTCGGCCACATTTTCCATCAGAAGAAATGGCTACTAGCCCGGTTGGCGGGCATTCAGCGGACCTCGAACCGTGCTGATCTTGAATCCCTCTTAGCGTTGAAAGACAAACTCAGTGAAGATTTACTCCAGGTCCTAAGCAAGGAGGAGCTCTACTGGCACCAGTAAGCGCACTGTGCCTAGTTGGCCCAAGGTGATCGTAACACCAAATACTATCATACGGTTACAATGGCCAAAAAGAAGAAGATGCAGATAAGTTAGCTCCTGGACACAAATGGCAACTCGATCTCAAATCTGGTGCCTTTGCGCAATATGGTGAGAACTTACTTTGATGAGTTGTATACCAATCCCGCGACCCCTTTCCCGCAACTACCACCCACAGGAGCCTTTCCTTTGTTAACTCAGGACCAACTCTCTGACCTTGCTACCCCCATTCTAGAGGCAGAAGTCAGAAATGCGATTTTTAGCATGAACCTAAATAAAGCTCAGGGTTTTGATGGCTTTCCCGCCCTTTTCTACCAGACACATTGGGAACAAGTGGGCCCAAAGGTAATGGAATTCATCTAACAAATTTTTAGACATGAGCGATGGGAGTACGAGCTTAACCGCACTATCTTGGTATTGATCCCCAAAGTCCCCTCTCCGAAATATGTTCATCAGTTCCGACCGATTAGCCTCTGCTCGGTACTATGTAAGCTCATCTCCAAAGTCATAGTGAATCGAATGAAGCCCATCCTAGACCCTCTTGTGGCGCTAACACAATGTAGCTTTATACCGGGCCACCATATAATGAATAATATCATAATAGCCCAAGAGGTCATCCATTCTCTTCGTCGTAAGACCAGGAAGACGAGATATTTTTCCCTTAAAGTATATTTGAAAAAAGCCTATGATCGCCTCAACTGGGATTTCATAGCTGATACTATGCGAGAGACGGGCATCCCGGACGGGTTAGCCTGCTTAATTATGAAGTGCGTGACTACAACCACCATACAAGTCAATTGGAACGGAACTCTATCCGACCCCTTCACCCCTACACGAGGTATCAAACAAGGAGATCCCCTCTCGCGCTATCTCTTTGTTCTTTGCATGGAACGACTAGGACATTTTATCACTTAAGAAGTGAGGAATGGCAGTTGGAAACCTTTTAGACTGAGTAAAGCTGGCCTGCCCCTTTCGCATATGTTCTTTACCGATGACCTAGTGCTATTTGGCAAAGCTACAGATGCACAAATACAGGTCGTCTCACAAACCTTAGACTCGTTTTGTCAGGCCTCTGGTCAAAAAGTGAGCACGACCAAAACCTGTATCTTTTTCTCCAAGAATGTGTCTAGGGAGAGCTTGCATCGGCTCATCCATGCCTTAGATATCCATTCCACTACCGACCTAGGGACATATCTTGGCGTCCCTTTAATTCATGAGTGTACGACTTGACATACATACCAACACATCCTCGATAAAGTGCAACAACAACTAGCAGGATGGAGCGCGAAATCCCTCTCCTTCGCTAGCAGGGTAACGTTAACCCAGTCAGTGATCTCAACTCTTCCTAAATATACCATGCAAACTGCACACCTACCTCGACGTTTTTGCGATGATCTAGAAAAACTAATGCAGGATTTTCTATGGGGATCCACGTTGGGTTCACACAAACCGCATCTGGTTAACTGGGACTCCGTCTGTAGTCCGAAAGCTTCAGGCGGGTTAGGGATTAGGAGAATTAGATCCTCCAATGATGCTATGCTTGCTAAACTCGATTAGGGACTCCTTACAAACCCAACCGCCCTCTGGGTCCAGATCCTCCGATCTAAATACCAGTTTGACGCTGGACATCTTCCACACACCCTGGCTCGGACGAGTGCTTCAGTTATCTGGAAAGTTATCTTTGCTACCTGGCACATCGTCCGACAAGGTCTCAAATGGAAGCTTGGTAATGGCAGCAGGATCCACTTCTGGCTTGACCCTTGGTTGGGTGATTAGGGCCCTCTTGTTTCGGTCTCCACCCGTCAGACTCCAGAGGCATTCATAAATGGCACAATTGCTGAATTCATTGATGAGAGAGGAGCGTGGCAGTGGCACATACTCCACCAGTTTCTGCCTTCTACCGTTTGTTTGGAGTTAACGGATACCCAGCTGCCCTCAGCGAACCAGGGGGCCGACCGACTCGTATGGGGCCCAACGCCTCATGGCGGTTTCACTGTTGCTTCGGCCTATGAGTTAATAGAATCAAACAGCTAAGATATTCAACACTGTTTATGGGCTTTGGTCTAGAAATGGCCAGGGCCACAGCGGATCCGATTGTTTTTATGGCTTCTAGCGATGGTTAAATTACTAACTAACCAACAGTGAGTTATGCGTTGTTCCACGGAAGATGATAGCTGCAGCTACTGTGGCCACCCAGAGACTACCCTTCATGCTCTCAGAGACTGCTCCCGGGTACGTTCCTTTTAGCTACAATTCCCCGCTGGAACGGTTGCCTTGGCTTTCTTTCACCAGGATGTGAGGAATTGGTGGACTTCTAATCTTGCTAACTCGAGCTACTTTCAATCGCAGGCATGGAACACCTTATTCGGGGTGGCGTGCTGGCATCTATGGCAATGGCGTAACAGAAGTCTCTTTGAGACCAGTTTCGTTTGGCCTGCTTCCGGCTACTTCGTAGTTTTAGAATATGTACACTGGCTCAACATGAACCATGCCATTACCGGACGGATTTTTCCCTCCCAAGGGGTGTATATGGGTATGCCAATTCGTTGGACTCCCCCCACCACCAACTGGATCAAAGTCAATACTGATGGAGTAGTTAAGCTCGGATCCCTCCTCGCCACAGCCAGAGGCCTTTTGCGTGATTGCACGGGCAGATGGCTTGGAGGTTTTCTTCACAACATAGGCAAGTGCTCCCCAACCACTGCCGAATTGTAGGGGGTCCATTCGGGTCTTAGTTTGGCTTGGGACCTCAGATTTCATAAGGTGGTCCTAGAGTTGGATTCTCTGGAGGTTTTAAACCTCCTTTCTTCAAATATTTCAATGCTGACTGAGGGTCTTTCTTTGGTGCAGGCTATCTGGGACATGCTGTGTCACGGTTGGACTATCCAGATACAGCACGTTCATCGTGAGGGGAATCAGAGTGCCGATAGTTTGGAAAATTTGGCCTTTCGCTACAAACAAGGACTGCATATTCTTTAGGAGCTCCCACCGGTTACCGCAGAGCACCTCCGCTAGTATCTGTCAGCCAGTGGTTATCGCAGATCGCTACGTTAGGTTTTATTAGAATTATTTTCCTTGTTTACACAAAAAAAGAAGAAAATGTTTAGGCTATTTAAGGAAATGTGTAGGCTAAATAACTAAGAAGAAAATACTACATATTAACTATTTAGACTAAATGCAAGATATAAAATTTGAAGGAAAAATGTTTTAAAAACTTATGAGAAAGAGAATGACCTCTCCATATGATATTCTTTATTTGTATCTTGGTACAGCAAAGTTTCCTATCGGCCACATACTCGGTAAGTTTCAATAGAACGGTATTATTCCTAATCATCTCCTCTTAGTTCTTCTTAAGCCTTTCTCTTTTCTTCTTATTGTTCTTAAGTGTAATTTTCTCACATCTTCTTGCTTGAAAGTCACGATGTCTCCTCTTAATATATCTAAGCCACCTAAGTCTTATCTCTCTTAATTTTTCATTTATATTAGGCGTCCTTAATTTATCTCTTACTATAACATTCATGATATTATCTCTTCTAGTAAAGTTGCACCCCAACAAACATCCTCATCTTTGTTGCTATTAACTTATAACAATGTATTTGTTTAATAGGTAGCATTTTATCTTACAGAACATGACCAATTTAATCGCTAAAAGACAAAATTTCCTTTTAAACTTAAGTAGTATCTTCTTGTCAAATAAAATCCTTGATATATTCTTCCATATAAGTCACCAAAATCTAATATGGTAAATTATATCTTCATCAATCTCTTCGATAATTTATGATAAATCCTAAATACTTAAAGTACTCTTTCTATTATACAAATTATGAACGAATGTTTATTTCCACATTGGAAGTCATTATATTACTTGAAAAATTATACTCTTAAGTACTTTAAGACATGGTACAATGGTTGAAATAAAAAAATTAGTTAAAGAAATGATTTTGTTTTTTTTCTTCTTCTTTGAACTCCCTGTTCACTTTACTCTTCTTCTTGAAGAAAAATTGGTCTTTATTAGGGATGACACTCCAGTTCGGTTTTTTTCTTCTTTGAACTCCATGCTCACTCCATACTCACACTGCTATTCATCTTGAAGAAAAATTAATCTTTCTGAAGGATGACAGTCTGGTCTCGACCTAGTTCGACCTAAGTCTAAATAGTTAAACACAAAATGATGTTATTTTAAAATTTATTTTAAGAAACACTAAGTTAGGTCAGGTTAGACAACTCCAAGCTCGATCAAACCTTAAGTCGGGCTCAAATAGGGGCATGTAGGCAAGTCAGGTTAGGTTAGGCAACTCCAAGCCCGATCGAACCTTAAATTGGGTTCAAATAGGGGCATATAGGATAGCTTGGTCTGACCTATTGGCCTCGTTTGGTTAATTGTCAATTAGCTACTTTTTTAGTTGTTTCATTGATTTCAGCTGTTCGACGCCTTTGACTAGTAGCTGATTTATCGATAATCAGTTGAATATGAAAACGCTGCTACATAGCAGCGTTTTTCTAACCAACCAAAATATTAAAGCTGTAATTCCTATTTAACCCTTTTGAAGATTGATAATTATCATTTCATTTTTGTACATTTTTGTACGTAACAAAAAGTTATAGAATTTATTTTTGAAATATGACCATATGGGCACATAAGCATCTTTTAGCTTGTCATATAAACAGGTGTAGACGGTAATAGGTTAGAAATAAAATATTAACTTTAATCGAAAATAAAAAAAGAAAGATCTACATAAATTTCTCATGAATGATGAAACAATATAAGTGAACATGACTTATCTAAATAACTTAAAATAAAGGTTCTATAAAAACCAGAATAAAGAGAAATACAATATTCCTATTTCATACAGAGTACAAATATAAATAGACATTAATTCCTTATCTAAACTTGATTTACCATATTCAGATAACTATATTTGGGTAAAATATTTTCTCATTATCATATCTCAGAAAGACTATGATTAAAATATTTGGATGTGTCGTCGTCGTCATCATCATATTATTATTATTATTATATATTCTATGTTTTTTATAGTTATAAATTTAATTTTTGTAGAATTAAATATCTAAAATCTAAATTCTTATAAGAATATTTAACGAAATATTAAGATATATAATATTCATACTCTTATAATTTTTTTAAAGTCATGTCCTCATAAGTCATTTTACACATAAATAGTTAATACTAAACATCTCATTTTACTAAACATCTCTAACAAACAGCTAATGCAATTCGCTAGTCAAATCAGCTGATATAATCAACTATCAGCTAACAGCTAGTGCAATCATTTGATTGTCAAAGAGTACCATTATCATCCTTATGAGCTGTTTGGTTCAAGGAATGGAATAGATAAAGAATAGAATAGTTATTCTTAAGAATATAAAAGATGAGGAATAAAATAGAATGAATATTACGTTGATTGGTTTAAGGAATGGAATAGATAAGGAATTTCTATGTCAATATTTGGTTTGAAAATATAAACTTAGAATGACAAAAAAATAACTAATTAAAAGACCAAAATATCATTTTATTATTATTGTTATTTTTGTTGTTGTTGTTGTTGTTGTTGTTGTTGTTATTATTGTTGTTGTTATTATTTTTATTAATTATATTTATTTTGATTATTATTAAATTCCTTATTATTATAAAATTTATTATTTTTATTAATTATATTTATTTCTATGATTAATAAATTCCTTATTAATATATATTTTGTTATTTTATTAATTATTATTATTATTATTAACAATATTCTTATCATTAAATTTATTATTCTTATTAATATTAATTATTATTATTCTTATTATTATTAATTTTGTTTATTTATTATTAAATTCCTTAATTATATTTATTATTATTATTATTATTATTATTAAATTCCTTATAATTATTAATTTTCTTTTGTTATTGTGAAATTTATTCTTAATACTATTAAATTCATTATTCTTATTATTATTACTTATCATTATTAATTTTCTACTAAGAACTATTATTATTATTAATTTTATACTAAGAACTATTATTATTATTATTATTATTATTAATTTTATTTATATTATTATTATTATTTTCTTATTATATTATTAATTATATTTATTATTATTATTAATTTTCTTCTTATTATAGTAAAACTATTATTATTATTATTATTATTATTTTCTACTTATTATTATTTTTATTAATTTATTATTATTATTAATTTTAATATTATATTTAAATTTATTATTATTATTATTAATTTTCTACTAACATCTATTATTATTATTTTATTTTATTTTATTATTTTTGTTAGTTATTATTATTATTATTATTATTATTATTATTATTGAGAGGTATAGGTTGTCTAAAAGAAAGAGAGTTGTATTTGAGGTTATTCCCACTTGTATGGAATAGGTAAAGATAAGTGAGGGTTGTCTTTGGCTATTCCTTAATGTAAGGAATAGGTAATCTTTAAGAATATTATTTTTTGGGTCATAAAAAAAACCAAACAAGAGAATAAGTAATAAGTAAGAATAAAAGAGTAATATAATTTCTATTACCCGTAACCAAACAACCTATTAGTCTCCCCGTCATCCTAATATTATATTATTTAATATATTATTTGTTTTTTCCCCCCTTTTTAGTTAAATTCAGCTCATATGTTTTTACGCTTCCGAATTTTTCGAGTGGATAATGTTAATTTAAACTGGCACCCATATCTAAATACGGAAACGGAATATAAACTGAATCGAACAACCTTAATGAAATGAAATCAACTGTAGACAACTCAACAGTGCCATGAGTCTAGGCTCAGGCGAGTCTTCATCTCCGTCCGCCCCACTGGAATGGAAGTTCTCTCAGGTATTCGGCGAGAGAGCTCCCCGCGAAGAAGTTCTAGATGGTTAGCCACCACCGTCTATCGCTTGTCGTTTAGTAGTTGGCTTCCTTACTTATACTTCCCTCAGCGGTGTTACGGATCATACATATATAAGCTGCTTGCTCTGTGAACTTTTAAATGATCGTCCTTTTTGTTCTTTTAGAATTGATATTGTTGTTATGGTTGACTTTGGCTCCTTCGATTGATGGTTCTTAATATATGGTGGTTGATATGTTTTCCTTTTTGGGTTTTTTATTTGGTAGTTGATATGATATCTGCAATCGAATTTGAGAAGAGTGGCGATTACCTCGCTGTTGGAGATCGAGGTGGCCGTATTGTAATGTTCCAGAGAGAAGACGGCAAACATGTGAGTTTTTCATTATGCTATCTTACAAACCAGAGAGATTTTTTATGAATTCATGTTATGATGTATATACCCATTGATTGTTGGCTTCTCAGACCCCAAGTCAGTACTCTTCTCGACATGAGTTGGAGCAAATGGATTCCTCCTTCTTAGGACGCCCTCAGTATGCGTATAAGACTGAATTTCAAAGCCACGAACCAAAGGTACGTGATATTCAGTTTCCATCGGCCTTTGGTACTGTTTACAATTGTCTGGTGACTAGGTCCTTCCTTCCTGTGTAGTTTGATTATCTGAAAAGCTTGGAGATTGAAGAGAAGATCAACAAAATAAGATGGTGTGCAGCAGTTAATGGATCGCAGTTTTTTCTATCAACAAATAATAAGACCATTAAATTCTGGAAGGTAAGACGGCTTATTCTTTTCCGTATTGCTGCAACTCAAAGCTGACACTTAATGCTATACTGATGGAATAGATTAACACTTATTGATCTTTTAGGACCTAATTGGTATCACTTACCATTTCCATTTTGAGTCAATTTGCTGGTTTGGTATTACTTTTATTTTTGTTTCCTTTTACGATCTTCTTCATTTTCTTGCATGCATTCTATACGCTTTTAACATCATTTGGAACTGGTTCCAATATAATGGAGAAGAAAAGGTTACTAGGAATCTGTCAGGATGAAGCTGATACGAGAACAGTTGGAATGGAATTAGCCAACCAGATCCAGTAAACTGATTGCATATTGTGTTACATGATTTCTTTCTCCTCCACATTGCAAATAGTCATTAATTTGAACTGAACACGGACAATCTTTTAGTTTTAAGTGAATTTCTCAAGCTGCTAAGATATTTCTGTCAGATTAACCATTCATTTTCTTTTTAATTTCTGAGGCTAGGTTAAGGAACATAAAGTGAAAAAAGTAAAAGAAATGGACCTTAATTCAGTCGTATGTTCAGAAAATGCTCTTTTGGCTGAAAGGAGCTTCAGAAGTGATGAAAACAAATCATCTATTGCTAATGGCTATCATCTCGAACGGACAGGGAAGACAGTTGAAGATAATGTGATGTTGACGCAACTGCATGCAAAGGTATCTATTTTGAAATATCAAACTCGAGAAGACACTTCAGAGTTCAATTGTCAACTCTCTATGTAAGTACTGCAAGTATACAGGATGATCTTATAAAGTTATTTTGTATCTAGATGGCTCTCAGTGAAGATACTCCTCGTGCAAGTTGTCGAAAGGTGTATTCTGATGCTCACGACTTTAATATCAACTCAATCTCAAATAATAGGTAAAGATTTTCCATGCAGTGTGCATTAAATGCCCTCTCTTTTCAGCTGTGCCAACTACTATAATATATGGAATTACTGGTTGATGATCTTTGTGCAGCGATGGTGAGACGTTTATTTCCGCAGATGATCTTCGAATTAACTTGTGGAATCTTGAGATCCATGATCAGTGCTTTAATATTGTTGATATGAAACCGCCAAATATGGAAGACCTTACTGGTAAATTGATTATCTCTTTGGTATTGAATTATTGCCACTGTGCTGCATTTTTCTGTGTTAAATATGTTGTTTCTTAAAACTTTGCATTTTTTTCAATTGTATTATACTTTACTTCTTTATAGTTAGAGTCCTAAAGCTTTTAAAAAAGTTAAAAATATTTCCTAAGAATGATCTTATCCTTACTGACTTCTTACTGACTTTATTTCTTAAATGATTAGGTTGCAACTATATAATAAATTTATCATTAATTTAATTTATTATTTTCTGATTTATAAGAAAGTTTAGTTAGAACATATGTAAAGGACTTAATTGAAAACAACAAAGGTTATGAAAAATTGTAAAAAGTAGAAGTCTTATATGAAAATTAGAATTATTTTCATTTGTACAAATTTCAGGAATCATTTAAAATCAATATGAATGATAGACTTGAATGATATGAAATAAAGTTTTAAAATTTGTTTAGAAAATCTAAAAGATTTAGTATTAGACATGTTTTTGTCCTTCTCTCCACAACATAACTTTTTTCTACCATCTATGACTTGATGATTCGTATTTGATGGGTCACATGGTCATTACATTGCCTGATACTGTACTATTCTGTCTAATATTTGTTTTTATCAATATAAGTTTAAAAATTGACTTATGATCTTGCTTAAAATTTTCGTCTTTAAAAATTTTATTTGTTAATGTAAAAATTGGAAACTCATATTTGGTCCCAGTTTGATGCTTTTTCCTTGAATTTTTTCTAGTATCTTCTCATGGAAGTCCTTAACTTTTGTTCAGAGGTCATAACAGCTGCTGAGTTCCATCCAAGTCACTGCAATCTTCTTGCTTTTAGCACTTCAAGAGGTTTTATTCGTCTTGTTGACATGCGTCAGTCAGCATTATGTGATTGTAGTGGACGAATGTAAGTGGTTTATTATCTTTTTCTAGTGGCCCTTATATGTTTCATGATTTTTGCATGTAATATTGGCTTGTCTTATCCAAGTATAATCTATTGTGTAAGGCCCCAGTGTATATCCTAGAAGCATTATAGCATGTCTAGGATGTATTAAGAAGTAAACATAAAGAATTAAGTGCATAAAATGAAATCAATTGATGATATTATATGCCAATGTGAGAACTAAAGAAAGAAGGATCAAATGTGAAGTTTGCCTAAAGTTAACACATGATCCAATAGGATTGAAGCATGTATATAATTCTCGAAATTGCATGAAATGGGTATATAAGAAAGAAGAGAGGGACGATGCATTTTGGGGTTTTAATTCTAAATTTTCCTGTTCTCATTTCCTCTCCATTTCATCTTCTTAATCACATCATTTTGCATGTATAAGGAGTCAAGCTAATTCTAAGTAGAAATCAAGGTAAAAGTTAGTGGTTTTTCTCCTCATCTTTATCTTTTCTTACTTTGCTCATAAAGAGCTGGAATTATAATGTTGAAATCGGGGTTGAGATATGTATTTATGGTGTTTCTAGTTGGTGAATCAAGTAAAGCTAAAGGGAAAGAGAAGGAAAAGCACTGGAAGAGCTAGTTGGCCAATTTCAAAGTTTGAGGCTATACTTAGTTTAATTTATGTTTTTGCATGTTTGAATGTGTACAAAGATTAATTTGGACTTGGAATCGTACTGGAATGGTGTCTTGGTGTTATTTTGTATGAAATTGGTTGAATATGAAAAAAGAGGAAAGTTTAGTGGAATTCTGTCTTAGGTTCACTTGAACCAATCTCATTATTTTGACAATAACTCGGCCTACAGACTTTAAATTGGGTGATTCCAATTGGAGATGAAAATTAAGACATAGCCCTAAATATCTTTAGGAGATACCTGATCCTAATTCTGGTTGCATGACATTGGAAATTGAGATTGAAAATGGTGACTTGATGCTTCCCTATTTTGGAGCAACTTTTGATGTTTGTTTCTTTTCATGATTTAGAAGTCCAAATGACCTAATTTTTGATGCTATAGAAACTAGAGATATAGGAGAATAAATGTATAGAAGATTTCAAAACCTAATTTGAACGTCTATTATGTGAAAGTTACGGAACAAGTGGAAATAAGAATTTTAGGCAGAGGACACGATAGGCAGGAAATCCTCCGTGTCGTGTGATTTGTTTCTAGATAGATTTGTTTGCCAATTTTGGACCCGCACTTGTGCCCCTTAATTTCCTATTGTGTGCCTAGCCCAAATTGCACTATTTAGAGTTTTTCGCTTTCGATTTTTGCTGAATCACATAATCACATCCAAACCTTTTCAGATGTTTATGAAACTTTGTAAACATGTAGAAGTAAATGAAATATGACTTACCATACCCTTGAGGTGGTCTACTCTGTTATGAACCATGTGGATAATTAGCCATCAGATGATCAATAGCCCTACATTTAAAACAAGCCTCAATCAACCACCTGCATGTGCCCCAATGTCTCCTGGCATAGTGTGGGCACTCTGGTAGTCCATCTCCTTGTCTAACTAAAGAGTCTCTACTAGTATTAGATATTGGGGATTGCCCCTCACATCTTCCTCTGGTGGCTGGGCTATAGACTGATTCTGTTGAGGACGTACCCTGTGAGTCTCGGGTCCTCTTGCCCAAAGATGAGCCATCTCTAGAAAAAATTCTCCTTTGTGCCCTTTCTCTCTTAGCTGTCTCTTGCTTCTCTACTTTGATAGCTATTTCAATCAGCTGATAGCAGCTCACTTGTAGAAAAATTAATATCACTAAGTGCTCTTTAATGGAATTATTCAATCCATCATCAAATTGTTTGTATCAAAATGCCTTTGCCAGAATAGGCTCTGAAGCATACTTGTTGAGCCGGCTGAACTCCTTTTTCGTACTTAGCCACAGATAGGTTTCTTTGTCTCAAATTCAGAAATTGCTTCCATTTAGCTCCTTTAGAAGCTTTTGTGACATACTTCTTAAACTCTTGGGTAAAGAACTCCTAGGTCAGAGGGTTAGGCATATGAGGATACAGTAGGACTAATTTACACCAATCATAGGTTGCACCTTGCATGAGAGAGAAAGCATAGGTAACTATTTTTTCGGGTAGACATTTGATCTCCTCTAGAATGCTTTGTGTATGCTCTAACTAGTATTCTACTTTATCGGATTCTTCTAGAGTCACGCCCACAAATTCTTTTGCCCCATGCTTTCTCAAAGCTCTTAGATGGGCAAAACAACCCATTGACACAATCGCTAACGAATATAGAAAAAAATTATAGAAATAATTGATACTTATCTGTGGTTAGGATCGACCTAAACTGACCCATTATGCATACGATTCAACATGCCAAATTAGAAGCTTTAAGAAAGTGCGGGGTTGAAGAATTTGTGGGCGTGACTCTAGAAGAATCCGATAAAGCAAAATACTGGTTAGAGCGGACACAAATTGTTCTAAAGGAGATCAAATGTCTACTCGAAAAAATGGTTATTTGTCTCTTTCTTGTAAGGGGCAATTTTTGAAAAATTTTCTAATAAGTCCCCATTTTTTTCAAAATTTTTGGTACCTGTTGTTATATGGCTGTATTATAAATACCTTAAGTACTGGCCGTTACTAGACGAAACACGCCGGTACTGACCGGTATTTACACCCGATACATAAGCACCTCTATTGGTATGGTACATACCGTTCTCCGACTGGTATGGAACGAAATTCAAAACCTTGCTTTGAGGTCTTCTAGACATATGTTCTCTTATGTGTTTAGTTTCTATAGCATAAAAAATCAGGCCATTTGGACTTCTGAATTATGAAATAAGCACTAAACATTAAAAGCTGCTCCAAAATAGGGCAGCATCAAGTCACCATTTTCAATTTCAATTTCTAATATCATGCAGCCAGAATTAGTACCAGGTCTCTCCTAGGGATATTTAGTCTATGTCTTAATTTTCATCCAATTGGAATCACCCAATTTAGAGGTTTGTAGGCTGATTTATGATCAAAACAATGATATTAGTTCAAGTGAACCTAAGGCAGAATTCCACTAAATTATACTCTTTTGTCATTCAATTCCATATAAAGTAACACTAAGACACCATTTCAACAATCATTCTATGTCCAAATTAATCTTTGTATACATTGAATCATGCACAAACAGAAATTAAACTAAGTATAGTCCCAAATCTTGAAATTGGCCAACTAGCTTTTCTAGTACTTTTTCTTCCCTTTTCCTTTAGCTTTAATTGATTCACCAACTAGAAACACCATAAATACATATCTCAACCCAATTCCAACCTTATAATTCATGCTCTTAATGAGCAAAGTAAGAAAAGATAAAGATGAGGAGAGAAACTACTAACTTTTACCTTGATTTCTACTTAGAATTAGGTCGATTCCTTATATATGCAAAATTACGTGAATAAGAAGAGGAAATGAGATGAGGAAAATCTGGAATTAAAACCCCAATAAGCACTGCCTCTCTCTCCTCTCTTATTTACCCATTTCATTGAATTTATAGAATTACACATATGCTTCAATCTTGTTGAATCGTGTTGACTTTAGGTAAACTTCACATTTGATCCTTCTTCCTCCTTTAGTTCCCACATTGGCATATAATATCATCAACTGATTTCATTCTAATCCATATTTCACATATAGTTATACATATCCATGCTGAAATAAACAAATTACCAATTTAGCCTTTTAAAATTAATTACCATTATGCCCCTTACTATGCTTAGATGCACTTAATTCTTTATGTTCACTTCTTAATACACTCTAGATAGGCTATAATGTTTTTAGGGTATATGTTGAGGCCTTGCATATTGTATTTAGAGCGGTATAATGACTTTGGAGACATTGTTGCAGATTACAGCATACAAACTCCCATGGGCCAAAATCATTATTTACTGAAATTATTGCTTCAATATCTGATGTGAAGTTTACAAATGATGGACAGCACATCTTGAGTCGTGATTACATGAGTTTGAAGGTCTCTAACCCTGATCAAATCATATGCCCCCAAGCCCTACTTTGTTTGTATACTTTTGTGAATCTTGATCAAATGTTTCATTCAAAATTAGATAGCATATATAATGTCTTGAACAAGGTGATGCTTTCATATCTTGCTTTAGCTATGGGACACACGTGTGGATTTTTCACCAGTTGCAGTATTCAAGATTCATGAGCACCTGCGCCCTAAGGTAAGAGCACGTATTTATGGCTTTCCCCTTCAGAAAGGTATTTTCTGACAAATGTATTTATGATGAAAGATGAAATTTATTTTATAAGACTTTGATTTGATGTTTCTCTAGTTTTTGTCTCGGTAGATCAAACAACAAACTCTTAATAGTTTCTATTGTTGCATGTACCTTTCTTATCAGCTGCATCATCTTCTAAATCCAAGTAAAACTGATATTTCATTAGTTATCAGGGCTCATCATGAAATCTTGCTCCTTGTTTCCATTTCACATGCTGGTTTTCGATTTTGAGCCTAATTTTGTGATTGGACCCTTTATTTGTTCCTTCAATACCATTTATGTACAAATCTATTTAAATGGTAGATTTTGCTCATAGTCGACCTTAGCTCAGTGGCTAGAGCAGAGGACTGGTCCTCTAGGTCGCTGGTTCGATTCCGGCAGGTCGAAGGATGAGTTTCTTGGCCTATGTCATTCCCTCCTTATCCTTTTGTCATCATCTTAAGATCTCAACAATTTTACACGATGATGACCTTTAAGCTACAGTGAATTTGTTTGGAACTCTAATACAATTCTATGTTCTGGACACAATAATAAAGTTTTTTTTTGAAAAATTAACACAATAATAAAGTTGTTGAGCCTATGAACAGTATCTTTTATAGGAGTTCATCTGGTGTGCTGACAAAATTATATAGAGTATGGGAGTGGTTGGGATAAACAAAATAGATGTTTAGTTTATGTAGGATAATATATCAGAATCTTAACTTTGTGAGTACATACTAATGAACAGAAATTGAACGAGTTTTACAGCATAGATATTCTTATGCAACAAATAGAGTTCACTAAAAAAACTATCTTAATCTCTCCAAAGGTATTGGATAGGCTACCCCAGTCTGTGGTACAACTTCCATGCCTTCTTTCCCATTTTTTTTAGTAGTCTATTCCACCCTATATTGTCAAATGCACCAAAAGCAACGTAATGTAACGGGGCTTGTCCTGTTTATAATCTGCAGAATTAGGTAATTGACCCAAAGTATGATGTTTTTCTGGAAACTGATCGAGTCACAGGCCTTCTCCACTCGGGCACACAATCTGGCAGTATGTCCAAGAGTTTCTTCTTCCTATTTATGTCAGATTACAATATGAGCTTCTTTAGGGTTAGAGAGAAACCATAGATCTCTAGAACAAGACTCTGGTTTTGTTTGTAGAAAAATTCAGCATGCTTTTCCTTCATGATTGCCGAGGAATTAATAGTGTACCAGTAGCTCTGAAACTAGGATAATAACTAGACATGAAAAAAACCATCATATGTAACTGCAAATAACTTCTCAAGCCCACTTCTATAATAATGACTAATAATAATTCTACTAATTCTACTAATAATCTAAGACCTGTGAGAAATTTTTTTAAGAAAGCATGGGGCATGACATGTGAAGAAAGTAGGTTGTTGGTATGTTCTACTACAAGCCAAGTGCCAATGATTAGTTCTCTATCTTAGAATAGCTCATGAAGCCAACTTTTCAAGAACATGCACATCGAAAGAGGGATTGTTTCAAATTATTGGAAGAAGTTGGTGACCAAGCAATTGGTATTTGTTGAATACGCTCCTCAAGTTTTAACTAAATAACTATAAGTTGACGACTACCGAAATAACACAGTCATGAATGAAAGTTCGTATCTTATGAATTTTTATTGAAGCAATCCATGAACCTGTGCCTAATGAAACAGTTTCTGGTCTTTATGTTTGAACTGAAGACTTTATGCCATTTGATTCTACCTTGTGGTTAACAACCTGCTCTATGTTCTGCAGTTATGCGATTTGTATAATAATGATTCCGTATTGGATAAATTTGGTTGCTGTGTCAGTGGAGATGGGCTTAACTTTGCAACTGGTTCTTACAGGTTCATCTGATGCCTCAAACAAGAGTAGCATGTTATACTTTGTTGTGAGTTGGGATTTTGTATTTCTAGTAAATAATCTTCCCTGATTTGCTTTTAGCAATCTTTTACGTATATTCTCACATGGAGGAAGCGAAGAAGGGATTACAATTGAAGCTAGCAAAAACCCAAATAGGTCGATCCTCATATCTTATTTCTTCAAATAATGCATCTGGTTTGAACTAAGGGAAAGTTGTGCGTTTAGCTGATTGTGAAATGTTGTAGTTATTCAACATGCAATACTACAAACTTTATTGTTGATATAGATAAAAAATGAGATGTGTTACTTTGCCAATATACAGCATGACTGAGTAGACTCACTTGGTTTGCATTTTTGTATGGGCAAATTATGACATCAGCATACAAAAACCTATGATATAACTAGGTCACAGGATTTGGGAAGTTACGTTTCTTCGGGCCCAGCAGGATCTATCAAGAATCTGTATTTTTGGTACAATATCGAGATGAAAATGTTTCTTTACCCAATTATTCTGTTTGGTTGACTTTGTTCAGTTAAAGATGGTGAGTCAATAAATACATCAGTCATGAGTTTATTAAATTGTTTCCTGATTTTAGGCTTACTGTGAACATCCAGTCATCATCAATAATTAGACAACGTGATCTAGTAGTTAAGAGTTTAGCAAATTCATGGAGAATATCAAGCAGTCCAACAAATAACGAAATCATATTTTGATAAAAAGCATTGGAGCTATATGAATTTGGAGGTTTTTGTTAAATTGGTAGGCAGATTTAAAATTTATAGTAATTGATCATGTTTGTCATTGTGTAACCATGTAAGTTCTTCGTAATGGTCACAGATTGTGATGGTGATGCCTTTTTTTGTTACATATCAAAACAGGAAGTCTCTTCTTCATTCTGCTTCAAGGGCGAGGAGGTTGTCCTTGAGCAACTTTACCCGTGGATTCCATCTGCAAGGTTAATATCTCAAATGATGTTATTATGGGTATATAAATTTTGCAACTGAGGTTCATACTCACTATGATATTTTTAGCTGATTATACAGCACATGAAAATTCAACTTCAGGCAGCAATGAGTTCTCCTGCGACCTAACCTCCAGGCTACTTCATTTGGCATGGCATCCAGCGACCAACCTACTTGCCTGTGCTTCTGGTAGTAGCTTGTGGATGTATTATAAGTAACGTTGCGGATGGAAAATTTTCAGTAACTAGCAGAAGTTTATTTCTGGAGGAAAGTAAGTATTAATAAGACAGTGTAAGTGAATAGGTGCTGGCATAAACAAATCAGAGGGCAACTCCCTCCGCCTTCAATGGTTATAGGTTTAGTCAAATATAGGAGTACTAACGTAAGATCCGACTTATAATAGATGTTTCGTTGGTTTCACATAAGACATCAATTCTTTTTTAATTTTTGTTTGTAATATACTTGGATTATTAGATTATTAGAAGAAGAGGCAATGAAAATATTATTCTCAGTTACACGATCTGCAAACTTAGACGTCTTGTCTTCTTTTATGAAGTACGTTAAGACTCTGCTAAATATCACTAGATGAAGGGTGAGTTAGATTTAAAGTATGTGCTTTGCTCTGTTTCAAAAGTTGTAGTTAAGCTTTAGTTCCAAATGTTTGGATCTAGAAAACTGTACCAAATTCTCAGATCGTGAGGATTTTGAATTCCTCAATTTGAACCATATGTTCAAATCTTCATAAATTTCTGAAATCTGCAAATAAAAGCAGCGGAGGAGCACAAACATACTGTAAAAACAAACAAGAGAAAGGCCTTTCACATAAACCCTATGTTTCTTTTTGGATACATATCTTTAGCCCTTGTCATTAGCTTACCATGGCGTCATTTACGTATCTTTATTTCAAAGTTGCAAATACTGTACCGGATTTAGTGTTAGATTAAGTTTCGATATGGTATTGTACCAGTATTGGTCAATAATAGGCGTCGTTTTGAGTCATTTTTTAAATTTATTAATAGTCCCTGAATTTTTTTAAAATTTACGAAATAGTTCATTGGTATATTGTACAATTATATTGTATACTTTACAAGTTTACATCAACTTTGTTTCAAAAAATTATAATAATTAACAATAATCACAATTAATATGAAATAACAATAATTTTTCAATATATCACACATAAATAATAGCTACAATTAATATAAAAAAAGACAATCATCATAATATAAATATAAAATTAAGAATAATACAAAGTATTTAAAATATTATAATGCAATTCCATCATTTTAATAAATAATAATTGCATCAAAACATTTAACAAAATGAACAATAAATATCCTTAATTATCACAATTTACAAAAAGAATTCACGACGAGGAAACAATCAAGTAGAAGTTAAACCTAAAAAAAAACATTTACAATTACATTACATATATAGAATTTAACATAAACATCAAACATAAGTAAAATTAAAAGAAGATGAGAAAAAACCTAGAATGAAATTCAATTGTTAACGGAAAGATACTCGCTATAACTGCACTGACCCTAGTTATCATTTAATACAAATTCTCATCATTGAGAGGAAATTCATCATCATTATCATTTAAATTTAATGTATCAAATGACATGTTACTGCTTTCGTATCCAAGATTATCTTCCAAGTCATTGACATCTACCAAATTCGGTTCTTCAGAAGCCCAATCCACTAAAAGATCAATATTATTAATGAAAATTAGATCGATTGAACTACTTGTATTATTAAGACTCCTAGTAAACAAAAAATATTTTCTAAGAAATTATATCGAAATTAATAATAATAATAATAGTAATAGCATACCTTTTCTGAAGCTTTAAATTGTAACGAACAAAAACTAAGTCATTCAACCTCTTATGCTCCAATCTATTCCTTTTTTTGGAGTGGATAAATACAGATGTTCTCCAATTTTGTTCACAGCCTGTTGCACTTACACATTGACTTAAAATTCGAATTACAAACCTTTTCAATTCTGGAACATCATTTCTGAATTGATCACACCAAGAAACTGTAAGTTATAAGATAACAAAAGTAGCGTTATCAACAAAATAAAGTGATAATTAATTTTCAACAAATAAGAAAAAGGAAATAACTAATATCTGGAGAAAATTTTCCTCTTTGTTGAACAACAATTGACATTCCAAAATCTCCATAAGATAACTTATAAAGCTCCATTTGTGAGCTTAAGAGATCTTCTATTGCATCAATACTAACAATTGATGTAATAGTTAAAAGCATTCCTCTGTTAACTTTAACTTGCTTGGTAAGACCTAGTCTAACATAAACACTAGAATTCAAAAAGGCCCTAGCTGCGATCAATGAAGAAGAAAGTTGTCTTTCCCTTCTCTCATTAATGATTGAAAGATATGATGTGTATAAAGAAGGCCTATGTTTCAGATTGACCTTGATTACTTCCATCGCTTTTCCTTGGTATAAAGAATATAACCTGTTGTTGGCTTTTCTTCAATATGAGCCAAGCGAAGAACCCTCACCAAAGACTCACAAACTCGGATAGCAAATTGACATTGAGACCAAAATTCTCTATCTTCCAGTGTAATATTACAAACCTTTACTCCGGCATTAGACCTAGTATGTTGAGATGCAAAGCACTTATCACTTGTAAAGATTTGTCTTAACCCTTTCTTCATCGAAACAAATGACTAAAGTGATAAGAAATTTGTTACAAATCTTGTTACAGCAGCACGACACAAATTCATACCATTGGTAAATTCTTTTATCATTAAATTCAACACCCACGCACAATTATAAATGAACTTGGTCACCTTTTTAGCTTTCTGCATAGTCTCATCAATAACAGGAAAATACCTAGGATCCTCCATATTTTTCAGCATTAAGTCAATGCAATGTGCAATACGAAGAGTTCAAAAAAAATTATACATATTCTGTAACCTTTTTCCTGTCGCTTTATAAGCGGAATCATTGTCAGTAATAAACTGAACAATGTTTTCTGACCCTACTTCATTCACAACTTCATCAAATATCATAAACAAAGTCTAAGTGTTTCTAATAAGACCAGATGCATCAATAGATTTAAAAAAAATAGAGTCATTTGTAGAATAAACCAAAAAATCTATAATAGGCTTTTGTCTCCTATTTGTCCAATCATCACACATGATTGAATATCCATAAGTACCCCAATTAACTCTTCTTTCAGCCAAATAACTTCTAATTTCAGAAACCCAACATCTCAAAAGTTTACTTCTTAAGTCATCAATCGAAGGACCTTTGTAACTCACAATGTCAATCGGACCATAAGAGGTTGTTGCATCTATCATAGGTTGATAATAATAAGATTGAGAAGTATTGAATGATGAACCTGTATTACACCGCCATCTAGCTACTGCCATATTGACATTGTGAGTCACATCTCTTGATTGCATTGCACTACGAATTGAAGGTTGTGCTCCAGTGGTTATTCGTGGTTCAAAGAAACTAGTCACCTGCCTTCTTGTCTTCCTCACATCAAGTTCAGGTACTTCTTTTTAAGCCTAAGATGGAACACTGCCAGTACCACTACCACTACTACCAATACCACCTTCAACATTTCAATAATCACCACGGAAACTAGAAAACAAACTTCCACTACCAATTTCAAAATTCAACCTTTCCTTTCTATCTCTCTCAAGTTGATATTCGTCAAGAAATGTTTTCATTTGCCAGTTCACACCATGGCTTACTTTGTTTATAAGTTTCTACATCTCCTTTAACCCCAGCTAAATGTTTCTTCAATCGGGTGATTCTTCCACCTTTCAAATGCTTGTTACAAAATAAGCAAATTGTATGATTCTTCATACCTGAGACTAATGTAACATGAGTCTAAGCTGGATCATTGTATCTTTCTGAAGTGGGTTGATCAGAAGTACTTGAACTTCCTTTCATTTATCTGTAACAAAAAAAGTGAAGATGTTAGTTTTGTAAGAAATTAATCCTTTAGTAGTTTCATCAACAAAATTAGCAATGCTAACCCTAAGTCCTTCATGAGGCAATGTAGCAAAAAAATGTCTTTAAATCTTTATATTAAGCCTAAAGAAGTAAAGATGCATGAAACTATAGTAAAATTCAGAAATATATAGACTTTACTATTGGAGAGTAGTAAAGCCTATAAGTATGAGAGTTAAGATTTAAAGAGTATATGTCTTGATAGATGCATTATTTTGTTTTAGTGACTCCACATAAGACTTATAATACCCACAAGGCATCCAATTGCTGATATGTAAAGAACCTCCCACATTGAATATAATTCACTTGCTGATATGTAAAGAACCTCCTAGATTCAGTATAATTCACTGGCTGATATGTAAAGAACCTTCCACATTCAATATAATTCACATCTTTCACTATTTTTTCAACAAATTCTTTCTATGGTGATTGCATGTTTGGACAACAACTAACCCAATGGGTTGAAAGATTTAGCATATTATAGATGGAAGGCAATGATAAATTATATTATTATTATACTCAATTAACTATTTACCTAATATTCAAATACCATTTCAATAATTTCAAGATTATGTTAATTAATTATTTATTTGAATTTTTTCCAATTTACAATCTCAATTTGTTCATTTTAAGTTAAGTAGAAACTTTGAATCCTTTCTAACTTTTAAATCATGCATCATAAAGTTAAGTTAAAACTTGAAATTTGAAATCCTTTCCAAAGTTTTAATGCATGCCGTGAATGACCAAAAAATTTAACATAAATCAAGTCATCAATTATCAATCCACAAATGAACTAAAACCAACTGAACCATTAGCACATAGTAACATAGTACATATGACTTTCATTACCAACTGAACAATTACCAAAACCAACCAAAACCATACTCCTTTCATTCAATTCAACTCCAAATCCAATCCATAATATCCATTATCCAACTCCAACCAATGACACACAAAGTCACAAATGCTTCATAATTTCATTCCAACTTCCCATTCACAATCACAATTCACAACGCAAACAATTAACCAGAAAAATTCTAACAGAAACTGGAGAACAACACACCCAACCAAACAGAAATTCACAATCGGTGATGGGTATAACAAAATTAGGTAGGGTCGGGCGGGTCGAGATTTGTGTATTATTCCCAGATCTGACAACTGCGTGGTTGGCGGTCGTGGAGAGAAGACGATGGTGGTTGGTGGTCGTTGGTGGTGGAGGAGTAGTGGTGAAGGCTCGGTGGCGACATTGCGTGGTGGATGAAGATGTTTGAAGATGATGTCGCATGGTGGAGGAGCAGTGGAGCACCATTGGAGTCACGTAGTGGAGCTAGAGTACCAAGCGCCACCGGGGAGTGGAGAGGATGACGAGAGCATGGGTGAGATGGAGAGAGGATGAGGTGAGTTTGAGTCTTTGGGAGAGAGAGGAAAAATTGAAAAAGGAGAGGCAGACCGTAGCAGAGGCGTCAAGGTGGGAGTAGTTTTGTTAGGTTTTTTTTTATAATACAAAATGGTCCTCAAACTTTTGTAAATTTATAGTACCACCCTAGTATATGCTAGTATTTTGAGTACCGACCGATACCAGATGGAAACACCCCGTACCAAAGACGTCGATATTGTTCAGTTTTTCGGCCAGTACCGACCGATACCAAATGATATGCACAACTCTGTTTTATTCTTTAAGTATTGGATTATATATATTGAGATTCTTTATGGTTCAATTTTTTAAAATTCTTTTCAAGATTATCATTCACTTTATTATCATGACAATATTATTAGACCCTGTTTGGTTCAATTTTTTTTACCGTTTTTTGTTGTAGTTTTCATAAAAAAACAAACCACTTATGCAATCAGGTTTGGCTAAGTGTCGTTGCCATTTCTGGTTTCTAAAAACAAAAAAACAGCAATAAGTTTACGAAAACGTAAAAAAGACGTTCGTAAACTTTTAAAACAGGTTTTTTTCTTTTTCAAAACATGATTTCTTTTAAACAAAAATTCTGCACCGCCTGACTCTTCTCCATCTTCAGGTTCGTCTTCTGCGCGTCTTCACCAGTCTTCACCTGTTTTGTTCTCACATCATTTTAAACTACAGACATATGGCTTTTCTTCTTCCTCAAGTTTTGTAGCTGTCTTGTTCTTGAACTACCAATTATTTAATGTTGCATGAGACGCTTTTTGTGGTGGCATGTGTTTTTGTCTTCTTGTGATTTATTAGATGTTTTCTTCTTGGACTTCACGTACATATGAAAGGATTCATGTCTGGCTCTTCTATTTATTGCAATAGGATGATGTCTTCTTGTCCTCAAGCATTTAATGTGGTTTCATCATATTCCTTTCTGGTTGGATGTATAATTTCTTAATGGTTTGGCCTACTCCTTCAAATTTGGACTGCTTTTCAAGTTTCCAACGAATAAAGTGGGCTTCGCATGTTGTTGCGTCTACTGCTTAATTGAATTAACAAAGTCATTATTTAAAGATTTTCTGCTTAATTGTCTCAGGTGAGTAGCCCCTGGACTTAGAGAGCTTGTGGACGGTCAACTTTGCAAATAGTTTCAAGCGTCTACAAAACTTCATCTGCCACTGGTTGGATACACATCATTTATATCACCATAGAATTGATGGACAAATTAGGCTTAAAAGATACCTCCGAACCAATTTAAAGAAGAATGTTAGTATATGAGTAATGAAATTATAAGTGAATTATAACGGAGGGAGTATATCTTACATAAGAGATAAGATTGATATGTATAGTGTGGTACCTTAATACCCCTGGGAGGATATTGTGAGTGCCACATATATACAGAACACACTGAACATGAGGCATTTCAAAACATACAAAACACTTTATACGTACATTACCAGAAGTCTCAACAACATGCATCGCATATCAAAATTTCCAAAAGCAGCTTAAATTAAGGTTACTACAACCCATCAAAATAAAATTCAAGATTCATATACATTAAGTACAAGTCCAAAAACAATCTCAAAATACATATGAACAAAACAAAAATCAAACTCATTGGCCATTGCGGTTGTCTTGTCCCAGTTCCTACATTCCTCTTTCAGAACCTACACGGGGCAAATCCACCGTTCTAAGTATATACTTTAGTGAGTAATAACTAATCTATAGATAACTGACATCTTATCATACTGAATCATACAATAGCATATACATGTACTAAACAATAAATCAGATATAATGTATTTCAGAACAAACTTTATATTTAACAGAACTGAATATCACAAGAGGGTGTAAACCCTCCAGAATCAGAACAATAATGTTTATATCATAATCAAACATATATATCATAATTACAAAACCAGATAACTGCTAATCCATAAATAGAAGTGGGTAACGGGACTTATATAGAAGAGACCGAAGTCTCGACATCGAAGTGTCACAGAAGAGATTGAAGTCTCAACACCTAAGTGTCAATATCATAAGACACCGAAGTGTCACAAAAGCAGCTGCAGACCCTTCTAGCCATGCCTATTTACCCATGACTAGGACTTGACGGTTTTAAAAACCAAACACATTCATATCATGTTCAACATAATTAGGCAATCATTGCTTTCATGCCAAAATTCAAACATATTAATCTAATAGCTTTGCAAATCATTCAATGGATTAAAGTCAAATAGCAAACAAACAGTCAAAGAAAAACTATCGCAAAATTTCTCACTAGATTTCTTACTGAAGTACCCACAATTATTTAACAAGACAATACTTACAGACAAGACCATCTAAATTTCTTACAAAATTTACCCTATAAAATTACTTACAAAATCTCCCTTATTGCTTATTGTCTCGACGTCCCGGCAATATCTGGAATCGGTCACTCGATGGGTTCCTCTAAAACATTTAATACAAATACATATCATTATTGTGCACAATTATGAATTTAATTATGCACATTCATGTATACTGAATATGTATGACACATGTTTATGACAAATTCCGGGTTTTTTATCCTTAATCTTGTCGCATTCTCAATAATGCGAAATCATACTTAATTCCTCAATCCAGATTTATTTCACAACCAACTTTCGGGTCCACTTTGTTCAATTATTATCACCAGGTAGATAAGGTAATTAGGTAATACTTCCTTCTAGAAAGTTTTCTCTCTTTATCTTAGGTTTCCAATGATACCAATTTTATCTAATTTGGGTCAGTATATTGAAAGTTATACCCAAATGATTTCAGATTGTTCTTAAGCTTCAATAGAATTTTTATCTCAACTTCCAATCAGATTATGAAATTTTTAGAGGTAGAATTAGAATTTAATATCTTCATAAAATTTGTATCCTTGTGTCTCTAGTTTAATCCAAATTAAAAGTCACTCTATTTGGATAACTACAAAAAAAGTTATGCCCAAAATATTGAAGTATGCTCTGTGTTGGAAAGTTCGCCGCGACGAACTTTTCCAGAGAGGAAAAGCTCACTTCATTTCTTATAAGTTGGCAGCGGTGAACTTCATCCTTCAAGTTGGCCGTGGCGAACTAGAAAAGGTTGGCCGCGACGAACTTTGACAGAAGCATACTTCATTTTCCAGATTTTTAACTTCATGCCAATTTTCCAGTCTATTAAGGACATAATTCGAATTCAATCCCTTCATAAAAAATTTATCTCTATGTCTTTAGTTTACTTTGAATCAAACTTCATCCAATTTGGATATTTATAGATCAAGTTATGCCCTAAAGACAATCACATGATCAGTAAAATTCTGCATATCCTAACTCCAACTCACTTCAAACTTTCACCAAGTTATACACACCTCCGAATCTACTTCTTCCTTCAACACCCACACTTGCCTCAACACCATTCATGCATGCAACAATCCTCAAGCATGAAAATGCATACCAATTACACATGCATGCAGTTACAAACATTAAAACTTGAATAAACTTACTTAACTAAGCTTCTTTCTCTCTCTTCTCTCTTCAGCAAAATTTTCAGAATTTAGGATAGAAAATGATAGTTTCCGCGGATGCAGAAAAGGAAAGAAGAATGAAATAAGCAATTGACTAGAGGTTTATAAGTGTTTTTGATTGATAAGCCAATAACATTAACAAGCACAAGTTCAACGGGTGAGCATTAAATGAAGTTTAATGGTGGTGGAGACAAATATAAAGAGTATGTTTAAGAAGGTGATGTTCGGTGTTAGAAGAACCAAAAGGAAGAGACCAAATGCATCAAATGTTCCCTTTTCAAACATAACTTAAACTTAGGTGGCTTCTTAATAAAATACCAAATGTCACTCCATAATTTATCCATTTGTCAACTAATGATTTGTCTCTTGTTTCTTTTTTTTAAAAATCTAAAATACCTCAAATTTTCAATAAATTTCCAAAACATCCTAAATGTCTCTAAAAATGTAGAATTAATAATAATACACACCAATTTAATAATCTAAGACAATTAATCCATAATTCACCAAAATTTCGAAATAACAACTATTATCACCAAATAAATTTGTAACACATTTAATCCAACATTGATACTTTAATAACAAAAAAAGAATATCGCTTATACCCGAAAAATGTCATGAATGCATGTATAATATTGGTATGAGTCCAAAAAGGCATATGAACAAATAAGCAAAAACTTAATTATGTCAAGCATACCATGCATTGAAATTCCTTAATATTCTAACCCTTAATATGGGGCGTTACAGTTCTTCCCTCCTTAAGAAATTTCGTCATCGAAATTTACCTAATCCAAATAGTTGCGGATACTGAGCTTTCATAACTTCTTCCGGTTCCCATGTTGCTTCCTCAATTCCATGATGTTACCAGAGTACTTTTACCAAAGGCACTGACTTGTTCCTGAGCTATTTAACTTCTCTGGCTAAGATAGAAACTGGCCCTTCTTCATATGACAAATCTGGTTGCACTTGAATCTCTTTCACAGGAATCTTATGTGTAATATCAAACCGATATCTTCTCAACTTAGAAACATGAAATACATCATGTAACCTGGCCAATTCTTTAGGAAGAGCTAGCTGATAAGCTACTGGTCCAATTCTTTTCAGAATTTCATAAGGACCAATGTATCGTGGACTAAGCTTACCTTTCTTTCCAAACCGAAGTATGTGTTTCCATGGTGATACTTTCAAGAATACCTTATCTCCTACTTGATACTCGATATCTCTTCTTTTTATGTCAGTATAGGATTTCTGCCGGTTACTGGCAGCTTTTAACCTTTGCTGAATAATCCAAATCTTTTCTTCAATATCTTTCACAATTTCTAGCCCGATAATCTTGTTTTCACTCAACTCAGTCCAACATATTGGAGTTCTACACTTTCTACCATACAACGCTTCATAAGGTGCCATGCCAATGCTCGTCTGATAACTATTATTTTAAGCAAACTCCATTAGAGTCAGATAGTTATCCCAACTCCCGGGAAACTCTAATTCTGTAAACTTTTCCAGAATCTCAAAGTAAATCGAGGATCACGATCTGAAATGATAGACAATGGTACACCATGTAGTCTTACTATCTCATTTACATACAAATCTGCAAGCCTATCCAAAGAATAGTCGGGACAAACAGGCAAAAAATGAGCAGATTTGGTGAACTTATCTACAATCACCCATACAACATCATGCTTCCTTTGAGTTAGAGGTAGTCCAGTGACAAAATCTATGGTAATATTATCCCATTTCCATTGAGGAATAGGAATCGGATGTAACAAACCAGATGGGACCTGATGCTCAGCTTTAACCTACTGACATGTCAGACATCTTGCTACATAATCCACAACATCCCTTTCATACCTGCCCACCAGTAATACTGCTTCAAATCCTGCTACATCTTGTTTCCACCCAGATGCATAGTAAATACTGTATTATGAGCCTCAAACAACAACTTCTTCTTTAATTCATCATTAGCTGGCACACAAAGTCGATTCTTATAATACAATTCACTATCACCTTGCACAAAAAAATCAGACCATTTGCCTTCTTGAGTAGCCATGATAAGTTGTTGTAACTCACCATCAGCTCTTTGAGCGTCACAAATCTCCTGTCTCAAAGTAGGCATTGCGTTCAATTGAGCCATCAAAGCTCCATCAGATCCCAGTTTCCATCCATTCTGTTTAAGTGATAATGCTGAGATGGTCTTTCGACTCAAAGCATCAGCTACAACATTAGCCTTACTTGGATCGTAGTCCACAATACAATCATAGTCTTTAAATAGTTCCAACCAACGCCATTGTCTCAGAATGAGTTCCTTCTGGGTAAGCAGATACTTCAAACTCTTATGATCTGTGAAAATTCTACACCATTCACCATATAGGTAGTGTTGCCAAATTTTTAAGGCAAACACTACTGCTACAAGTTCCAGATCATGTGTAGGGTAATTCTGTTCATAAGTCTTTAGTTGCCTAGAGGCATAAGCAACTATCTTTCCTTCCTGCATCAAAACACAACCTAAACCAATTCTAGATGCATCAATATGTTAAGTCAAGAGGACTTCACGATGACTAATTTTGATGACAATTAAATAATAATAATGTTAGAAACAAATGAACGTTTTGACAAGTGTGTTAAGTGTGTAGAAGCAAAACACAGACGAAGTGCAAAACACAGACGAAGCGCAAAAACACAGATGAAGTGGAAAACATAGACAAAGTGTAAAACACAGATGAAACGCAAAAATACAGACAAAGTGGAAAACATAGACAAAGCGCAAAAACATAGACGAAGTTGAAAACACAGACGATATAAAGAAGAAGTTACACCAGTGCATCGGACAGTTACTTAGTTGGAGTTAGTTACAGAACGCAACTAAATAACGGTTTTAAAGATTCAAGAAGTGGTTATCAAGGATCAAGAAGCAGTTAGAGACTTAGGCTATAAATACTAGTCTTAGTCGAAGATTTTACAATCTTACAAATCTTACAACTTTTGAGAAATCATTTGATCCTTGAGCTTTCAAGTACTTACATAGAAAAAAGAAATTCTATAGTGCGATACTAAGAGAGCTAGCCCTACTGTAACAAAAGCTCACAATATCTTTCTAGTGAGAGAAAGAAAAGGCTGAGAGCCTGCAGATGCTACGTAAGCAGAAAGAATACTTTGTGTAAAAGACCTGAAGAGGCTCTGGAAGGGAAAAAAGAGTACTTGTAATTGTTTGAAGTATAGTGAAACACTCAGACGAACTCTGAGGACAGGATGTAGCCCACGATTTAGGATGAACCAGTATAAAATCGCGACATCTGTCTTCTATCCTTTTACTTTAGTTTATTTTGTTGTTAAACAAGTATATAGAAGTTATTTGTGATTTAACTATGTAATAATTTTATTATAATCCTTGTGATATCTTTTTAACAAGTTAGAGAAGTTTTTAGCAAGATTTTGTATTCACAAAAAGGATACACCATTCAACCCCCCTTCTTCTGTATCTAGTTTCTTGTACGTAAATTCTATACTAACGTGTGGTTTACTTCAATTGGCATCAGAGCTCGGTTTTCAAGAACCACTTTTACAAAGTGAGGACAAAGATCCATGGCAGAATCACATATTTTTATAACTGAAGGTGCCTCCGTCACAAGACCTCCTGCGTTCAATGGTGAAGATTATCATTATTGAAAGGACAGGATGCGGCTCTTCACAAAATCCACACACATTGATCTTTGGGATATCTTCGAGAACGGACCATACGAACCAGTAGATGATGAAGGTAATGCCATTCCTCGCAACAGATGGTCAGCTGATCACAAAGCCAGATTTCAACTAAATTCAAAGGCCAAGTTCTTTCTAAGTTATGCGTTGAGCAGAAGTGAATATGATAAAGTTCATGGATGCGAGATTGTGAAGGAGATGTGGGACACTCTATCATCCCATATGAAGGCACAAACTAGGTGAAAGAGTCTAAGATCAATATTCTTGTACATCAGTATGAGCTGCTTAAAATGAAGGAAGATCAGTCTATTGATCAGATGTTTGGACAATTTCAAACTATCATTAATGAACTTAAAGCTCTTAGGAGAATCTATGATAATCAAGACCATGTGAGGAAGATTCTCAGAAGGTTGCCGAAAAGATGGAGACCCAAAGTCACTGCTATACAAGAAGCCAAGGACTTGAGCAAATTAAAGCTAGACGAATTGCTTGGTTCTTTGAAGATACATGAAGTAGAGCTGGATGTTGAAGATAAACCTAAAAGAGACAAATTCATAGCATTAAAGGCTGGTCAGAAAAATCACAAGACTTAGAGAAATAGAAGTTCTTCGTTAAAAGCATTAAAGATCGAAGAAGTCAAGAATGATGATACCGGTGAATCTGACGTGATTCAAGTAAAGATGATGACGAATTATCTTTTATTTCAAGGAAGATCAGAAGCATGTGGAAAAAGAAAGCAAAACGAAGCAAAAATTTTTCTTTTAAGAAAAATAGCAAAGAAGACGTTAAGAACGAGAAGACCTCTATCATTTGCTACGAGTGCAACAATCTAGGACACTACAAGTTTGAATGTCCGTTGCTGAGAAGAGAACCGAAGAAAAATAAAGGAAATAAAAAGAGTACAGTGGCAACTTGAGAAGATTTAGATTCATCCAATTCTGATTCAGAAGCATCAGAACAAGCAAATATATGCTTGGTAGTCGAAAAAGAATGTGACAAGGAGGTAACTTCTAACTTTAATGAATTTTAAGATGCATATTTAGAATTGTTAGAAGATTCACATGTTATACTAAAACAGTATAGATCCTTAAAAGGAAAGTTTGTCGAAAACTTGAGGAACATGGAAGTGTTAGAATAAGAAAACGTCTACCTTAAGAAATGAGTAGACGATATGAAGAAAAAGGTATCTATTGATAGATCTGAGGAAATTAGTCAGTTGAAACAAAGGATTAATTCTCTCTCTACATATTTATCAATCTTTACTGAAAGTACGAAGAAAATGGATGACATGCTTAAAAATTATTGATACCGTAATGACAAGAGTGGTCCAGGGTTTACTAGAAGCAATACTTATTACAAAAAGAAGTTTGTTCCTTATAGAAAGAAATTTCATGAGTCTTCTTCTTATTATTCTATGAATAATTATAAGACTAACCCTAAAGAACCCAAAAAATCTGGGTACTTAAAAAGGACATCATATTTACTGTAGATCTCCTTCCTTGGAAAAAGCAGCCAGCACCAATGGTATTTGGACAGTGGATGCTCGCGACACATGATGGGAAGAAGGTCTATGTTCCTATAACTTCAAGATAAGAAGGGAGAATCAGTAACTTTTGGAGATAACTAGTAGGGCCAAATCGTTGGAATTGGCAAAATCGGTAAAGATTCCTTTGCATGTATTGATAATGTTCTGCTAGTTGAAGGTTTAAAACATAATTTGATTAGTGTAAGTCAATTATATGATTCTGGTTTTGAAGTATCCTTTTATCAAAACTCTTGTGTAGTAAAAAAACAAGGACGGGTCCATATTCTTTTATGCCAAAAGACGAAACAATCTTTATATGATTAATTTAGAAGATTTGCAAAGTCAAAATATTTCTTGTTTTATATCAACAGATGAAGCAAAACTGATCTGGCATAAAAAGCTAGATCATGTTAGTTTCAAACATATTTCCAAGTTGATTAAACATGATTTGGTAAGAGGCTTACCAAAAAAAAGTTTTAACAAGGATTTCTTTTGTGAAAGTTGTCATAAAGGAAAACATGTTAAAACGTCTTTTTCTTCTAAAAATATTGTAAATTTGTCTAGACCTCTAGAGTTGTTACATATAGATTTATTTGGTCTAACTAGGACATTAAGTCTTGGAGGAAAGAAGCATGGTCTCGTAATAGTTGACGACTTCACTAGATTTTGTTAGATATTATATTTGTCACATAAAGATGAATCTTTTAAGTGTTTTAAAGTTCTTTCCAAAAAGTTACAAAACGAAAAGGGAATGTCTATTGTTGGAATTAGAAGTGATCATAGTGGTGAATTTGAAAATGAAAAATTCAGAATATACTATGATGAGAATGGAATTTTCAATAACTTCTCTGTTCCTAAAACTCCACAACAAAATGGAGTTGTGGAAAGAAAAAACCGGACGATTCAAGAAATGGCAAGAGACAGGATTGATAGGAAGAGTACAAGTGGAGGCTATCACTTTCTTGGCCATAATCTAGTTTCATGGTCTAGTAAGAGGCAAAGCTCAATTGCACTATCTACTGCAGAAGCTGAATATATGTCTGCTACAAGCTATTGTTTACAGACGTTATGGATTAAGTATCGATTAGAAGATTATTCAATAAAAGAAGAACAAATCCCAATCTTCTGTGACAACATAAGTGCTATCAACTTATCGAAGAATCCAATACAACACTCAAGGGTAAAGTATATAGAAGTTAGACATCATTTTCTACGAGACTACGTATAAAGGGAAATCGTTAGCCTTCAGTTTGTTGAGACAAGTCATCAATAGGAAGATATCTTTACTAAGCCTTTGAATGAAGAAAGATTCAAAGAAATAAGATGAAACTTGAATATGGTAGTGTTGAGTGACCAATCGTCTGACACGTCATGACCCAGATGATTTTTACAGAAGGAAGATAAAAAGTCATAAGTCTTCAAGAGCCAGTAACTGGAAGTTACAGAAGGTAATTATTTTTAGAGGGAAACATATAGGAAATCCTCTCAAAAGGTTCAGAACATCACCGACACTAGAATACTCTTAAAATCCTCTGAAATCGACTTTTGCAGAACTCTATTCTTGTTTCCAAACCCTTTCGGTTACATTTTCATCTTCAAATACTAATTTCATTACTTTGAGAAGTTTCTACTTTCTAAAGATCACAATGGAGCAAGCTATGGTTTATGGAAGACATGTTGATTTCGACTCCTTGAAGAAGAACCATATAGATATTGAACCAGAAGTTGATGCAGCCAGATGGAAAAGCTTCTTTCACTATCAATGGTGGATAGATTGTCGGTTATTGTGACAATGGAGCTAATCGAGAAGGTCAGTGGATGTCCATGTGTTGGAGCAAAAGTGCCTCATAACATCAGATGGATGATTGAAAGTCGTGTAGAGAAGGCACAGGTAAATCGACAACTCTATGGAAGTAGTGACCCAAAGGACAAGAAGGCATTAAATCTTGTTCCGAAGGCTAGGGTTCTACATTCTATACTTTTTCATTGTACTCTACCAAGAACAGGATCGAAGAAAGTTGTGTCAATAGTAGATGAACAATGCCTGTTCTATTTACTCAATCATCAGGCGATAAATCTTCCACAGCTGATTTTGAGATATATGATGAAGACGAAGAGGGATTCTAATGCCTTACCATATGGCATGTTGTTAACAAGAATCTTTAGAGATTCTGGAATTCTTCTTGACAGAGGAAATAGGACAAAGATGAACATCAAAAGCATTATAAATGCTGGGACTATCTATAGAATGAGATTGAAAAGTTCATCAAAGAAGAATACAACCTCTATGGCAAAAGCAAGGACTGAGGGAGTGTATTGTCAGACGCAGCGTGAGTGGAGATGTTACTCCCAAAGAAAAGAAGAAATCTCAATCCTCAAGAAGAATGGTTATAGAAGAAATGAAGAAGAAACGGTCAGAAGTAGCAGCTAAAGCTGAGACTATGTTACAAAGAGAAGAAAGCCAGGTGCATCTATTTGACAAACAAGTGTCATTGAAAAGAAAGGCAGAGACACTTGATTTTAAGAAAGTTAAAAAATCAAAAAGATCACCATGGTTATTAACTCTCGGACAAGATGAACAGAAGAGAGGGAAAGGATTGACTCTTGGTAAAGAATCTGAGAATGTAGAAAAGGCACCACAGGCTACAAGGTCTCTAGTCTCAATTTTGCAACAAGAGCAATCAAAGCCAACAAAAGAGACTGGAATTAAGAGGAAGTTGGAGTTTGAAAGGAAGAGCCCCCAACCAAAACCCCCTTCTAGACTAGTAAAAGAAAATAAGAAGTTGAAGACCAGTCAGAAAGAAAGTACTTCAACTGGTGATCAACAGAAGGAAAAATCAATTGAACACAGAGTTTTATCTCATAGTCCTATCAGAAAAGAGGACTTGAGAATGAAGGTGATAGAAAAAGTGGTACCTGTTAGAAGCATAATCTCAATTATAATAAGAGAACTTGTGAAAAGGTTAGTCAAGGTATAAGTTGAATCTATATTAATCAATAATCAGTCTATACATCTTCTGAATCATGAAGAAAGAAGATTATATGGGATTCTGAGGGATGAAAAGTTAGAACCATATCCATTGAAGATGACTAAAGATCGATACACTATCTACCCAGTTACGAGTAGAACATTGATCAAGATTGTACCAGACATACAACCTAAAGCTTCAAACATTGTATGCAATGTAGAAAAGGGGAAACATAAGATGTGCCCTAAAGGAAAAACAGGTGACCTTACAGATGAACAAATACAAGAAGCTGTGAGAAACATAGATGAAGCATGCAATGCAGAGCAATCAAGAGGAATCTATGTTTCACA
>JAOSBN010000007.1:27744974-27760405 GCA_027563595.1 Erythroxylum suave
TACCGAGGTGAAAGATATCATTTGCAAGATTATAGAGGCAGAGGAAGACCTCAAGGTCCACAGGAATTGTTTAACTACAGGCATTTGTTATTGAGAAATGTTATTGAAAGATGTTTTGGCATTCTAAAAGTAAGATTTCCTATACTTAAAAACATGCCGAGTTATATGAAGAAACAAAAATACATCGTTATTGCTTGTTGTGTTATACGCAACTATATTAGAATTTATGGACAAAGCAATGAATTATTTGACAATTGTGCTGAAAATGAAGAATAAATTAGGAAAAGTGCAAATGAAGCTGTAAGTTCTCAAGTAGAGTATAATATCACTCCAGCACAACTTCGAGGTATGTCTTGGAAGTGAGATGAAATTGCTAGGCACATGTGGAGTGATTATATTATTTCTAATTGATTTACGTTTCTTTTTGTAAATGATAGTACTATTATGTTATTTTCAAAAATTATAGTATGATGGATATATTTTATTGATTAGAATGATTTAATATAATTTCTAATTTATGTAATTTTATATACAATTAATGTGTGAGTTTTTAATAATATTTGATTTGCATATATTTTAATTTTAGCTAAAATGATAATTAATTAATTAAAAAATATATTGTATTATATTATAATTATTACACATAAGAGTATAATTACAAAAATAGAAATAGGATGATAAAACCAAACATGTTTTTGTTTTTAGTTTTTTATTACAAATCTCAACCAAACATGTTTTTATTTTTCAGTTTTTATATTACAAATATCAACCAAACAAGTTTTTTTTTAAGAAAAAATAGAAACCAAAAGCAGGAAACAGAAACCAAAAACAACAACAAAAAACAAAAGTAGAACCAAACGACCCCTTAAGTTATGACACAACCTCTTTATTGTATCCTATTTAGTTTCATTTATTTTTATTTAAAATGATGTAATATTAAAATTTTAAACTTTTAATATGATATTGTTTTAGAATTATTAATAAATGAAAATTAAAAATATGATCAAAAAAGAAGAGAGCGGTTAAACAATGCTAAGTGAGGGTGAGTGATTATTTTCAAAATATGGAAATTGAAATGAAATAAAGACCAAACTACAAAGATATAATGTACTCAAAGTAGTCACTCCATATTGGATAACAATATGTTGGGTCTATCTTTATTTTTGTGGTCTAAACTTGAACCAATTAGACTAGAGCCAAGAGTAAAATGATGTTATTTTTTTCAAACTAGCTTAACTCGTTTGAGCCAAATCAGTTCATTCAATTATGGTCAAATCTAATTTGATCCATTGACTTTGTATAACACCCCACTACCATAAATTATATATCAAAACACCTTGTGGACATTTCGGTATATAATCTATAATAATGGCATGTTAGAGCAAACACATATCCAAATTAATCATGGCATCAACTATTATACAGAAAGGTCACCAACTTTTACAATCAACTGCATTCCTCATTTCATTTCATAAAAAAACCAAACTTCTATTGTAGCTTTACAAATCATCCGAATATATACAATGTCAAATCCCTATACATAGCACATTGCTTGACAGAGGAATTGCACATAAACTATTAACTAATCCTTTAGTCTCAACTGACCGACCTTTGAGTCATTTCTTGACAAAAGTATAAGAATTAGTCTTCTTGTAGAGTCTATCTGTCTCTAATGTCTTCTCTTGGACCTGAAATATTAATGTTGCAATTTTCATGATTTTTGTGAACTCCATGATGTAACCATCCTCGATGGTTCACCCAATTCATACGATATATCAAATCATATAAGCACATAATTCACAATTTTCCATTTAACAATTTGCAATACATATCATAGAATGCATATATCCCAATCTCATTTAAGTACTTATTCACATTACAATTCAATCAGTCAATTATACTTAATAAGTGTATATGTAATGTTCATGTGACTACTTTCAATTATTACATTGTTGTGACTGAGTGCCTAAATTGTCCTATATCCATTGTAGATATCGGGCTCATTGATCCTTTCCCTTACCCGTTGCAGACACAGCGCTCATTGTCTATATGGAGCCTTTAGCTCTATACCATATTTCGAAGCTTTAAGCTCATTTTCGATGGCTACTCATGTCACAACTATCATTATCTAATAATGCATTCATTTGTGAAATGCATCTCATTCATATTCAATCAATTATATTTTCAATCATTCCCATTTCCAATCTCATTCCCATTCAATCACATTTTAGTCCCATATACATATATCATCGGGCCTTAATCTGACATTTCAAAACAAAACATGTTGAGTAACACATATTTCACCAAATTCACATTCAAGGAACACTTCAATATCACATTCATCAATCAAAATCTTCGGACCTTCATGTCCAGAATTAGTACAGACAGTTCATTCCACATTCAGTACAGAATCTATAGCAATCAAATATAAGTGAAACCATCTAGCTTACTCACCAATCACTCCAGAAAGCTATTGCTTTGAAGTCGCGGCAATGCCTGGATGATGGCACTCTAAATGCTCCTCTATATCATGCAAAACACATTTACATATATCACAATTTTGTAAAATGGTATAAGTATTAATTTATGCACATCTGTGTACAGAAAATCTGTCGAATGCATGTTCAATGACAATCCGGGGTATTTTTCCATCTTTCACAGCACATGATCATTCATCATTCAAAACTCACGTAACTTAATCTATACTTAGGGTTTGCTCCTCAATAAAACAATTGGAGTATAATATCATAAACCCATTGATCATTTCAGATTTTTTTTTTCTGAAAACAAACTTTTGGGTCAACCTTTCATGAGTATTCAGACCAAGTAAATGGAGTAATTTGGCGACACTTCCTTCTAGAAAAATGTTCCTTATTGTCTTAAGTTTCTATGACACCAAGAACAAAAAATTTGATTCATTATTCTATGAGTTAAATTACAATACTATAGACTGAGTACCGTTGAAATTTTGGTTAGTGCATAGTCATGCTTTCAAGTTGTACAGCTCATATCTCTCAATTCCAATATCCAAAAATTACAAACTTTATACCAATTGAAATCGAAGAGAATAAACTAAAAATTTTGTGAAGACACTTTTGTCTGATTCTACCTACATCAATATAGTTTATTCGATAACAACAGGATATGATTTCTGTCTCGGGTAGTGTTATAGCCTAAGCCAAGACTCAATTTCAAGCCAGATTTTGAAATTCTTAGAGACATAGTTAAAATTCAACTTCTTCAATAAAGTTGTAGAGATATGTATCTAGTTTAATCTGAATCAAGAATAAACTCATTTGAAAATCTATAGATCAAGATATAAGCAAAATACCATGTTCAATAAAAATATTCCAATTCATAATATTCCAGTACACCTCAACATTTTTATCCTAAACTCATCAATCAATCGCTTCCAATTTAATTCAGATGGCTATAAATTTTTATGAATTCATTGGTTCAAATCTCATGTCATTTGGAGGTCAGGAATAGAAGTTATAACAAAAAGAGTGTAGTATGTTCAATTTCAGAAAACCTTCAGTGCACAATCATGCACTCATTATTTTCCAACTTTTGTATCACTTCTTCTCTTCTTCTTCCTCTCTTCTACGACTTAATCCATTTTTTTTCTGAACACCATTTCTTTCTAACTTATACTCTCACATAATCTACGCCTATTTACATTCCGCTCACTATCAAAACATCTCAAAATTCAAGATTAATCATAAAGATAAAAAAAGAAAAACAGAAATCATATATACGTATTTCATCATATTTTGCTTCCTCTCATACTGCATTTCTGCCCTATTTTCTCTTACCACTGCATTTTCTGTCCTGTTTTCTGTCACCACTACATTTTCATGTCTTCTGCACTATATCAAGATTTAATCTCACTCAAACAAAAATACAGAACCTCATTCTAGTTTTTTTGTACTTGTCTAAATCTCGTTAAACTTCAATTCTCACAATCATAGAAACAATTTCTGCGCTTTGTCCATTTCACATCATTTTCGTATAATTCATTTTTCTCATCATCGAAACTACCCTTCATGCATGCATTCACTTCCAACACTAAAACATCATGAAAACCATCTACATAATATCCAGAAAACTAAAACACAACTTACTTGATTCTAGTGATGAATAGGGTTTCGATGGTTAACAACAAGATTAAATAGAAACAAACACAAGCTAGTTCGAACTGCTTGTTTTGCAAAGAATAGTGCTGCTGTAAAAATAAAAAACAGTGTTTCGGTGATGATTGAAACAAAAGAGAATTTTATGATGCATACTTTTGGTGAACAACCGAAAGCCTCTTTTTTTTTCCTAGCAACACATTTGACTATATGCGTCCCTTGCATATGGGCCATGTGTCAACATACAATGTTGCCACTTGTCACTATTCCAATTGTCACTTTTTTAGTCCAAAATACCCCAAATTTTTAGAAATTCTCTAAAATTTACCAAAAATTTTAAAATAATATTAATATTCTCCAAATAATTTTTAATACACTCCAATTTAATATTTAAGACAATTACAATTCACGATTCCTATTCATAAATCAAATTTACTTAGAAAATGTCAATAAATGCATGTACAATTATATTAATATGCAAAAATTAATATTCTCGTGTATGTATATGCCACATCATGCATAAGCATAAATTATACTTCCTAATTTCTCAGTAACCTCTTACAAACACTATTTTAACCTTATCCTAAGTAATAGGATATCACACTTTGAGTTGAATTGAACTCTTTTTACTAATCTTAACTACATGTTTAAAAGTATATATAACAATGCTACTTATAGAAAATGCAAAGCGTAAAACTAAGAACTAAATAATGTTCAAAACTTAATGATAAACATACTATTTCCTAGTTTTATCATTGAAAAAAAAAACTAAATATTTACAATTGCACGATCAATATGATTTCAAACACGTCAAGGTTGAGATCTTATTTCCAATTCCTATTCCTAATACTTTCTCTTAAGCTAGCTTGAATATGTCTTCTATGATCAACTTATTGATTACATATTCAAGCTATTTCTTATGTAGACCTTTGTGAGAATATCAATTACTTGTTCAACATTAGGTATATAAACCATATATGTCAATCCCTTCTCAAGTTTTTGTTTAATAAAGTAGTTGTCAACTTTCACATGTTTAGTTTTATCATGAAAAACAAGATAATGAGCTAACTTATTGTCACATTACACGTTCATTGGTGATATACTTTTAAGTTTTAAATATTTAAATATTTTCTTAATCCACATAGCTTTTTACAAATTTTATGAGCCAAATATCTAAATTTTACTTTAACATCACATCTATCTACTACATATTGTTTTATACTCCTGTAAGTCATCAAATTTCCTTTAACAAAGACATAATAACCTGAAGTAGCTTTCAATTCATAATGCTTCCAACTCAATTTGCATATGTCTACATTACTATTTAAAGATGTCTTTGTTTCTAAATAAGAGATCTTCACTGTGAGTTTCCTTTAAATACCTTATTTTCATGTATGCTACTTTGAACTATTCTTTTTTCTAGTGAATGAATTAGTTGACTAACTTTATAGTCAAATGTTATGTTTGGACATATATGAGATAAGTAGATCAACTTTCTAACCATCTTTTGAAATTATCCTTATTTATCACATCTTTTTTTGTACGTTGAAGGTTTATATTAAGCTCAATTGGTGTTTCAACAACTTTACATTCTAGTAGACCCGTTTCATAAAGCATGTCAAGTGTTGCATTAAGTGACAAAGATATCCTCCTTGGATCTAATAAACTCCATTTTAATAAAATATTATTTTAGTATTTCGAGATATTTTCCAAATATATCACAGGCTTTTCTTTAAACCTTTTAATTTTGTGTGTTTTATCAATTACTAAGTTAAAATCATCTATATAAATAATTAAGGTAGCTATATTTCCTTCTTTTAAGTGTTTATAGAACATAATATGATCTGTTTGACTTTGAATATGTCCATGTGAAAGCATTCAAGCATGAATTTGGGGATTGTTTCAAACCATACAAAGATTTTTTTAAACTTGCAAACTTTATCAATAATAAACTCCTTCTCAAATCATAAGGTAAACTCCTATAACTATATATCCATTCAAGAAAGACTTTTTTTAAACATCAAATTGGTGCAAAGACAAATTGTAATGCAATATTAAAAATAGTAAAAATTGAATTGAGATCATCTTTGCTACTGAAGGAAAAGTCACCCAGTAGTTAATACCAAATGTTTATGTGAATCCTTTTGCTAGGAGTTTCAACTTATACCTTTTCACTTTGCCATCTTCTTTATAGTTTATTGTAAATATCCACTTAAGTTATATAATCTTCTTGTCCTAAAGTAAAATTGTTACTTTTTAAGTGCCATTCTTTTCCTAAGTATTTGTCTCTTTCATTATTGTTATTTTCTAATTTAAATAATCTAATGCTTCCTTAATTGTTCTAGGAACAAGCATGTCATGTATCTTTTAACTAAATGCTCAATAAGTATTTACCAGTTTATCATAGGATAAATATTTAGTAGCATGATATTGTTTACATTTTTAAATTTCTTTTCTATGGAATATAAGAAAATCACAATAAGTGTATTCATCATTTAGTGTAGGAGTTGGGGATTGAGTAGTGATAGATTAAAGAATAATATTACAATTATTTACCTTTTCTCAAATATTTTTATTGGCTTTATAGAAAAATGAGTTAATGGTCTTTACTCTTTTTTGATTATTTCTTTAAGTATAAAAAACTAGTTCAGGCACAAGAATAACTTGTTAGCAAGGAGAGATCTCTCCTTACTAACAAGTCATTTACTTTTGAAAAAGTTTGACTAAAAATTCCTATATCCTTCATATTTTTAACCAATGATTATGCATCTGTTAAAAAAATGGAATGAGAAGTGAGAATAGGATTTTATAAAGGAAGTAAAATTGTCTTCTTTTATTTTATTCTTCCCTTTAAGAGTATTTTTGGAAAAATATGATTGTTTTAGTTTTAAGAGTCGAATAATTAAAAGGACGAAAAAGTCGTACAATAAGTTAAGATTGGTAAGGCTAGCTATATACAAGATAAGGAATGAAATGGGAAACAAAATAGGATTGAGCTATCACCACAATTTGAACAAAATTACAAGCAAGATAAGAGCATTCCTATCACTTAAATTAGCCCCCATATATGCTTGATAGATAGGGAAAAGTCAACAGGATTTTTAAGTGGCAACATATCATAGGGAAAAGTCAATAGGCTTTAAATGGCACCAAATCAGCTCTTTCAATTACTACAAGCTACTTTATGTCCGTCTATATTCTTGGAGTTCCTTTCTCTCCATACTTAATATATGAAGGTACAAAATGGCAATTTAAGCAACTTTATTCCTTGCTTTGGAAGAGAGGTCTCAATGATTAAAGAGAATAGCCTATCCCAGCTTGTTTCAATTGTGTGGAAATTGACAAGGCTCTTGAGGTAATTCTAGGTTTCCAATGTGTAAGTACATCTAACAAATAGGTGATGCCTTATTTCCATCTCTTAGTGAAAGAGGCAATAAAGAGGATTTTGGTAAGATTTATTTTTTCCCATGGTGTTTAGTTTGTTTTTCAAGGCTAGCCAAAAGATGAAGACAACTCTAGGTATATGCTTTTTACACCAAACTAAGCTAAACTAGGGCACCTTGGGAAGTTGCTGAGTAAATAGACCATGTGCAGATTTGTTGCTGTAGGTTCTCGAAGAACTATTAATCAAAATCAATCTATCAACTTTACTAGGAATTATTTTTCAAATAAAAACTTTACTAGGATTTGGCCTGCAAGTTAGGAGAATGTCTTTGAATTTACTGGTTCCTCTAATTATAAGGGATCAATTATTGTCTTTGATCATATTAGCCTCCTTAACACAAGGTTTATCATATGCCTAAGTTAGAAGATGCTAGGAATAAGGAATAGGGGCCTTGGGAGCTCTAGTTGTTATACCATATATTTATATATTCCCATTGCCAATAACATATTTGAATTCTATGTATAGTCTAGGCCTTTTCCTAACAATTCCAGTTAGTGTCGAGGAGAGATTATGCTTATATTTGAGCTTCCATAATTGATGTTCTTTAGGTGACATGAGTGCATCTATATAGTCCACAATTTTGCTTTATTAGTGACCAATTTCCAAACCCATTTTGTTAATATTACCTTGCTAGTTGCTTAAAGGATTTGATACCTAGTCCACCTTGCTCTAGAGGTTTACATAGATCATTATAGGCAACTTTAGCTGCTGCATATTTATAAGAATCACCATGCCATAGAAAATTCCTCAAGAATCTTTCAATGTATTTAATGATCTTCTCAGGAAGGATAAGGTGATTTAGCCAGTAATAATGATTGTTGGAGATGATAGAGTTGATTAATTAGATCCTACCCACATAAAATAAGCTTTTGTTAAATCACCTACCAATTCTCCCTTTAATCATATCAAATAATTTAGTGTAGTCCTTATAAGTGGGCTTGTGGTTTATGATTGGGATCCCTAGGTATGTTATTGGTAATTGCATCACTTTAAAACCTATCATACTTATAATGTGCTCCTTTTTGGCCATTGCATCCCTGGATAACATTATGGAACTCTTTTGAGGATTCAAATCATTGCTTGAGAGTGCAATAAACCATTTAACAGGTTGAAGTAAGGTGTTAATGGAATCTATATCAGCTTTACAAAACATGAAAAAAACATTGGAAAAAACTAACTTAAAGAGTTTAAGTTTAGCATATTTTTATGAATTTAAAACTTTATTTGGCCCTAATATTATAGGTAGTGATTTTATACAGTACTTATATGCATATTGAGAAGAGGTAGGGGATAAGAGATTCCCTTGCCTAATTCCTTTCTCCCCTTAAACCACTAAGTTTACTCACCATTAATTAGTACTCTATAGGAAGCAGTTTTGACAAATTGCATAACAAAATGTATGAATTGATGTGGCATACCAAAGTCTTGGAGTTAATGTAATAAAAACCCTAATTAATAAAGTTAAAGTCATGATTGACTTGTTGCTTTTCTTTAGTATACTTGGAGCAATTCTTATGCCACTAGTGTGTTATCTCCAATGGATCTACCTTCAATGAAAGCACTTTTAGACGTAATGATAATAATTTTCATCATTAGCTTCAACCTTTGAACTATAATGTTGGAAATGATTTTATAGATGGTGTTGTAAAAAAATATTGGCCTATATTCATCTAAGCTATTTGGATTAGGGCAATTAGGGACCATGCTTATGTGAGTTTGATTGATTTCCTTTAGGAGGGTCCATTTTCCAAAAAATTCCATCACTGCTTTATATATATGCTCCCTTGTCGACTGCCAAGTTTGTTTGAAGAAGTAAGAGTTGAATCCATTAGGGCCAAGAGTTTTAAAGGAATTCATGCTTTTCAATGTTAACTCAATGTGTTTAGATTTGAGGGGAAGTAAGAGGATGTCCATTGTGTTAGGGCTTAAGGATTGTGTAATATAAAGGTTGAGGTTTTGATCAGAACTGTAGGTGCTATTAGTTCCTAGCATATTGTAGTAATGCTAAAATGTCAACTTCTTTAGCTCTTTTTGATCGTATACTTCATCACCTTCATCATTTTTTAATTCTAAAATTTTGTTAGAATTCCTCCTACTTTAAATAGATTTAAAGAAGAAGGCATTGCATCTATCTCCTTGCTTCAGCTATTGCACTCTTGATTTTTTCTTGAGCATTTATTGGTGAGTTTTAACATCTTTTAAGTAAATATCTAGGGACTTTATCTCCTCTTTTTTCAAGTTTGCATTCAATGGATCTTGATATATTTTGCATGGTACTTGTAGGAGCTCATTCTTAGTTGCTTTCATGTCTAGTATATTGTTTCTTTTTAAAGAAAATTGTAGTTCCTTGAGTCTGCATTTTACTTTATTCAGCTTCGTAACACATTTAAATTATTCAAACCACTGAATTTCTATGCTCACTCCACCCTTTACAGGTTGCCCAAACCTTACTTCTTGGATAAGTGATCAAAGAATCTGTCCTTGTCTTTTCTTTAATTTAATTATATACCTGAATAGGAGAATGGTAAAAAATTGTTGGGGTGTGAAAGCAACTTTATAGTTTTGGAAATAGAGCCTCCATTCTTTATGAACAAGTGCTCTAAACACTTTTCTACTTAAAAACTACCTTACATGTTTGCTTGACTAGGTGAAGTAGTTTCTAAAGTAACTGAGGTCTTCCATAACAATTGTAACAAAAAACTTCCTAAAATCTTAACAAAGAAAGCTGACACATTTGCCCCCATTAGTTTTAGCATCAAACAGTGTGCAGTTGAAGTCTCATAGGATTATACAAGGATCAATGATGTTATTAAATGTATTAAGAAGATCCAGTGATAGGTTTTTCCTCTAGAAGGTATGGTTGTGTGCATAGATAAATGAGATGCATATTTTCTTCCCTTATGCTTTCAAAAAGACTGAGATATGGATCATATAATCTAAGTTAAAGAAGTTAAGTATATCAATATTTCTAGTCTTATAAAAAAAAGAATCCTACTATTTTTATGATTAGTATATTTGTTAATAAAGGGCCATCCTTTTTACACGAAACTGATTTTTAAGCTATTCCTTTGTTTCACTTTTGTTTCCAATAGAACAAACATAAAAGGATTGACAAAATGAATATAGTCACTTATTCAATATTGTTTTTAGGGTCATTCATTCCCTTTACATTCCAAGCTAAGAGGGACATGGTTTGTTAGGTGGGGTGCCTTTCTTGGCCCTCCTCTTGTTAGATCTTATAGTGGAAGTAAAAGACATATTATGACCTTCCTTTCACATCTGTCCTTCCGATTGAATTTCCTCTTTGCTACTGCTAGGGTTCATGTTATAATCAACTTCACCGTTCCCACCTTCCTTAAGGACTTATTTGTGAGTTCTCTTTTTAAAAGTACTGATCTCCTTATAAATGTTAACTTCATTCATTTCTAGATAAGTCCTTTTATAGAATTTTCAGTTTGGGTTTCAAGGACATTCTCCTCTACCCCATTTGTTGTTGTTCTACCTTTAGTTACCATTCTGTGCATAAGTAACCATATCTTCATTTCCTACCAACCCAACTTTTTTAGGTGCTCCCTCCAATTCTTCATGCATTCTTTTCACAAATATTTTACTTATAGGTTGTTATTTAGTAGGTCTATTAACTTGGGTTTCCATAAATAGGTAACACTGTTTATGGTTTCATTTAATCTCCCTTCAAAGTCTAATCTTTTTAGCCTTAAGGTTTTAAGTAAAACCTTGTTCATTTCTATCTTAATATTGATTTTAGTGTATCAAATTCTTCTAATTTCAGTTGTATTTTCATCTATAAAGAGTGTCTTCCCTATTAAGCTAGTAAGGAACCAAGACCAATTGTGCTCCAATGAACGAATATTATAGAATTGAGCCTATATAGGTATAGTTTTGAGTTTATCCTTCACTAATTTTGTGACTGGTTTCCATTGTTGAAGGACTATAGGCTTCCCACTATAATGCCACTGGCCTTGCTACATTGCTTTCACCACTAAGTCTTCTGAATTGAAGGAGAATAGGAAAAAAATCTTCTTGAGTGATAAGGGTCTTAAAAAGACTATATTCTGCCTATCTTGCTTCTGCCCATTTTTTGACTACTAAAAAAGTAGGTCGCTTCTCTAAAAAGTAGCTAACCAAAGGAGCATTATAGTATAATGATCTAGCCTTGAGCACATTAATAGGTAGGGATATGACACCTTCTTCTAAATTAGTATACTGAGGGATAAAGCTGAGTTTGGTATTGGGGGAGTTGTCTCTAACAACTTAGCACCACAATCTTTTTTTGTGATTTCCTTCGTGGGTGGTTAAGGGGGTGTTAGTATGGAGATTTGAGATGATGCTTAGGTTTGTCATCTCAGGGAGTGGTAAAAAATCAATATGAGTGTTTGCTATGGAAGACAAGGCTAGGATAGTGTCAAAGATGGTGTATAGGGGATTAAGGTTACAGTGAAGAGGTGAGGCTTTGGAAGGAAAGAATGGTCCTGAAGATTTGTCGTAGGGTTATTTTAGAAGAAACATTACTTAGATTGGTAAAATGTTGGTGACAAGAAAAAATGATTATTCTTCTACAAGACGTCATTACTTACTCTTATTTTATTTATTTAAAGGTTATATCAATTGTAGCCTTTTTTGTTATGAACATACCCTATGAAAACACTTTTTAGCTTTAGTATCAAGTTTAGATCTAAATTGACTAGGTATATAAAAAAATAGTACATCTAAATACTTATAAAGGAAAATTTTAATGTATGTGACAATCATAAAAGTTTTTAATGAAATGTTTTAGGAGTGTGACATATTTTGAAATTCAAGTAAGCATTTTGTGATTAAATAATAGGATGTTAATATATCATCTGCCTAAAGATACTTTAAAACATTCGTAAAAGAAAGATTATAACTCAAGCTACTTCTAATAAATATTAGTTTTTGCTTTTAGCAATATCATTTTATTGAGGAGCGTCATAACATGTAGATTGATGCAAATTGGCTTAATCTTTCAAAAAATATCTTTGAAATTCAATAAAGTACTCTCCATTATCAAATTTAAAAGTTTTGACTTTAGACTAAATATGATTTTCTATCATTATGCAAAAATTTTTAAACACATTTTTTACTTTTATTTTCATTTTTTATCAAATAAACCCATCAAAGATAGTTATGATCTTCTACAAAAGTGATTAATCATTTTTACTCATTATGGTGATGAAGTTTGAGGGACATTATACATCTCTATAAATTAGGTAAAATGGTTTAGAGGTAAAATAAATAGCTTGATGGCTTTTCGAAAGACAAAAACTTTCACACTAAAAATAAGAAGAATCTAAATTTTCAAACAAATTAGGAAATAAATGTTTGAAATACGGAAAACTAGGATGCCTTAGCCAATAGTGCAAAAACATTATCTATTTGCTAACATAAATTGAATTCATATCACTACCTTAACTTTGAGTTATTTTAATTTCAGAGAGTTTCTCGTTAAATAGTAAAGACCATTAACCATTTTAGCACTGTCAATAATCTTTCTCGATCTCCGGTTCTATAATTCATAGAGATTTAAAGAAGACAACATAGGCAAATAATAAATTGCATGCTAGTTTATGAACATAAACGACATATTGAAGAGTTAAAGTTTGTGAAATCTTTTTTTAGCCTTTTCCTCCAATTTGTAAAAAACTCCCATCAACTATCCTAAGTCTTTGACTTTTAAAAATAGGAAACATAATTTTTAAACAAAGAAGATCATAAGGTCATATGATTAATAATTAATGATTTATAAGGTATAATTTTTACTATAAGACAAAGCATTATGATTGCTATAAGTTTTTACAAGAGAACTATTAGGATTTCTAGATTTAACTAAATTTTAGCAAATTAAGAAGATGATATATTCATTTCTTATTGAATAGTGTTGTTTAAGCTTTATTGAAATAAGAGGGATTTATGTGTTGATATGTCGCTTTGTTTGTACTCTTCTAATTTATAAGTTTTTGTATGGAGCTTTTAACCTACCTTTTAGGTTTTGGGATTTGTTGTATTGATCACGTCATACACAATGTTTTTCTATATATTGAGCATTAAACACCTTGTGATGAAACTAAGAATACACCTTAGAGAACCCATAATTATTTGAATGTTATAAAGAAAGAATTCTTTGATAAGTTCGCAGTTCAATAAAGAACAAATGGAAGATGCTCCAATGGCTCTCAATAAATAAATATCTAAAAAATAAAATTAAAAAGAAACATGTATTAAATACTCCACATAAAGAACTAGGGTTTTGACTAGGTACAGTTTAGGTCCTGATTGTGGGACAGATCATGTTGACTATAAAAACTTTAATGTAACTAGAGCATGATATATATCTATGCACGTGTTTGGTGATTATGGATTCTTCTGTATCTCTAGAGAGTTAGGAATGACATAGAACTCTCACGCAGGTATAAACAATGGACCTCTCTTTAACTTTATAAATTAGTGTACAATCTAGGACACACTCGTACGTGTATATTGTAGATCTATCTATAAGTTTTGAAGATAGACACAATCTAGACCACACCTATGTTGAAGATCATCTTCAACTAAAGATAAATGTTTTACTGTTAAATTTTCTCTAATGTCAGTTTTTGTGATCGCCTGAAGCCTATATGTAATCAATATTATGGATTATTTGTGGTCTCATCATACCCTTACTCTTTAAAGCATCTAAGTTCAAATCTTCACCTACATTAAAAGAAAAAAAAAAGCCTTTTGTATAAAGATACGAACACAGGATGCTTAGTATAAAGAATACTATTTATGTTCCTCTTTTTTTCCCACTCTCACTCTTCTTCTCTTTAATATCTCCTTTCAGTCTCAATTATCTTTATAGCTATACTTAAGTTCAAAGGTACAAGATTGATGGTTTATTATCAAAAACAAAAGAACACCTATTTGTAATCCAACATTTTATGGCCCTTTTATCGAATTCTCGACGTCTTCCTAAAAGAATATGGCAAGTATTTATAGGCACCACATCACTTAACACATCATCATAATAACTACTGATCACGAAGGAAAGTGACACTTGTTAGGCAACCTTCACTTTACCATTTTTATTTAGCTCTTAAATCATGTATAATTATAAATGCCTAGAGATTGACAATTCACTTCCTCTATAAACGTAGTGTTAGCCACATTAGTCTAACTCCCCCATCAATAACTGTATTCATACCTTGTTATGAATGCAACATTTAGTATAGAATATATCCTTTATGGCTTTAGCTTTTCCTCTTTAATTTCAAGACTTAATGTCTTCCTGGTACTATGAATCTCATCTTTAATAGCATACTCAATAGTCTCATCTCTAAAATCTTTAAGTGTGGCTTATATTCCTTTTCTTTGGAATCCCTCATACTTTCTACCTCTCTATCAACTTTTATAATCATGACCCTTTTATTTGTGTATTAAGTGCAATATCTCATGTTTATCATCATCATCACTCAATCCGAAATCCAGCAATGAAGCGGGGTCTGGGGAGGTCCGATAGTACACAACCTTACCCCTACACAGTAGGGAGGCTGTTTCCGATAGACCCACATGCAAATGAGACAATATATTAATGATGCAGGTTACAGAGAAAAGGTAAAACTAGCACGGAAAAAATCTATGTAACTAAAATTTCAATAAATACATAAATAAATATGGTAAAAAGATTAAAAATATAAAAAAGCTTTGCAAATGTGACAAGAAGATTTTAGAAAATAAATATATAAATAAAAATGTGATAAAATAACTAGATACCTAATAAATAAATAAATAAGTAGGATAAAGTAATAATAAATAAGTAAAATAGAATTATAGCACTT
>JAOSBN010000007.1:27768498-27780197 GCA_027563595.1 Erythroxylum suave
ACGTTTTATAATTAAATATAATGAAAATATAAATTAAAAAAATTAATAATAACCATTACCGACGGAGAAGCTAATTTCCATCGGTATATTATTATCGTATATACCGACGGAAATTAGTTCTCTGTCGATATATTGTTATCGTATATACCGACGGAAATTAGTTCTCCGTTGGTAATAATGACGACAATGTACCGACAGTAAGTGTATTTCTGTCGGTAATGTTGCAGACAGAACGTTTTCTCGGTCGCTAAGTTACGGACAGAATTTGTTTAACCGGTCGGTAAACTTTACTGACGGTACGCCTTGTTCCGTCACTAACGTTAGCAATGCTCACTAGATTTCCGTCGGTAAAGTTAGCTACGGCCGTATCACCGACATTTTCGCACTGCCGGTATATTCCGTCGGTAACCTTAATACCGACGGAGTATTTGGTTATTCCGTCGATATTTTTCGTCGCTAAACTGCAATTTTCTTGTAATGTATCCTTGGAGAAATGAATTTATTTTACCCGAAATGAGTACATTGTAAAAGCAGTCACTGCAAGGGAAAAATTGTGGAGTTCCTTTGTAATCGGTGGTTCACTAGAGGCTAAAGGATTTTTGGTTTACATTTTGACTGTAGGGTGGAAGGGTTAAGCTTAAGATAAAGAAATTAGAGAGCAACAATAGCTGCTAGATATCCTATTTGAAACGGATTGGGATCTTAAATAAAGCTAACAAATTGTCCATATTATACAACATTGATGTTGTCCTTCTCATGTTTTCTGCTACCTAAAGGCCTACAGTATTCCATAGATTGGAGGTATATTTCAAGGGAGTTTATTCCTAGTAACTTTATAACTATTAGTAGCTTATTTAGATCAAACATTAACGTCATCGTATCCCATGTACAGGGCTCCCTGCTTTGTGAGGATCCAAGAAGGGTCATCAATGTATGCAGCATTTTCTCTGTATGTTAGCATTTTCTGCCAAGATAGCATATATGTGGTTCACCAAAGTCTTTTGTTATATAGCAGAAGCGAACTATTGTCCAGAGAATTTGTGCCCGGATAATCTGTTAAAATTCAGGCAACTTCTGATTTTAAAACCCCAAAGTAAATTGTGTGCACAATGAAATTATGTGATCCATGGTCAAAAGATATTTTTTAAGGATTTAACAGAAAGCTGTTGCAAGTAGCATGAGGACTTCAATAGAAAACTTTAGGAATATTGGATGATAGTATTATAAGTAGAAAGGCTAGAAATTCAATTGTCCTGAGTTTATTAATGCAAAAGTTATGTTGTTAGAGTAAAATAATAATAATAATAATAACGTCTCATTTCGAACGTCCCTAAGATATAAGGTCCGGAGAAGTCTAGAAATATCCAATTTTATTCTTAATAAACAAAGGTACTGTTTTCAATAAATCTAGGGAAAAATTTAGAAAATGGTTAGAAGAAAATAATAGACAAATACATAAACAAATAACTACATAAATAAAAACTCAAAGTAAAAAAAATAAACAAATAAACAAGAAAAAATATAATATAATAAACAAGTAATTGAAAAAGAAAAATTATGAAATAAATCAATTAAATAACTAAAGGAACAACTGCTACAAGCTAAAAGAACAATTATATGTAAAATCAAAGAAAAATGTTCAAAAGGCCTTTGAAAAGAGAATGAGCTCTCTATGTAGGGTCTTCTACCAGTATTCTAGTTTGCCAAAGTTTTCTATTAAAGGTTAAGTCCTCGATAATTCTAATAGGATTATCATTCTTGATCACCTCCTTTCATTTTTTTCGAGGCTTCCTCACCTTCTCTTATAATTCTTAAGTACAATCTTCTTGCATCTTTTCACTGAGACAATAGGTTGTCTCCTCTTAACATGCACTACAAGAAAATAACAAATTACCAATGGAATATTACCAACGGGAAGAGTTTTATTGGTCATTAGCGATGGAAAAAAATATTCTATCTGTAAAGTGAATGAATTTACCGACAGACTTGACATTGGTCGGTAAACGTGGAGGGAAAATAAACTCACGAGTTTTTCTGTCATAATATAGCGACGAATATGTAATTTTGTCGCAAAATAAGTAGTAACAGTTGGCACAAGAATTGGTAAAATTGAATACCGACGGGAAATATGTTCCGTCAGTAACTTATCTAGAAAACCATTTTTGTAGGTAAATTAGCAACGGATAGAAGTGTCTGTTGGTAAATGCCGAATTGTTCATAAATAAAAAGACGTCGTTTGGTTTTAATCCAAACGACATCATTTTGCATTCATCGTTTTAAACCAATCCCCCTCCCCCTCTGCTATTTTGCTTGTCCTCTCTCAACTACGTTGGTTTTCTCTCATTTTCGTTTCTTCCACTATTGATTTCTACTTGGCTTTTGGTCCATCGTGCATCATTTTCAGGTAAGTTTCTATTGTGTTTATTTTGTCTCTAAAAAGCAAAGCTCTTACGTGGTTATATATATATGTATACCATAGGTGGGTGTTGGGTGGTGGGTTTTGCTATGATTGTTGACTTATGCATTTTTTTTTGTTGATTTTTTGGTTTATTTGTTGTTTACATGTTTTGTTGTTGGTAAATAATGAAAAAATGAATTTGTTTTGTGCAAATGTTAGAGACAATACATATTGCATATGAGTTGTTTGATGAAATGTCTCTTAGATTGAGACTTGGCATAACTCCAATTTTCTCATGGTTTACGTAACCTATTCAGAACCATACTACTTTCGAAAATGTTCATGTGAAAGAGGAGGTTCGAGTACTATATAATATTCAATTTTATACTATAATTTTTATATATTGGATCTATACAATGAGAGATGTGATATAGGATAACTGGGTGTATGAGAAAGTTCACGATTGTTGGGGTGCCATGAAGGATATTAATTATGGAATCACTATTTTAAGTTAACAATGTTGCATAAATGAGTAATGTTTATAGATCTTGGATGTATAGACGATTGTCACATGATGGTTTCATTAATCCTGAATTTGTTGAGGGAGTTGAAGCTTTTATTCATTATGCATGTTCTCAACCTACATATATAGATGGGCCAAAGATCAGATGTCCATGTAAAAAGTGCAAGCACATTCATTTCCTTCCTATTGATGAAGTGAATGGGCATTTGTTGAGAAGAGGGTTTGTCCCAAATTATTTTGACTGGACACGACATAGGGAACCGTTGACTTATAGCACCACCTCAAGGGGTAATGAAGCACAATCGTCAATAAGCTTAAATAAGTTTGAAGGATGATTGGATTTAGAACAAATAAGGTTGATGCAAATGAAAATCCTTACATGCAAATGGTTTATGATGCAGTGGGTTATACCTTTCAGGAAAATATAGAAAATCTTAAAGAAGAACCCAACCTACAATCCAAACAATTTTTTGACTTATGACACTCAACTGACCAAGAACTATGGCCAAATTATGAAACAATGACTCAATTGTCTTCAATTGCTTGTATCTTCAACATAAAGTATGAAGGGCATATTTCTGATCATAGTTTTGATAAAATTCTTAGATTTTATAATGAATAGTTGCTTCTTGATCACACAATGGTTGATAGTTTTTACAATATGAAGAAACTTATTAGGAGTCTCAGTTTGCCTGTTGAAAAGATTGATTGTTGCAAATTGGGATGTATTTTTTACTGGGGTGATGATGTGGAGTTACAAGAGTGCAAATTTTGTGGTCAATATAGGTTTAAGACTAGAAAGTGTTCTATGAAAGGAAAGTTAGTACCTTGGAAGCAGATGTATTATTTCTTGCTAACTCTAAGACTTCAAAGATTATATGCTTCTGATGTTATTGCATCTCACATGAGATGGCATAATGAACACTAACAGGAAGATGGAATAATGAGTCATCCATGAAATGCATTGGCATGGAAACATTTCAATAACACCCATTATAAGTTAGCAGCTAAAAATCAAAATGTTAGGCTGGGATTGTCGACAGATGGATTCCAAATTTTTGTTCAATCTGGCCAGCAATATTCATCATGGCCATTCGTAATTTCTCCTTATAATTTTCCTCCGTGGATGTGTATGAAAGAGGCATGTATGCTCTTAATAGTGATTGTGCTAGGGCTTACAAATCCAAAGCATAAAATTGATGTAGTCTTACAACCATTGATATTTGAATTGCGGTATCCTTGGGAATATGGTGTTGAGATATATGATGTGTCTTTGAAACAAAATTTTGTGTTAAGATCAGCTTTGATGTCGACAATTAGTGATTTTCCAGTATATGCTATGTCTAGATAGAGCACAATAGGGAAATTGACTTGTCCTTATTATGACAATGATTTTGATGCATTTTATATTCGAAATGGGGGCAAAATATGATGGCTTGACAACCATAGAAAATTTCTTCCTCCACATCATTCATTTATGCACAATAAACAAAAGTTTGTTAAGAATAAGATGGTAAAAACACCTCCTTCACCTCACAAAGCTGGTGAAGAGATATTACAGGAGATTGATGAATTAGGCTTACTGAAAGTTACAAAATTTGAAGTTGATGAAATTAATACAAGCATTAGTAGAAACTTTGGCTAGAGAAAACTAAGCATTTTTTGGAATTTTCCATATTGGAAAACTAATTTGATACATCATAACCTAGATGTGATGCATATTGAAAAAATATTTTTGACAATTTGTTCAATACCATTATAATCATTGAAGGGAGGACAAAAGACAATGCAAAATCACGAGTTGATTTGAAACTTTTTTGTAGAAGGAATGAGTTACATAAAGATCTTCGCACTAGTAAATATCCGAAAGCACGTTGCACTTTGGAAATAAAAGCAAAAGGAAATATTGTGTCAATGGTTGAAAAATCTAAAGTTTCCCGATGGTTATGTTTCAAACTTGGTAAGGTGTGTGGATATGAGGAAGTATAAATTATTTAGGATGAAAAGTCATCATTATCATGTGTTTATACAAAGGCTAACTCTAATTGCATTTCAAGAGTTGATACCAAATAAGGTTTTGGGAAGTAATAACAAAATTAAGTTTGTTTTTCAAAAGCTTAACATCATCCGAAATTAAGTTTGCTGAAATGAAAAAACTAGAAAGGAAAATTCTAGTAATTTTGTGCAAGTTAGAAGGGATATTTCCTTTAAGCTTCTTTGACTGTATAGAGCATCTACCTATCCATTTAAGACACAAGGCTAAACTAGCCGGTCCAGTTCGATATCGTTGGATGTATCCGTTTGAGAGGTACGTAATTTAACAAAAATGATTGTAATTGAAGTCATATCATGTTCTCATAACTAAATTCATATAACCTGATTTGCTCATATGGGTATTTGTATCACTTAAAGAAAAATATAAAGAACAAGGCTAGAGTTAAGACGAGCACGTACACATTATCACCACTTTGTTGCTGCGATACATAGGGCTGGTGTATGATTGCCTTACATTTATGAAGAAATATGGAGTCACTAGCTGTAGTATTGGACATTACCTAAGGCCATGTCCGTTTCAGAGCCTAATTGACCAACAAACATCGAGGACCAGGGGGAGAGAGTCTTCCCGTACATACGGGAGGATCTATTACCCACCATGAGCATGCAGAGAAACTTGTAAGTATCTACACTTGATATTTATATTCTCATTTCTTTTCTTTGCTATATTTCAATTAAATTTGATGTGCAAATTTTGGAATGAAAATATATGTTTCTTATTGAGAATGACAATGTTATAAATGTCTGGTGCCATATATGGCTATGTTGTTGAGTTATTTTCATTGTTCAATAAGGGGTAGACATCATAAAAATAGAGAATACTCTGTTAAAATTTTTATAAATCTAGTACACTTATAACATTTTATTCTTATATAGGAAAAATCTATGGGTATGAGACCAACACCCCATCAGCTCTTTTTTCACACTCATACTAAGAAGCATGACGATGTAACATTCGTCAACAGTTTTATGGTTTAATATTAATGCCTAATAATAATCACTTAGCAATGTAAACATTCCCTTTTAATAGGACCAAATACAAGAAAGCATTCAATGACAGTCTCAACAGTCTGAACGTATTGATGAGACTGAAACCTATCTTGATGCAATGGGTGGTATAGACCATTGTGGAAAGATATTAGTTTTAGGTTCATTTGTGAATATATGTTATTTGCAATCCTCCACATCCAGTACAGTAGCATCCAATAGGCAGTCCATAGCTAATCAAGTCCAACAGTTTCAGAGCATAGTGGAGCAATTGATGGAGTATATAAATTAACTCCGCATTGAGGTGGAAGAGTTAAAGGGTAGGAGTAGCACCTTGTCGCACCAACCAGAGCATCCTCTGTCTCCAGATCAATAGTTTAGTTTTGGTCATTTCTTTTGTATTACAAATACTTATTATGTACATTTATGTAATGTTTTTTATCGTCAATTAAGATATTTTTAACTTTATATCATCAATCAATTTTTTTAAACAAATTAAACATATACTATTAAATTTATAACCGTTAAAATTATGCATCATCCATAATTTTAGTTTATTAATTGTATATATTATATATTTGAAAAAATATTTCATGGTTGCTTTACCGACGGAACAACAAATTTTCATTGATAAATTCAACTCTATTTTTTGACGGATTACCAAAAACTCTCAGCAATCATTGACGAAATATACATGTTCATCGACAATGTTTCGTCAAATTTACCAACAGAAATTCACTGTCTATCTGTAATTTTATCGACAGTTCATTTTACAGAACACTGTTGGTAAATTTACCGATGGTTTATTTTGCAGAACACAGTCAATAAATTTATTAACAGACGGTAAATTTTCATCGACAATTATTAGCTACAGTCAATTCTCCGATGATATTATCTGTAGGTAAATTCCATCGCTAATCCGACATACTGACGGAATTTCGTCATTTTCCATTAATAATTTCCATTATTAAATGTCATTTTTCTTATAGTGATATCTGAACCATCTAAGTCTTATCTCCCTTAATTTACTATCAATATTAATCACCCTTAATTTGTCTCGTACCAGTACATTCCCAACCTTATCTCTTATTTTAAGGTTGCAAAGCTAATGGAGTATACTCATCTACGCCACCTTTGACTTATAACTATACACCTATTTGATGAGCTAACATTCTGTCTCATAGAGCATGACCTATTGGGAAACTGGGTCTAGAATCTATGTCGATCATAGCGGAATAATTATGAAACTTTCTCGCAATCTTTGATTTCTTGAAAGCTAAGATCTCTTTAATTCTATAAAATAATTAACGTAAATAATAATAAAGCAGAAACTTAATTTGTACCTTATTCCGAAGCTTGATCTTTATCTTATTGTATCCGTCAAACCATTCCACTTGATTAAATTAACTTTGCTCTCTTCAACCCATTCTATATATGAGACCCATTAGGTTCCCAAATATGTCGACAATGAATATAAATTCTAATTCTAATTCATAATTATAATTAGATAAATTATAATTATTAATCTATCTTTAATTCTCTAATTAAACAATTTATAATCATAGATTAAGATTGACATCTAGCATTGCATCATGACCACTCAAATATTTAGGAATGTCAAAGTGGTTTTGACTAATCTTTCCGTTCATGATTTTTTCGTATAATTTAATCCATTCATCAACCAATGTTCCAATTAGACACAGAGTATAAAATTAATATCTACTCTATTTTGAGTCCAATCATATTATTTCCCCGCCATTAGCTATTGATTTAATTAATTATATTTGTAAACTATTTACAAAATACCATTCCACCTTGGCCAAGGATTTTTCGAATCAATATTAATCGAGAATAATAGAACATTATCCCTAATTACTTTAGGGTGATGAATCCTAACTTGATCACTCAACTACCTCCATATAGTTCATGCTACATCCAATAACTACTGATTAAATGACCCATGATTAAATAGATCATAAGTAGTATCAAAACGTAGCAATCCCTATATGAAATAACTTTGATGACCTCAAGTTAAAGGATAACTTATACAATCATCACAATGAGAATTCTATAGGCATACAAGTAATGTTCCAAATGGATTTCTCATATTAGGCATGTTCAGTGAACTTGTTCTCTAGTAAGCACCTATATGTTTGTTTAAGTATTTATATACTTTAACCTATGAGGTCAACTTATTCCTTCATAAGAAAAACACAACGTATGCTAGTCTGATAGTTAGAAAAATTACTAGTTATTAGTTGTCTTTATTTTATAGTTTTTAGTTAATTTCATAAAATTTTAGGAATTATTTATGTATTTTATTTTATTTTATACGAATGTCAATTTTTAGAAGAATTGCAAATTTGTACAATGAAAGACAAATTTGAAGCCCAAGAGAGAAAAAAAGAAAAGGGAAGAAGGTTCACATGAGCCTTTGTTTGGAAACAAACTAATTGAGTGCAAAATAAGTTGTGGGGCCCGCAACTAGTTGAATTGAGAAAAAAAACCAAGAACTCACACCCTTGCCAATTTGATAGAAGAAATAGTCCTTGCAATCCATTCGTGAGTGGAGTTTGTTAGCCAGTAATAGTGACTCGAGTGGGGTCCAACTCCAATCCTTTTCCAGCTTTCTTTATTACCGAATTTTCTTCTCCTTTTCCCTTTTGTATTTAATTTTAGTTTCCCTCACTCTATAAATGGATAACAATATGTACGGTTTTGGGGAGGAACCTTTTGAGAGACTTTTCATAGTCACCATGTTCAATACAGAGGGATTCTTCCAAAGTTTTTCCAGCTTGTTGTCTTTTCTAAAATTTTAATTACTTTTTTAGTTCTTATATGTTTTCTTTTAATTTTATTTTGTTTCTTTTAAATATGTTTCTAGGCTAAATAATTTTTCTAGGAATTGGGTGTAGCCATCAATATATTGATTAATTTGCGTGATTTTGTATGATTAGTTTATTCATCAATATTTGATATTTTCGTATTTAATGTCTTGTGAGTGCTTGATCAACATTTGCATGCCTGAGGTGTTAGATGAAGGAATGATAGTTGAAGTTTAACACTAGTTGGTGAAAATATTAAACTTTAATTTTGGGCTTATAATTCCTATGTTCTTAATGTGTTTATAATAATAACTGTAGTCACGACAGTAGTCACAAGGTTATCTTAAATAAGAGGGTTATACCTCAACAGAGGATAACACTTAATTAAGAGAATTGTTGTGAGATGAATAAACATAATAATCATCCAACTAAATATTGAATTGGTTAATATTTGACTGGTGAAACCCAATGTCCTGGAATTTTAATTAATTGAATTTTCCTTATTATTCCCATATTTTTATTTAATCTTTTCTTTAATTTAGTTATTTGAGTTTTAATAATTATTAGTTTAAAAGGTAAAAGACCATTAATTAGTTATCCAAATAATATAGGAAATTGTTCACTTTTTGGTACTTGACTACCTTCCTTGTGGGACGATATCTGTTACTCTGTTCTACTGTTTACGATCTGTATGCTTGTGGTAACAATTTAGCGGTCAAGTTTTTAGCGCTGTTGCTAGGGAGGCATTAGTTCAATATCAAAGCCAGAAAATCTTTCATATTAATTTGGATTGTATTAGTTGCTTTGATTTTATTTAGATATTTATTTTCACTTTTATTTTTTATTTTTTCCTTTTTCTCTTTCTTTCTTTTAGGTAGTATATGTGTACAGCAAGTTTTGAGCCTTTATTATTTGATCCTAAAATTGAACAATCAGTCTGTGCAATTAGAAAAGAGAGGAGAAATCAAGAAAAGAAAAGCAATGCAATGGCGGACAATGCAGCACAACACCAAATACAAGCTCAAAATCAAGAACAAAATCCAAGAGCCTTGCGAGATTTTGCCATTCCTACTATTGATGGAGCAAGAGCCAGCATTGCACATCCTATGGTGAATGCCAACAATTTTGAATTGAAGCCTTAATTGATTCAAATGGTGCAACAGGTTCAATTTGGAGGAGATTCAAATGAAAATTCGAATATTCACTTGTCAAATTTCTTAAAGATTTGTGATACGATAAAGATGAATGGGATTTTTTATGATGCAATTCGGCTATGACTTTTTCCATTCTCATTAAGAGATAAAGCTAAGGCATGGCTTAATTCCAAAGAAGCAGGTACTTTCACTACTTGGCCTGAGTTATCTCAAGCCTTTTTGAGCAAGTACTTTCCTCTAGGTAAGATTGCTAAACTCAGAAATGACATTCTTAGCTTTTCACAATATGAATTTGAGACATCGTATGAATCCTAGGAAAGGTTTAAAGATTTACAAATAAAATGTCCTCATCATGGTATTCCTACATGGTTAATTGTGCAAACCTTTTACGATGGTCTATCACATACTATGAGAACTACAGTCGATGCAGCTGCAGGTGGAGCTCATATGAGTAAATCAATTAAAGATGCACATGACTTGCTTGAGGAAATGACTTCTAATAGTTTTAAGTGGTCTAATGAAAGGTCTATGTCTAAAAAAGTTGTAGGAATGTATGAGACTGATGGCATTAACATGCTAAATGCGAAAGTTGACTCTTTAGTTAAAATGTTTGGAAGGATGAATAATGTGAATTGAGTTTCTAATTCTTTTGTTATTTGTGACATTTGTTGTGGATCTCATATAACTTCTGAGTTTGTGTAGATTGAGAGTGCATAATTTGCCTCTAATTTTAACAGGTCATAACAGAACAATCCATATTCTAACACCTACGATCCTGGTTGGAGAAATCATCCTAATTTATCTTGGAGTAATCAGAATAATCAAGGTGTAGGTAATATGAGGCCATTTAATCCTCTTGGATTTTTGCAAGACCACCATAAGCTGATATTAAGCAATCATGGGAAGTTGCCATAGAAAAAATTAGTTGGTGCTACACCTGAAAGATTAGAGAAGATTGAGATGAGGATGGATCAACTGGAGATAGCTAACAAAACAATATGGAAGTGTAGATAAGCCAAATCGCTAATGCCATGAATTCTCGTGAGCAAGACCAATTTCCAAGTAAGACTAATGTTAACCCAAGAGAGCATTGCAAAGCCATCACTATTAGAAGTGGGAACCAGTTGGGAAAAGAAGATAAAGATAAGGTGGATGAAGAATATGTGGTAGTTGATGGTGAAAAAGAACAGTCTGAATAGCTTGACAAGAAGAAAGTAGAAGAAGATGATGATCAAGTGAAGATACCAGTACCACCACCAGTAAAGCCATACGTTCCTCCAGTGCCTTTTCCACAGAGATTGCAGCAGACCAAGCTAGATAAGCAATTTGAGAAGTTTTTTTAAGATTTTTAGACAATTTCATATAAACATTCATTTTGCAAATGCTTTGGCACAGATTCTAGCTTATGCAAAATTCTTAAAGGAGATTATGTCCAACAAAAGAAAGCTGGAAGATTATGAGACTATTGAATTAACTAAGGAGTGTAGTTTAGTAATCCAAAGGAAATTAGCTCCAAAATTCAGAGATTCAGGGAGTTTTTCTATTCCTCTCACTATTGGTGATGTTGATTTTAAGAAAGCTTTATGTGATTTATGTTGGGACCCGATCCGGGAACCGGACCCCAATCGGAAAAGAAGCGGATGACGAAACGAAAAACTGGAAACGAAGACGAATCTAAAGCGAACCGAATCAGCGGCGGAACAAATGGTTCATTCGAACCCAAACAAATGTCCGACATCCTGGAACAAAATCTTAGA
>JAOSBN010000007.1:27787466-27829228 GCA_027563595.1 Erythroxylum suave
CACAAAGCAAAGAACAGCATTATTTTGAATATAAAAGCCAATTCCTTTTGTTTCTTTACATGAATAAATATTTATATTAAAAGCCACATTTCTAATATAAATTCATATCTTATAGCTGAATGGTTAGGGTTCCACATTGAACATCCAATTGCCTTAATTTATCAGGGCTAGGTTTCCACATTGAACATCCAATTGCCTTAATTTATCAGGTCATCTTCAAACAAATGTGTTACTTGATTCCATTTAAGTAAGACATTTTATAAAGGCAAAGCCTTTTTGTCACTGATTTTCTGAATTGAATTGCTAGAGTAGAATTTAGATGTGGGTGCAGAAAATAAAACGTTGAAAATTTTTCCTTAAAGCTCGTAGCTTGCAGGGTAAGTTTACAATTGACCTGAACCTGAACCTGAACCCTGGCTAAGGGTTGGAACATGAACCAAAACATCGTCCACCTTTCCATTTTTCTTTTCAGTGACTTTATACAACCTTCAGACTTGAAGGTAACGTATTTCTATACACTCGATACATTGGTGGACAACAATGAATTGCATCGAAGCTACATATTTACATCATTTTTCCTCTTTGATTGCTTCCAGTGAAGCTAATTCTGCCGTAAGGCGCTCATACTCTAGTTGTACTCCTCCCAGTTCACTTCTAAGCTCTGTTACCTGCATCAAAAGGAGGTGATCAATCACTTCAGAATTTTCTTTTCATCTTGGTCAGAGTATTCAACCTCAAAGTTGGAAGTTCAACGGTTGTCCTCCTTAACTGTGATGACAATTTCTAGTCGTTTTAAGTTAATATATTATCTCAAACAGAGAAACTAACACTAGCGCTCCGAGTTAAAGGAATTTTTTTCTCATATTTGAATTCGTAATTATTAGCTTCTCAAGAATAGTTGAATATGCCTTGAAACACAGCCCAACTCATAAGTGAATGAGCTGACAAACAGTTTTGATGAGAAACATAAAATACCTTGGTCTTAAGTTCTTCCAGTGTCCTCTCTTTTTCCAAGCATCTGTAAAATGGTGTAGATTTGTAAGTGAAGGTTTATATACTGATGAAAGTAGAGAAAACTCTTATTTTCTCCAAACAGATTATAAAGAACACAAGATTTTATGTAGTTTCACAAATGTGCCTACATCCTGAATAATCACTCTATTTGCATTAGTCATAGCGAGCAGTAAGATAATCCTATATATACCTAGGATAATTCCTTTTACAACATGGGCAAGCAAAACTAAACTTATGAGTACAACACTCCTACTCTGACCCCAATTTGAAAAGCTTTAGACCGTCACTAGAGAATTACGAAATGTTGAACCTTCATCACGAACACCCTCCCTCCCTAATCGGGGGATTCTTATAAAGTATTAGCCACAACTCAACAAAGGGTGCTTGATGTCAAGAAATTCGGATCCACTACCAGTCTACTAAAAAAATCTCTCTCAACACAAGCAAAGCACTATTATAAGCAATCCTTGATCAAAAGATTGATTAAAGGTATGTGGTCAATGAAAATGTTCATGACAATGTAAATCAATATATCTAACGCACTTACCTTGCATGGAGTTTCTTGTTTTCCAGCATCAAGCTTGCAGTCTCCTGACATTCCGACTGACTTGCATCAATACTCACAGGCTACCAATCAAGGACATAGGTGCATGTGAACAGTATAATTATCGAAAACTACATAAAATAAATACTTTTAAGGTGATTCAATGAGCAACTGACTCGGCAAGGAATTAATGGGCCAAGTTCAGTGTAAAAAATTGAATGCATAGACAGGCTTCGTAAGTGATAGAATGGAAAATAACAAAAGTACTTATCCACATTAAATTTTCATATTCAAGAATCAACTATTCACAAAAGTAACCAAGAGTACTCTCCCAGCTATTGTCCCAAGACCTTATTTCAGGAACTGCATTAGCTCTCATCTATTTCTTTTTTTGCTGGGATAGATATACAATCAAAAGCAGAGAACAAGAGTTTGAAAGGTAAACATACGCATGTTCATCCTAAAGAAGCAAACACAGAATTTGAAGAAGATGCAAGAAGTATTAGTTTTAAAACAGTTTTTATCATAGCGTACAGACTAGATATCTAATGCTGCTTTTGCTGACCTTTGTTTCCAAACTGTGGCCTGAAACAATTGCAAGGGTCCCAACCTGCGCTTGTCTTTTCACACTTTCAAGCTCCATTACATCGGGAACTGCCTTCCTCTTCATGTGTATTCCTGTCAAAGTACAATGTTTTAGTGCTAATAAATTGGACTTTAGTAACGGTACCAATCAGAGTTAACACTATATCAAAAGCTAACCACAATTTGAAAGTCTATACCCGTTGCAGACGTCACACGGCTACCAACAGCAGAGCCTTTATTCAAAACGACAGGTTTAATTTTATCAAATGGCTCTGATGCTAGAGATTTCTTTTTGACTTGATACCCAATCAATCCACAATGAAAATCCCTGCCAAAGCCAATAAGTGGTAAAAAAGCCACCGCATTTATGGACATATTTCTTTAAAAACATTATATAAGACACAAGCAAGTGAAATTCTTTTACCAGTACTCCCAAGTCATCTCCTTCAATCGACTTTCAAGCTTCTGAAAAAGGGGTGTTCTTTCAAAATCTTGTTTATTATGAGTGGGCTCAACAAAGTTTGCTTCTAGAACACCTAAGAAAAACAGAAATAGAAAAAAATCATTTATCCACCATTCTGAATAAAAATTAAACCACCCAGAATCAAATGACCATTCCCAGAAAGAACTTTTTAAAGGAGAAAGTTGCCATGAAAAGTATCAGACCAACAACCCCTCTGCCCCTGCTGTCTGCATAATTTACCACCCGCCAATATGGCTGTAATGCAAAAGATGACAGATTTAAGTTTATTGCACTCAATTGGAAATGGAAGACATTAGATATAACACTGATAGCATCAGGATAATAAAGAGACATAGCAACTAATTGGTATTCCTGAAATTCCGGAGGGATGTGCAGAAAAGTGAAGAAAGATAAATTGCCATTGTAAATTCAAAGCCATGACATTTCTATGAGCTGACAGGTAAAGAAGATCTTAATTATCAAACACTCACCAGTATCAGGCGGTTCTTGTGGTAAACATTAAAACCATGGACACTTATATGGGGAGCTTCTTTTAAGAACCCAATCGTGGTAACAACTTGAGCCTGCTTTTCAAAATTAGAAAGTGACAGAATATTAATCACCAAAAACTGTAAATTCAACCAATTCCCAGAGGATAATTTAATTAGATCAAATTTATCAACTTGAGAATTATGGGATAACTTGGGAGGTCATACAACTTATAAATTGAAAGGGATCACTAGCATAGTTAAATATCCAGTTAACCTCACATTTGGTATTTGGTAACTCACGTTGAATGTTTTCGAAATGGAATAGATACATTGAATGAACAAAGAAAACCTTGATAATGAATTAATCATACCTCCAAACTACCAACAGTATGTGGTTTATATAAAATGTATTCTACAAATTTCAGATCATTAGCAAGATTGTGATGCACCACAACTTGCCCACGAAGTACTATTTTGAAAGTGTCTGGTATCCGCAGGTACAAGATAGATAAATATGCCTGCAAAGCATGGGAGGCAGGGATTTAAAGATCTTATCTTGTGCAAGCACAAGCTGTGTAAGAGCAAAAATATCTTCCCAGTATACTTACTCTCAGTGAATAATGCAATCGGTTTGCGATATGCTCTTCATTCATTTTTCTCCAAGCTGGACGTGCCTCCACTTTTTTAGTATCACCGGAAATACGAATATCCTACAATTTCATGAATTAAATTATCTGAGAGGGCTTTCAAGACTAAACATCAGATAAAGATAAAGAAATGGAAAGAAGATTTAACCTCTGGATCAGTATCAAAGTCGAGGTCCATATTTCCATCGTCACTCAACCACAAGTTGTAAATAACCACTTTTGTGCCTTGTAAACCAATAGCATCAAACTGCAATAAGTCAATACAGATCAGACTAAGTTGGCTAGAAAGAAAAAAAATAAGAGTCAAAACAGTAAAAATTAATGAAACAATAACTTTTATTGTTTCTCATTTTTTATTTTACAGATAAACATGTTGAGAATGATTTAATGCATCTAGCGTCAGATGCCCTTCTGACAAACTCATCATGGTTTTCCTTAAAGTTATAGGCTGATTGGTTGTTGCAAGGAGAGTCGCAGTCCTCTCGAAAGGCTGCCACCATTTTATGAAAATCATATATTCAGTAATCCTATCAGAGTATATTGAATCGTATGGTTCTTCCACATAACATAGTATCCTATTAGAAATTGGTATCAGAGCCGGCAAGTCATGCCTCCGAAGAACTATGACCGTAAAATGAAAGCAACTGAGAAAGAGTTGGAAGGAATCAAAGAAGAGTTAAGCAAGATCCCAATGGTGGAAAGAGCTGTTGAGAGAATTTTGGAGATAGAAAAGACTCTCGCCACACTCCCCCAAGGAGTGACCCAAATAATGGCCACTACTAGTGAGCAACAGAGAATGGTGCAAGAAGGAAGTAAATCTCTGGGTAAAGGGAAGAATACTGAACGGGAAGAAGGGTCTAGCTCGGTTGAAAAAGGAAAGAATGAGAGAGTACCTCTGGGAGTGGAAGAAATGGTAAGTGGTTACGGTGGCACATACCCAGTAGCAAATGAAAAGGGTGGACCGGAGATATATGGAAACTCATAATTATGGCGTACTGGGAGGGGTCTTGAGATGCCTGGAATGAATACGAAAGGCTGGTTATATCAAGCGGAGATGTTCTTCGAAATGAATAGAACAAGAGAAGCTGAAAAACTAATGGCAGCTGGAATCAGCTTCAAAGAGGATGCTCTCGCCTGGTTTCGATGGACTGATGCAAGAACACCATTCGACAACTGGAGTGATTTAAAATAATAGTTAATCCAGAGGTTTGGCCAAACACAAATGGGGAACTTGTGTGAACTGTTTTTAGATATTAAACAACATGGGTCAGTGGCCGACTATAGGAGAGAGTTTGAGAAACTCTTAGCACCGCTAACGACGCTGCTTGTAAAGGTGCTAGAGTCCACGTTTGTGAAGGGATTGAAGACAGAGATAAGAGCTGAACTTCGTTTGATGAATCCGATGGGACTTAAGGCCCTTATGAATACAGCCCAAATGATTGAAGAAAAGAACTGGAACAGTCAAGCAAAAAGGAAGCACAACCGGATCTGTTTCTCTTAAACCCAATCAGTGGGGAGATAGGAAAGGAGGCATGGGTCGGAACCTGAACCAGGAAGGAGAAGCCAAGGCTCCAAACCAAGGAACCTTTTGGAGTACCCATGCCATGCCATCAACCCGAGAACCCATGCAAACCCCAGCTGAAGGAGGAAGACGACAGATCCAGCTCACTGATGCCGAGTTCCGAGACAAAAGGGCACAGGGACTGTTATTCGCGTGAAGAGAAATATCAACTAGGCTATGTGTGTCGAAAGGAACTTCAAATTATGCTCATCACTGACGAAGAAAAAGACGAGGAGGCAGTGGGTATGGAATCGAAGGATGTCGAGCAAATCTCAAAGGACCAGGCGAAGAGTGCGGCGGTACATATGATGGAAGTTGTGGAACTGTCCCTAAATCCGGTGCTTGGCCTGACCACACGAGGCACCATGAAGATGAGAGGAACGTTAGCTAGGAGAGACATGATAGTGATGGTCAATTGTGGAGCTACCCATAATTTACAAGGGAGTTAGGATCAAAGTTCAGGGAATCACAATCATAGAGGATTTTTTACCTCTACAATTGGGCAGTACCAATATCATTCTTGGTATGCAATGGTTGGGAAGTCTTGGAAACATGGAGGTGAATTGGAGTAACTTAGTGATGGAATTCTGTGTTGATGATTCTCGAGTCGTGCTCAGGGGACCCCAATTTATGCAAGACACGAGTTTCGTTGAAGACCATGACTAAGGCAATACAACAAGGAGTGGGGTTGATTGTGGAACTATGTCAAATGGGTTTTCCTGGAGAAATTAATAGTGACACATGGGCAGTTTCGGAAATGGTCCAAAGAGTGCTAATGAATCGTCGGACGATATTCCAACCTATCACTAAACTACCCCCCAAAGGGACATCGATCATGTAATTAACTTGGAACCAGGAATGTCACCAGTTAACGTTAAACCCTATCATTACCCACACTATCAAAAAAATGAGATCGAGTAGTTGGCCAAGGAAACGATGGCGGCGGGTTCAACCTTCCACAAGCCCTTATTCAAGTCCCGCATTGCTGGTTAAGAAAAAGGATGGGAGCTGGCACTTTTGTCTAGATTATAGAGCGCTTAATCAAGTGACGATAAAAGATCGTTAACCGATACCGGTAATTGACGAGTTACTAGACGAGTTACATGGGGCTAAGCTCTTTTCAAAATTGGATTTGAAATCAAGCTATCATCAAATCCGGATAAAGGCGGAAGATATTCCGAAGACAGCCTTTAAAACTCACGAGGGTCACTACGAATTGAGGGTGATGCCCTTTGGGTTATCAAACACCCCGACAACTTTTCAGTCCTTAATGAATCGTGTTCTTTCGCTCTTTCCTAAGAAGGTTCGTCTCAGTTTTTTTTCGACGATGTATTAGTTTACAGTGGAGATGAAAGGGCCCATGCTGAGCACTTGGATAAGGTGCTTACCACCTTGACTGAACATTGACTCTTTTTAAATGAGAAGAAATGTGTGTTTGGGCAGAGGAAAATTGAATATCTGGAGCAATGGGTGACAAACCAAGGGTTGAGGTGGATAAGGAGAAGGTTAAAGTCATGGAAAATTGGCCTACATCATCCAACTTAAGGGAGCTTCGGGGCCTTACAGGTTGCTATAGGCGATTTTTGAAAGGATATGGAAATATAGCTTGGCCATTGACATAGCAACTGTTGAAGGACTCCTTTCATAGGAATGCAGAAGCAGAAAAGGCATTCCAACAATTAAAAGAAGCTATGACACTTGTTCCCACCTTGGCTCTACCCGATTTTGCCAAGCCTTTTACCTTGGAAACCGATGCTTCAGGTATTGGATTAGGTGCAACTTTGTCTCAAGATGGTCGCCCCATTGCTTTCTTCAGCCAAGCATTGTCAACCCGCAACCAAATGAAGTCAGTATATGAACAAGAGTTGATGGCTATTGTGTTGGCAGTACAGAAGTGGAGACACTACTTGTTAGGACAACATTTTGTGATTCAAACTGATCAAACAAGTTTGAAACATTTGTTAGAACAGAAGCTTATACAGCCAAAATATCACGGGTGGGTTGTCAAATTAATCGGGTATGACTTTGAGATCCGATATAAACCAGGAAAGGAAAATGTTGCAGCTGATGCCTTATCCCGAATCCCTCAGCCTGAACTACTTCAACTGACTGCTATTTCTATTCCAAGGGTGATAGACAGTGATGAAATACGAAAAGAAGTGGCTGCGGACTCCACCCTTGCTGAGATAATTCAGAAATTGCAAGATGGCACAAAGGAATTGTCGAGTTATTCTTGGCAACATGACAATTTGTTGTCTAAAGGGAGAATGGTTCTGCCCACTAACTCCAGTATTTTGCCTAACTTGATACACGAGTTTCACACCAGTCCAATTGGGGGGTGTTCCGGATTCTTGCAAACTTATAAAAGAATTAAAAGTGAGATGTTTTGGAGAGGTATGAAGGAAGATATTCGAAAATTTGTAGCTGAATGTGCCATACGTCAACAGAACAAATATGTAGCTGCATCTCCCTCGGGATTACTCCAGGCTCTTTCCATTCCTAATAGAATTTGGGAGGATATTTCTCTTGATTTTGTGGAAGGCCTTCCCAAATCAGTGGGCTATAATTCTATTCTTGTGGTTGTCGGCAAGTTAAGTAAGGATGCGCATTTTCTTCCTTTAAAGCACCCTTTTACAGCAAAGTTGGTAGCTGATATTTTTGTTCAGGAGATTGTTCTTCATGGGATGCCCAGGTCAATTGTTTCAGACCGTGACAAAATTTTCATGAGCAATTTTTAGGAAGAAATATTCAGACTACAGGGGACTGTCCTACGGCGGAGTACAGCCTATAATCCTCAATCCGACGGTCAGACTGAAGTAGTAAACAGAAGTGTAGAGACCTATCTGCATTGCTTTGCAGGCGCTCAGCCAAAGAAGTGGAGTTCTTGGCTTCCATGGGCAGAATACTGGTAGAATACTTCCTCCCATATATCTACTAACATGACTCCCTTCAAAGCTGTATATGGCAGGGATCCCCCACCTTTACTGCCTTTCAGCAGTCAAACAAGAGTAGCTGACTTGGAGAGTCAGCTCAAAGAAAGAGACGCAATTTTGGACAAACTTAAGCTCCATCTTGCAAAGCTCAAGAAAAAATGAAAATGCACGCAGACACAACATCGAAAAGACGTTCAATATGATGTGGGAGATCTAGTTTTCCTCAAGTTGAGACCTTATAGAATGTGCTCTTTGGCTAAAAAGCAAAATGAGAAACTCTCGCCGACGTTTTCGGCCCTTATCGAATTCTAGAGAGGATTGGAGCAGTGGCATATAAACTTGATTTACCAGTCGGCACTAACATCCACCCGATCTTTCATGTCTGCCAACTCAAGAAGGTGCTGGGATTTCAAGAGATCAGTCAGCCCCTTCCCCCTCAATTAACATCAGACATGGAATGGGTGGTGACCCCAGAGAAGGTACTGCAGTGGTTTTGGTTAAATGGTGTGAACTCCCTGATTTTGAAGCTACTTGGGAATCTCGCGAGGCAATCCAACATCAGTTTCCTAATTTTCTCCTTGAGGAAAGGTGGAACTCGAAGAGGAGGGTAATGATAGACCTCCGATTCGGCTTACGTATTCTAGGAGAAAGAAGACCCATGAATGAAGGAATAGTGAGTCGATCCTAGAGTGAACATGTGGCATTCTGTTACCTTTCCTTTTCATTAAGTTATTGTTATGTTGTTATTCCGTTATTTTGGTTGTCCTTTTCATAGTACATATAGGCTGTCACTAGGAGTGAGAGGTATGGGAATTTGGTTGTTGTAAGGAGAGTCGCAGTCCTTTCGAAAGGCTGCCATCATTTTATGAAAATCATTTATCCAGTAATACTATCAGAGTATATTGAATCGTGTGGTTCTTCTACATAACATAGTATCCTATCAATATACTATATTATTAGATGGTTAAAGTCACTCTGCACGAAGGGAGGCAACTAACTTCAAGCATTCAGCATGGGAAAGAAAGGAGAAAGATAAAACATCTGTGGTACATGTCTTATATGAGAGCATATGCATATGTATATACATATACATATATATATATATGTATGTATCAGTTCTCACAGGTAGATATTTAAACAGCACAACACTTCGGAGCCCAATTTCTGAAACAAAAATTTTAACAGGATCATCATCAAGATTAAGTTGAGAAGACTACTAATTTGCGGAACTGCCAATCTCAAATCAACAAGCTATCAAAAATTAAGAGACAAAATATGAAAAACCCCTTTCATGTAAAGGCAATTGAAGAAGAAACTTCAAGTCAAAACATTTAAGGTTCTCAAAAGCTGTAAAGAACCTCCAGCAGAACATGTATAAACAAGTATTTGTGTCTTTTAAAACAATAAGGGACATCTTTTCCAATTAGCATCCTAATATCTTGCAATCCAGGATTTCTTTGGTAATCAACACTAAGATGTCTAAAGGAGTATAAAAATGTGGATATAGAGATTGTAGAAAGAGGGAAAACTAAAGCAACAAAAACAAAGAAAAACTCACTTGCTTCAGAAGCTCTACTTCTGTTGCATATGGAGACCATTGCAACAACATGGAAAGATTGGACATAACTTGTTCTTTACCACGCCGATTTGAAAACTCAAAATTTCCTGTTAGTTTATTGAACTCATAATCAACCTGCCAAAAAAGTAAGGTACAAGCGCAAATTCAAAACCATGAATCAAAGAGAGGGATAAATGTGCAAGCACTTGAACCCTCGGAGTGACACATTAAAAGGTACTTCCCATTTAATTCAAACTTAAGTCCCTAATATTTGCCACTTTAATTCCATACCTCTACATTCTATCTTCTAATGCTTTTCCTATTCCATATTCTCATTTCTTACATGAAAGCCTAGCAAATTGTTTGGGTTGCACTAATAATTCAGATTTCTTGCCACAGAACAGGCAGAAAATTTAAAGCAAAGTTTAGTATTAAGGAAGAATAAAAGGTTTACACATAAGATAAAAAGGAACATTGAGAAATTGTTTATGATAAGTTTTCTTTCAAATCTTTTCACATGGACAGAATAAATAAGGTGCACGGAAAAAAAAGTTGCAATTACAAAACTCACCATTGGCACCACAATTCTGTTATGTCCCATTCGTCTCAAAAATGTATAGGAGAGAAGGCCAACGCTTTGAGTCAACACACTGCTCATTAAGACAACTAGTAAGAAATAAAATCTTCAATGGGTGACAAGACATGCAGTAACTAAGTTAAAGAAAATCTTCAACATTTGCACTTCTTCATGCATACAATCAAGTCAATAATAATGATTGCTTTCAAAATGAGATGCCTAACAAGGGAAGAGAATGTGAATTGGAAGCAAAAAAAGACCAAGGTTTAACACATTAATTTATTCTATTGTGATATGTACAACTTATCTCTTTACCTAACCAATGTTTTGCATGTACCTTCCTTTTCTATCAATGTCATCTCTTTATCCCAATTTACTAAAGAACTTAATCGTGCAATTACATTCTTCAATAGCTATTGTATGTTTTAGGACCAAACCTCAGAAAAGATAGTTGAAACTGCTAAGATTCAAAGGGGAGATATCTCTTTAACAACACAGCCATCTATCACAGGCCATCAACTGTATTAGATTTTCCAGTGTGTGTCATTAAACATCAGTAACTTAAGAAGTAGCAGTTCTAAACATCCAAGATTTTAACCCTAGAGTTATTTGAGTAATACTAAAGCATAAGCATAGATGGTAAAAGTGATTCACAAACAAATCAAGATACGGCGACCCAAATTCAAACAGACCTGTTAGCTGTGCAGCGAGTGAAGACAATAACATCAGCTCCCAATCGCATGGTGCTTGTCTTGAAGCCATTACCATCTGAAAGGCCAAACCTTCAGAAATAAATATGAATATGCGAATTATTTAACTTGGGTAGATTAAAAGATCCATACATTTTCCAATTGCCATTTTGGAATTTTTATCTGAAAATCCAAAACTCATGCAGCGCCTGATTGCTTCAGGGTCCATTCCACCACCATCATCTAGCAGATAACATAAGCCAAGGACAATAAGTTCACCATTTTTTTTTTCTTGTAGAATCATCCTCTATAATAACAAAGTGTCTTTATGATTAAAAGGTCTATTTTTACCTTGAATTAATAATGCTGGGCTCGCATCTCTAGGGTTAGAGATTTTATCTATAGTGACATATGTAGCCCCATTTTGGATCTGTCCAGAAAAATATAAAAAGGCCAAATGATAAAAGTCATATTAGCACATATGCAAGTATAGCCAGAAGAAAGGAATACTTATTACACAAAAATTGATTTATGAGACCTTGTATACTTTGTTAGAGATTATGATTTGATTAAGAGGATTGTTAGGGATTGTGATTGTGATTTGATTGGATTATAATTGTAACTTACCCTATATATAATCTAGTATATAAAGGGAGTGGGGGCTGCTGTTTTATCATGCTCTCACAATCCCTTATCTTACATGTTATCATGATACCAGAGCAGGTATTCTAATCCTGCCTCTGACTTATCCCTCCTCTAACTTTTCCTCCATTCTTTTACAGTCGACAACGCATACCTAGACCTTTCTAAAAAAATAAGACCTAATCTTAACAATCTAACCACAAAAACACCTCAAGCAGCCACTGACGACCAATTCAGAGGAAGAGGTGACACTGGTGAGTGCCCCATGTGCCCTCATGCACCGCCAGCAGCCACTGTTCAACTGGTTAAAGCCCACGCGCCACCTTCCGGTGATGTCCTATTGACCCAATTGTCATGTAATGAGTCACACCAACTCCAGGCACCTGTCACTGATGTGTTTTTCTACTTTAATTGTTGGAAAAACAGGTTTGCGTGTTAAACCACAGTGAGTGATGTGTTTTTCTGCCTTTAATTGCTAGAAATTGGGTTTGTGTGCTCAATTATAGTGGCTGGAAACTGGGCTTCTATTATAGTCATTGTTGCACAACTGCTGATATTTAAAGTTTGGTTTTTTTGCACTATTGTTCTTTACCTGATTCTCATTAACATCTTTTTGTATCATCATGAGTGACTTCAAAACTGAAAGTGTTGAAGGATAACCATCCATTATGGTTCAACAAATCACAAATCGAAAATTGAATGGAACTAATTATGTTGCTTGTGAGAAGGCAATCATTATATATCTCAAAGGCCTAGGTAGGTATGAGCATCTCAAGGATCCAACTCCTAATATTAAGTCATCTAGGTATAAAAAGTGGGAACAACATGACAACCAAATAATGACAAGCTTTTGGAATGCCCTGGAGCCAAATATTGCTGACATAGGTCAACATGTAAACTCCACAAAGGAGCTATGGGAGTTTGTGAGACTTTTATTTTCTAGTAACATTACTCGTATATCTAATTTCTCTATAGAACTATTCAAGTGTGAGCACGGAGGGAAGAACCACACTAAGTATTTTTTAGAAATAAAGAATCTATTTGTAGAACATTTAGCAACCTAATCGATAACAACAAATAAGGATCAACTTCATAAGGAAAGAGAAGAGTTATTCGTTACGAGATACTTGGCTGAATTAAGACCAAAATATAAAACAATTCGGGACCAAATACTCGATGGCACTGAACTCCCATCACTTGCTGAGATATATTCACAAGTATCTCGATCCTTGAAGGGGCCAACACAAAAAAGTGGTGACAAGTCTGTTCTAGTTTTTCACAATGATGGATGGGGTAATGGAGGCCCAAGTAACAGTGGTGGTCGTGGAGCAAAAGGCAAAGGAGGCCAAAGAAAATGTGATCACTGTGGCAAGGATGGGCATGTTCAGGTCTCTTGTTGGGACTCCGAAGCCCACTCACTCTAATAATATTATGGAGGCTTCTAGTGGTTCTGTCTCAACAAGTGGAAAAATAGTGGTTTCTGAAGAAGAATAGGCAACTTTTCTCCAGTATCAAGCGGCCAAGCAAGCAATTACACCAATTGCGTCGTTTGCTCACCTAGGTAATCACAAAACTTGTATATCATCCTCTGGTAAAACCTTGGGTTATAGATTCAGAAGCCACTGACCATATTGCAGGTAACCCAAAATTTTTTGATCAAATTACCCCTGTACCAAACTCACAACAACTTACAGTTGCTAATGGTTCCACTACTAGTATAAGTGGGGTTGACACTACAATTCCTTCTCCTTCAATGAGGTTACCAGCAACACTATATATTCCAAAATTTTCGTTCAACTTAATGTCTGTTAGCAAACTGATCCGTTTCCTTTTTCCCTCATTCTATTGTTATCCAACATTTGAAGACAAAGAAGATGATTGGAGGAGGGCGTGAATCCAGAGGTCTCTACTATTTTGACAGTTATTCAACTACCTACTCAACTATCGCTTCATGTCTCCAACTCCATAGTCGCAATGGATCATCCATCCATCGCAAAATTAAAAAACATTGATTCCTAATTTGAATTCAAACTAACATTTAGATTGTGAGTCTTGTCAACTTGAGAAACATCATGGTGTTGTTTTTCCATCTAGAATTAATAATATAGTCGAAAGCTCTTTTGTGTTAGTTCATTCTGATATTTGGAGTCCATCTCGTGTTACCTCAAAACTTGGTTTTCGTTACTTTGTTGGTTTTGTTGATCATTGATCTAGAATGACTTGGTTATATCTAATGAAAGAACGTTCTAAATTGTTTTCTATTTTCCAATCCTTTTGCTCTGAAATCAAAACTCAATTTGGTTGTTTTGTTCGTATCCTCAAAAGTGATCATGCCAAAGAATATTTTTTTGAATCCTTAAAGTCTTACATAAAAAATTGGAGTATGATTCCCCAATCTTCTTGTTCTCACACACCATAACAAAATGGGGTTACTGAAATAAAAATCGGGCCTCTCACAGAAGTTGCTTGAACCTTACTAATTGAGATGAAAGTTCTCAAGGAGTTTTGGACTCATGTTGCCCTCACTGCTTGCTATCTTATTAGCAAAACACAATCCACCACTCTTAAAGGTCAGATCCCTCATATCCTTATGTTTCCTAATATCCCTTTGTTTCCTCTTCCGCCTCGTATCTTTGGATGTGTTTGTTTTGACCACCAACTCCACCCAGGAATTAACAAATTATCTCCACAAGCCATAAGGTTTATCTTCATTGGTTACTTAAGGACACAAAAGGCTATTATGGTTATAGCACCTCACTTAAAAGATTCTTTGCGTGCAGATGTGAAATTTTTTTAGAACACTGCATACTTTTCTAAGAGTCAAGATGCCAAAAGCTTCCATCATTGTTTACCCTCACTTTTTGAAAACTCGTAGGATAATTTGCCTAATAGTTTAGACAATTCATCCACAAGTTCTGTTCCTTCTTATCTTCCTCAATAGTCTCAATCAGATTTGCAGGTTTATTCCCAACAACCTCATTGAATGGTAGATGGCCATCCAAATGAGCCCTCTCCTCTAGCGCCTAATTTGTCTCCAGATTCAGAAAATAGTGACCTAGACTGGACTATTGCCTTAAGGAAAGGTAAACGATCTTGTACCAATCATCCAATTTCTAATTTGATTCTTATAACTATATGTCCCCCTCCTTTTGTTCTTTTTTATCAATATAGATTTTGTGTCTATTCATAAAAGTATCACAAAGGCTATACAAAACCCTAGTTGGAAGCAAGCTATGCAAGAGGAAATAAATGCTTTATGGTCAAATAACACCAGACAACTTGTTACTACTACTCGTAATGCCTCAATTGTTGGTTGTTGATGGGTACATACTATTAAGACTTGCTGATGGATCTATTGAACGACTCAAGGCTTGTCTTGCTGCTAAAGGACAACTCTACAGTATTGATTATTTTAAAACTTTTTCTCCTGTGGCAAAAATGACGTCAGCTTGTATTTTTATCTCCTTAACTGCAATTTATTCTTGGCCTCTCTACCAACTTAACATAAAAAATGCATTCCTCCATGGTGATCTAGAAGAAACAATTTATATGCAACAAACTCCAAGGTTTATTGCTCGGGGGAGTCTAAGAAAGTGTGCCTATTATTTATATGGTTTAAAGCAATCTCCTAAAGCATGGTTTGGACAGTTTAGTTCAATTACGAAGAAATTTGGTCTTAAGCAATGTGGAGTAGGCCATTTGCTATCAACACACAAGATCTAGTAAAATTCTATTGATTGTATATGTTGATATTATTATTACTGGTGATGATCAAAATAGAATTCAAAGATTGAAGGAATTCTTAAAACAACAATTCCAAACAAAAGATCTGTGTCTACTAAAGTATTTTTGGGAATCGAACTTGCAAGATCTAAAGATGGCATTTGTCTATCCCTACGCACTTGCGTTCTTGAAGGAGCTTCAGTTGTCATCGTCTTTGACAAACTAAACGAAACAAACTATCAGAAGTGGGTTCAAGCTATGAAACTCACCATTGGAGGACGTAGGAAGTTGAGCTTTATCATTGAAGATGGAAACGTTCCAGATCCAATGAACTCACAAGCTGCGCGACAATGGGAGATAGACAACTCCATGGTCTTGTCATGGCTTATCAACGCCATGATACCATCGATCAAACGTACCTTCATGTTTCTACCAACAACTCGAGAAATCTGGGAAAGGGTGCAAAAATCATACTCTGATGGAGAGGATGCATCACGAATCTACGAGATAAAAACAAGGATGTGGCAAATGAAGCAAGGTGACAGAGAAGTTATAGAATATTGGTTCGACAAGGTAGCATTATGGAAAGAACTTGACGTTCTTTCGAATGAAGAGTGGAGGTGCAAGGAAGATGTTGAGATATACAACCAGAAAATTGAAAAAGAAAGAGTATTTGAATTTTTGGCTAGTCTCAACAAAATATTAGATGATGTCCGTGACCGAATCCTAAGTAGGTTCCCCTACCAACAGCTAAAGAAGTTTTTTCTGAAGTTAGAAGGGAAGCAACAAGTAGAAAAATTATGCTAAAAGAGGAGTCAAACGAAGAACAAAATTTGTCTCCAATACCTACTAATGAAGCGTGCATTGATGTCCCGTGGTGAATCCAGTAAGAAGGGTCAGAAGAAGTGTGATCACTGCAAACAAAGTGATCACATTAAAGACATGCTGGGACATCCATGGAAAGCCTCCAGATTGGAAACCACGAAAAGGAAAAACCAAGGCTATCAAGTATCTAGTGAAGGGGGAACAAAAAAATCTAAAGATAGTCAGAAACAAGCTGGTGAGATGAATAATTCACTAGGAAATTATTGGAAATACTAAAGAATCTCCAAAATGACAGCCATCAACAATAGACAAGTACAGTTGCCAATACTACTACGAGAGGTAATATCATACAAGCTCTTTTATCTTCATATGGTAGAAAGAAATGGATAGTTGATTTTGGAGCATCAGACCATATGACAACTGACTATAACTTGTTTCATTCATATTTTCCTTATGCTGGGCATGAAAAGGTTAACATAGCAAAGGGTGATTCTTCTTCGGTTGCAAGAAAAGATGACATCAAAGTAACAGATACTATGAAATTAAATTATGTTCTACATGTTCCAAATCTAGAATGTAAACTCCTTTCAATTAGTAAATTGACAAAAGAAGCTAATTGTAGTGCTCATTTTTTCCCTACTCATTGTGTTATACAAGACCTGTTATCAGGGAAGATGATTGGCAGTGCTAAAGAGGTAGATCGAGTGTACTACTTTGAAGATAAAGAAAGTCATTCTACTCCTTCTAGCTTGAGTAATAGTCTGATTGTCCCTAAGAATGATGAATTATGGATATGGCATAAAAGGTTAGGTCATCCAAACTTCTAGCATATGTCACGATTGTTTCCAGATATTTCAATAAATAAAGATCTTTTTGTTCCATGTAATGTTTGTGAATTTGCTAAACACCACAGAATTTCTTTTTTACTTATCCATAGTGATCCCTAGGGCCCATCTCATGTTACTAATTGAACCAATTCAAAGTGGTTCATTACATTCATCAATGATCATACTCGTTTGTATTAGGTGTTTCTTTTGAAGGATAAACAAGAAGTCCTTACCGTGTTCATTAACTTTGATCAGATGATAAAAAATCAATATCAAACAAAGTATGAAGACTAAGAAAATCCCTACATGGGCCGAAACAATCACCACGAGCTTGGTTTGAAAGATTTGTCAAAGTCCTAAAAATGGAAGGATACACACAAGCTTAGTCGGATCATACAATGTTCTTCAGAATTAGAGAAATTAAGTATCTCCTAGGCATGGAAGTAGCTAGATCAAAGAAAGGGATTTACATCTCACAAGGGAAGTACATTCTTGATCTCTTGAAGGCAGGAATGCTAGGATGTAAACCAAGCAACACTCCCATTGAAAGCACAAAGTTCGAAGATAAAGAAGATAAACATGTTAACTATGAAGAATACTAGACAATCATAGGAAGGCTAATTTATTTGTCTCATACTAGACAGGATATTGCTTTTGACGTGAGTGCTGTAAGTCGCTACATGCATGCACCAAAGAGTAAGCATTTTGAGGCAATTTACAAGATCTTACGGTACTTAAAGGGTACTCCTGGTAAAGGATTATTATTAAAAAAGGGAGATCAAAGAACAACTGAAATATATACTGATACAGATTGGGCAAGTTCAGAAGAGGATACACGATCAAACACTAGATATTGCAATTTCGTGTGGGGAAATTTGGTCACACGGCAAAGTAAGAAACAAAAGGTGGTAGCTAAGAGTAGTGTAGAAGCTGAACTAGGAACAGTTGCAAAAGTGATTTGTGAAAGTCATTGGTTAAAAAGAGTGCTGACAAAATTGGGAATAATTTTTGAGTCACCTATAAAGCATTATTGTGATAACAAGGCAGCCCTCAGCATGGCACACAATCCAGTCCACCATGAGAGAACGAAGCATGTTGAAGTTGATTGACATTTTATCAAGGAAAAGATAGAAGATGAGACAATAGGCCTAACTTAAGTACGAACGAAGTAGACAGCAGATGTATTTACCAAAGGACTTCAAAGACAAGCGTTTGAAGAATGTATTGGCAAGTTAGACATGACTGATATCTATGATCCAACTTGGGGGGGAGTGTGGTTAAGATACAGTATTATCACATAATATTGTGATAATCTGATTATAATCAGATTATATAGACTAGATAGCATTATCTTAAAGATAAACATTATCTTAGGATTATCTCCTGTATTTGTATAGATCCCCTGTCCTATTCGGTTTTCATATACACGTATATATGTACTAAATTCTCTAAGAAATAAGATATAGAGCAAAACAACTCTTATTCATAGACTCTTATATAAGAAATAGGTGCATTGTATAGTTCAGGCCTATAATGATGTTGATTGGGCTGGTTCTAAGACTGATTGACAATCTACTACCGGCTATTGCGTGTTTGTTGGTCTGATTTCATAGAAAAGCAAGAAGCAAACTGTGGTTTCTTGCTCAAGTGCAGAATCAAACTAAAGAGCCATGGCATATACAACATGAGAACCTGTCTGGATAAAACATATGTTGTGGGAACTTGGATTTCAACAAACACAACTTATGGAGCTAATGTTTGATAATCGAGCAGCCATTTACATTGCTTCTAATCCAATTTTTCATGAAAGCAAAAAGCATATTGAGGTAGACTGTCACTTTGATAGAGAAAAGGTGCAACAAAATGTGATAAAAACCACTCAAGTAAAGTTTGAGGATTAGTTGGCTGATCTACTCATCAAGTCTTTGGTTGGAAGTAACGCAACTGTGCAACAAGCCTAGAGCTTATGATATATATGCTCCAACTTGGGGGAGAGTGTTAGAAATTATGATTTGATTAAGAGGATTGTTAGTGATTGTGATTGTGATTGTGACTGTAATTGTGATTATGATTTGATTGGATTATAATTGTAAATTACCGTATATCTAATCTAGTAAATAAAGGGAGTGATAGTCGCTGATTTTTCATGCTGTCACAATCCCTCTTCTTATATGTTATGATTCTCCTTAAAGAACATTGCTTAGTGATTAGGTTTCGAGTATTTACTTGTATTGTCATCAGTCAAGCAATTAATCATTGATTTTCTCTCTTTGAAGGTGGCTATAAAAGATTTTTATAGTCAATACGAAAGCTACTTTAGGAATTATAAGTTTCACACTAGTAGATTCAATCTCATGCTTTCCCCTTAAAAAAATTTTTGAAATATAATAGTTGGAGAAAGGTCACAGCCTTGTAAAATAAGAATAAAGAAATAATATATAACAATATGAAATAGATTTTCCAAATGAAGGAAAGTCTACTATTTCAAAAAATAGAGAATTACCTCATCAACTGCATTGTCAAGTAGCTCAGCAATTGCTGAAAAACAAGAAAGATAGCCACTCATATAAGATCATTTCAACTCCTATAATTAAGTTTACATGTTGGAATAGAAAACATGATTAGCTAGACTTACCACCAAAGGCCCACTTATGTGAAGTCGCATTTGAATGAAGAAACAAGGGGTGGACATGAAGATAACTTTTGTTGCCTATCATCACAAATACCAGAAGAATAAGAAACCAAAGCAAAGACAATAGATCAAGATCAATAGATGTAATCTAACATGTTTTCCATGCCGTGAAGAAGTTACCATCCAACTCAGAAGGAAAGCCAAGAAAAGACAATAAGCAACAAACTTTTTGAGAAAGTCAATGAAGAAGGGCATTTTATTGGAATTAATCTGTGGAAAACCTATTGTCCCAATGTTAACATCATTTTATGAGAAAGAGCTTCATACTTTGCACTATGACCTTGGGACCATGCGTATCTTCATAGATTCCAGCTTTCCAAAATTGCCGACAAATTGGTGCCGCACAAATGGTTGATCGAGAAGAAACACCAGTGTCATGCCCTGGAGATTGTCCCTGCTCCAATACACTAGAGCTACTTTGACCATTACTTAAGTCATTTGAGACTTTATTTTCTTCAGATTCTTGTATTGTTGCTTGGACTACAAACTTTGGGTGCTTAGCTAATAAGGTCTTGTCAATATTTTTACCTTGCACTCCACTATCAATTAAATCTGGCTCCAATTTTACAGCTTTCATATTGCCAAGCATTCGAAGTCAACCATCACTACAAGTAAGCGCAATATATGTAAACCTCCATCTTGGACAACATGATTGATAACATATTAACATGTGGCTATAGTAAACATGCTAACATAAGACAAAAAGGTATATTATGACCTAAGAACCAATTGGATCAAATGCAGAGAAACGAAAACTAAGAGAACGAAGAAGAGTTCAGTAATGTCAAAAGAGAATTTCTCAAAGAAGCACCTTCATAACGAGTTTTTTTTTTTAAAGCAAGAGCCCACACTACTTTGAATACAAGATCATTTTCCTCACGATTAATTAACCCGTAAGTTTACAAATCAAACAATTCAATTTTAGTCTTAAGGGGCCGCATTGTATTTGAGAAAGAACTTTAATTATGCGACAATCTTTAAAGATCCCTTCACCATAGTCCATGCAAGTACGGTAAGGGCAAAATAAACAACCCTCAAACACTTTCAAATGCTAAATGCTCTTACAAACACAACAACACTAAGGAAGAGACAAAGCACTTAGCCACATTTTCACTACCAAAGCCAAAGCAACAAAATTAAGCTTTTCAACCTTAGATTAGTTCAACCAAGACAACCATATTCACATCATCAACTTCAATTATATCATTTTCAAATATCAAATTTATTCTAATCATCAAGCTTTGAGATATTAAGTGATCAACAAAAAGCTAAATGATCAACAAATCAGGTGGAATTCTTTCTTTGATCAATTTAATTTTTCATTCAAATACAAGTCTAGACAATCTAATATTCCAGCCAACACTAAGTGATCTTTACTTTCAATTTTCAGCACTCAACAATAGATTTAGAACTGAATAATTGAACCATTTCCAATCCTTAATTTATTCCAAGGGCAGTAATGCAATCCTATTGTTAAAAACCTTATGAAAATGACTTTGGAGGATATTTTGTCAGAGATAAGGCTTTAGCAATAGTGAGTGCTTGTTATTAATAATAAAAAATATACGGAGATGTGGAGATATCAATGAAAAGATCTCTAACTAGCTTGTTTGGCAGAAGCAAAGATTGAAATATTGGTTTGTATACTCCTTTTCCTAAATTAAATGTCCTGTGGGAACATTTTGAGCATGAATTTCCTTTTGGTATTTTCTCAAAAAGCATTGATTTTAGTTATGATGTGATGGATTGATTTATAAAAAAGACACCTTATTCTGTATCAACAACAATAACAACAACATCTAGTAGAAGTCCCGTTGAGATACGAAATCTAGGGAGATCCGATAGTGCACACCTTACCCCTACTTAGTAGAGAGGCTATTTGCGATAGAAACATTTTATTTTGTATCACAAAACATCAAATGCACGCACATTGTGACATCATAACATATTGCAACATTCTGTATGAGATGGCTATCAAAGTTTCATATTAAAAAAAGAACGATATGAAGGGATATACAAATCAATAGTACATGACTAATAGTCCAGTCCGAACACGTCTAAATTGAATTGTTCAATAGAATTAGAAGTAAAGTTGATACTAAAATCCCACATTACATAAAAAGCGACAACTGCTAACTCTCGTTGATCAAATTGTTCAATAAAATTAGAAACAGAGTTGTTGATATCAAAATCTGACATTACAAAGAAGAGATAACGAAAGAATTTACGACTTCATAGTGGATGACAACTATAAGCAAGAGATGATCATATTACGAAAAAAGGGATGAAAACATTTATAAATCGATAACACATTGCTAATAGTCAACTCCTAATTCTTTATGAAATGGTTTAATAGAACTAACAGTGGAATTGTTGATATCAAAATCCATATTACAAAAAAGAGATGAGACGAAAGGAGTTACAAGTTTATGCTTGTTATATGCTTGTTAATTAACTTTATTAACTTCTAACTATTTCTAATCAAATAGTTCAATAAAAATAAAACTGGAATTATTGATCTCAAGATCCCATATTACAAAAAAGGAGATGACATCAAAGGATTTGTAAGCTACATAACTACTACTCAACTTCTAACTATTTTTGATCAAATAATTCAATAAAACAAAAGGTTGATTTAGGTTATCATTGAGTTAGTCAACCAAGGACTCTTCATTCCTATCTTTTAAATTTTTGGGACAAACATATTTTTTGCCTTTCCACGTAATATTTGTTTCCTATTTCATTCTTCAAACCATTGAACCTTTTAATTCAATTCTTAAATTTTGCCGATCACTCTATATTACAACTTTCGTTAATGTCCTTAACTTAAACAATATATTGCATCAATGGAATCCAAACTAGAGATACAATTAAAAATGACATATGTGTTCCGCTTGGATGTTATGTAGGATTTTCTTGAAGAATATAAAAAAAAATTATTAACATGAAGTGATTAATAAAGTTGAATGACTGAATTACAAGGCTTAACAATTGAAAAACAGAAATAGAAAACAATATGATAATTGAAAGATTGAAAATATACTTATCCTTTCCATTTTTTAAAAGAAAAATAATTCCAATTGGTCCTTAAACTCTTATTAAAAGCTCACACAACACTCATCAAATGAATCTTTTCAACTTCTATTAAAATTTCAATCAACACTTTAAAATTTTATTTTCATTAAATAAATTTTAAATTTAGTAGTTATCATTAGACATACGCCTTAGATAAGTTTATGATTAAAATTTACAAATTTACAGTTTGGTTGATGAAAATTAAATTTTAAGGTACTAAAGGTTTGGGATTTAGTGTTGAGTGAACTTTTAATAGAAGTTGAAGACTAAATTGAATCCTTTTTCTAAAACAGATGATATCTTTTCAAAGCAAGAAATGGCAAACAATACTATAGTAAAAATCCATTTTCAGGAAAGACATAATAGGTTAAATGGGTAGAAACTAAACATTTAGTTTTAGATCGGATATATCACATATTAGCGAAAAAAATTTATGTAGGAAAGGAAAAGTAAATAATACAAAACTGCAGAGCTCCAGAGCTTCTTTTCTTCATCTTGCGCCTAAACCTGCGAAAAAAAGACTGTACTCCTCCCTTTCGAGAGTTAATCGACGGCAAAGCAATGCAAAGGTCTTCAACAAATGCGGCCACTAAAATGCAGGAAGAAGCTTAAAAATAGTTGCTCACGCAATTATAAGCAATCAAAACTCAATATATTGAAAACAAAACACCGCCCTCTAGTTCGGAAAAACAAAAGAAAATCTAACCAAAGCAACAACAGAAACAACAGCGCCAGATTGAAATCCATACATAAAATAACCATTAAATCAGACATCAAATAAATCCAAACATTAACTGCATTTGAGAAGTTCAAAAATAGAAGCAGGAATACAAATTCACAGGCAAATCCTTATAAAGAACGAGACTCCCAGAAAAAAAAATAGAAGGAAGAGAAAGGATTGGAAACCAGATTTTACAACTATTGTAAATTGAGCCCATTACCTCCTCAAACTTCACTATTTTTGGGTTGAAGGTCCCTTCTTGCATGGTTAATCAAACTCTCAGCAGGAACAAGTCCCAAAACTTAGAAACTATTTCTAATCCAAAATCTCATTAAACCCTAAAATCAATTGTGAGGGACAACAAAAGACAGCAAGCACTAAATCTCTATCTTCTCTCTCTCTCTTCTCTCTTTCAATTATTTTATGCTTTATATAAGTGGTTACAAAGTTGTTTATGAATTTCCTATTTTGTCCTCTGTTTTGCATAAAAAGTTCAATTTCATTGATACATAACTTGTAAATAATAGCATGACGAAGGACAAAGTCGAAAGTATGGCTTAGGCACATTAATTGATTATGACAAGTGTAAATGGGCTTTTGACAGTTGTTCATCTTAGGGAATCAAACCATCTACACGTCAAAACACTCTTTAATCTTTTTTTAAAATGTTTATAAAATATTTTTAAATTAGATTTAAAATTAGTTTAGTGTAATTTGAAATATAATTTAAATTAAATTATTGATAAAATAATTTTATCTTTCAACCAATTTAAATTATATAATTCAAATCTTAATAATTTATTATGTAGGTATCGTATCGCCAAAAAATGATACGAAATGACTCTAAATAATTTCATATCATGAATTGATACTGAAATACTAATCACATATCAAAATGAATTTTAATTTTTAAAAACAATTGGAATAAATTGTACTTCTAAAAAAGAAACCTTAAATAGCTGACTTTGCCTCCCTACAACCCCTCCAAACTGTCTGCAACGTTGAATCTACTCTTACCTCTTTGCCTCTCACTCTATCTCACTTTTCTGTCTACACTACACTGTCATCTGTCACAGTCACCTTGCCTTACCTCAAACCTCATCCTTTCTCGCATGTGCACTACTGTGGCCTCTCCTCGCCTCGCCTTGAGCTCACCCTCTCTACCACAGTCACAGCCTCACCACTGATATCCCATAGGGCTGTAAACTTCAAGCCCTAAGGGTGCAAAATGCAAATCAACTTTGAACAATTGAACTAAGTGTAGTGTGCTTGACGATTGATTGTTGATATGTATTATGTTGTGATGTGTTGTGTTGAGTGTTGAGTATTGAGTTAAATGAGTAGTTGTTATGTGTGTGAATGATTTATAGTTGTGAGTTTAGAATTTATATTTTGGAAATTACATGTTGGAAATTGAGGATATCAAATACCTAGATACTAGAATAGATAGATATGTTTATTTTGTCTGAATTTTAGAAATTGAGGAATGAGATTAAAGATTCTATAAATTATATAGAATTAAATTTGAAATTTTGGATGTGTTTTGTCATGTGTGTTGTTTGGATTTTGGAAATTGGGAATTCAATCATTCATTATAAAATTGAAGTTTGTATTATTGTTTGAAATTTGAGAAATATTGAATTAAATATTGATCTTTATTATAAATTAGGTTATGTATTATAAATTAATTTTGTAGTATATAAAATGAGTTAGTTAATTTATGAGATTATACGAATTAAGTTAAACATATGAGTTTATGATAGTTAGATACAATCATAGATGAGTTACAATTAATATGGTTAAATTATGTAATCATACAAAATGAGTTATAGTTACAAATTTATGTAATCATACAAACTAGGTTATAGATATGAGTTTATGTTTGAAGCATATAATCACACAAAATGAATTATATTTATGATTTTATGGTTGAATTATATGATTACACAAATTGAGTTATAGATATGACTTATGAGTTTATGGTTAAATTATGTAAACATACAAAATAAGTTATAGTTGTGAGTTATAGTTAAATTATTTAATCATACAAAATTGTTATAATTGCGACTTTATGGTAGAATTATGTAATTACATAAATTTGTGTTATAGTTGTGAGTTGTGATTTTACGTTTAAATTATGTAATTACAAAAAATGATTATAGTTGTGAAATTATAACAATCAATGTATATATTTGAAGTTTGGGTTAAGAAACATGATAATTTCTTAGATATATTGTGCTTAATTATCAAATTTTCTTAAGGAATCATTTATGTAAGTTTATGAAGGTTCACTTGTATGTATGTACCATATGCTTGTGGAGAAACTATTAACGCTCTATTTCTTCCTGTTATTATACATAACTTGATTTTGATACAAAGTTATTAAGCTTAATATATATCTTCATTTATTTTTACAGATAAATAGAGAGAAGTTCAAGTGTATTTAATAATTCAATCACTTTAGGTATCAGGGAGATTTGATGATCCAGCCTGGGCTCATGTTAGATTGGTTCCTGAAATGAAGAACTATACTATTTCTTTGTATTATAACAAGTATTTGAAAGGTGAGGAGATCACTAGCCTAAAAAAGCATTTAGTTGGGATCAAAGGTGACGTGTAGCCTTGTAAGAAAGTGAGTTGTGACGTGAAACGATAAATGAAGACTTTGCCTGAAGAGTATCAATATGAGAAAGATAAAAGGCAAATATTGAACTACAAAATTTGTAGTGGAAGTTCTTTTGTTGGTATTCATGATGATAGTGAGGATGTTGAAGGTGATAATATTTCTACTCAACAAGAAAGAAATGTTGTACCTGATGTTAGGAAAAGAAGAAGACAAATGTCTAATTTTTTTGCACTACAAACAAGTCCTGAAGCTTAGCCTTTAATCCGTAATGCCTTACAATCTAAAGAAGCAGCTTATAATGTGGGCATATCAATGGCTAGATGATTGTATAATTTAGGTATAGCATTTAATGCTACCCAATCTTATTATTGTCAGCATATAGTGAATACTATACATGCTATTACCTCTTACGGTCCAAGACAAAGCTCCTTCAACTGATGACTATAGAGATAAACTTAACAACTCTGTTTATAAAATAAAAAGTTATTTGGATGAAAGAAGAATGACTTAGGCTATTTATGAGTGTTCAATCATATGTAATGCTTGGACAAACAAAAGACATGAGCCTTTTTGTTTATTCTGCAAAAGGGATAATGTTTTTGAAGTTTATTTATGCATTTAGCCTTGTTAGGGATGCTAATACTCTATTTCAAATGTTTGATGAAGTTGTAGATGAAGTTAGGTCAGAAAATATTATTCAATTCATTACTGACAATGATTGTACTTATAAAGTAACTAGAAGAAGATTACAAAGCAAGTATAATTCTTTTTATTAGACTCCTTGTTTTGCATATTGCATTGATTTGATGTTGAAAAATATAGGAGATACTAGGTTTTTTCTTTTTATTGATGAGATTGTGCAAAAAGCAAAAAAGGTGTCTAAGTTCATCTATAATCATTCATGAGTCCTCAATTTAGTGAGAAAGGATTTCACCAGTGATAGAAATTTGTGTCGTCCTACTATTACAAGATTTGCAACTAATTTTTTTATCATTTTAGTGTTTTATTATGATAAAGATGGAGTTGAGGAAAATGTTTACAAGTGATAAGTGGGTTACATCTCAGCATACTAGGTTAAATGCTGGATTAGAGGTTTCTAGAGTTATACTTAAAATTAATAAATTTTGGTCCCAATACCAAATTGTCATCTGAGGTTGTGAGTTTTTATGAGGTACTTAAAATAATAAATTTTAGTCCCGATATCAATTTGTCATCTGAGGTTGTGAGCTTTTATGAGGGTACTTCATTTGGATAATAGTGATGAGAAGGCAACAATATGTTTTTTTATGATAAGATGGCAAGGGCAAAGGAAGCAATGAAGACCAATTTGTAAAATAAGTCTTCTTTGTACATACATCATCTTGTAGTCATTAATAAGAGATGAGAGAAGTAACTTTACTCTCTGTCATTTATAGAGGAAGCATTTTTGAATCCTAATGTCTATTTCATACCAAGTTTTATAAAGAAAGCTTAAGTTAATAGTAGAATGCTATTAAATATTACAACAATTGTTGCGCACGAGATGATGCAAGATGTCTTAAGCTCACAAATAGAGATTTATATGAATGCTTTTGATGACTTTGGGATGTTAATTGCTATTCGTCAAAGAAACAAACTTAATTCATGTATATTTTTTCCACTTTTGTTACTTGTTGAAAATTAATCATCACTTTATTTTGTTTATAATGTTACTTTTGCTGTCTTATAGTTATTTGGTAGGACCAATCTCGAAGTGGTGTTCTAGAAGCTATAAGGTTTGCATTTCGAATTTTGAGTCAATGTATGATGCAACAGGGTGTGAAAGAAATTGAAGGACATTTGAATTCATCCATTTCAAGAAAAGAAATAGATTGGAGCATAAAAGATTGAACGACTTAGTCTTTATTCGATACAATTTAAAACTTTGAGAAAGGTATGTTATTATCATTATTGAGTTGGATATAATTTTTTTGTAATTTCTTAATAAGTTAATGTTATTTGTATACTAGGAATCTTAATAGCATAAGTAGTTCTATAGATTCAATTTGTCTTAACCATATCAATCTTTTTAGCATATTCAGTTTTTGAGAAATTGAGTTTGATAAATAATAATGACTTGGAATATAATCTTAAATGGAAAAGTATGACATGTCGTTTAGTGCAATGAATTCGAATAATGGTGATGATGAGAATTTTATACTGAATGAGAATTGAGGTTAATGCGATTTGTATAGGTGTTCGATAAAATGAAGTTCCATACTTTTATTTCTCCTCTTCTTTAAATTTCACTTATATTTGATATATATGTTAAATTTTGTACATGTAATATAAATATTTTTGTTTTAGGTTCACTTCTAGTTGGTTGTTTCCTCGATATGAACTCTTTTTGTAAATTATAATGGTTAGAGAGTCATATATATTTATTATTCTTTTTATTTGATGTTTTGATATAATTATTATTTATTATATGATGCAACTGTAACATTTTAAATATTTTGTATTATCCTTAATTTTTTATTTGTATGATGATTAAATGATTTTTATATTAATTGATGTTGTTATTTATATGTGAAATATGTGAAAAGTCATATTAATACAAATAAGTATATTGTTGCTATTTCAATTTTCTATTATTATAACTTTTGGAGATATAGTTGATGCAAAATTATAAATTATATAGTATAATATATTGAGACACTATTTTACATTTTCAAAAAAATTCGAAAACTACTTACAAATTTTAAAAATTACTCGAAACAGTATCTGATATTGACCAGTATCAATACAATACTATATCATAATCAAATATGGTACTAGTATCGATACGATATTCATAACTTTGATTCTAAAACTATTAAATAGATATTTCATTTTAAGTTTCATTTAGATTTAGTTTCTATAACAATATATCTATCAAGCTAACTAAATAAATACATATTGTTAGTTTTAACATAGGATCATATAATTATGAAGATAGAAAAATATTACATCCATGATCCTAATTTTTTAATATTGACTATTATTAATATAGTATTATATCAGAACCAAATCTGGTACTAGTATCGATATGAAATGCATTACTTTGATTCTAGAACTATTAAATAGATATTTGATTTTAAGTTTCATTTAGATTTAGTTTTTATAATAATATATCTGCCAAGCAAATTAAATAAATACATATTGTTAGTTTTAACATAGGATCATATAATTATTAAGATATAAAAATATTATACCCCTACTCTTAATTTTTTAAATTACTCTCTAATATATGCATGATCTGATAAAATTATTATTATTAAAATTTTCTCTTTAATAGTTTTTCTCAGAAGTATAATATAAAAAGGGAATTAGGAATGGCAACGGGTCAGCCCATGACCCAACCAAGTTGGGATTGTCGACTAGTGGCCAGGTCCAACCGGGGGTTGGCCAGCCCGTGTTGATTTCTTATTTTTTATAAAAATTAAAAAAAGACGTCACTTTTTTACAAAACGATGTCGATTTGTCACTCTCGATTGGGCCAAGAATCCCGACCCATAGCCTGGTCAACCTGGGCTGACCCGTTAATTTGGGTCAAGTAGCAAATGACCCAGGCCGGTTTGCCATGTCTGAAAGGAATAACCGAGGACGAATATTGTATCAAAATTATGATGAACTTTTTTAATTTGATTTTTACTTTGCTTACATCGTGCATAAGTTAAAACAAGAAATAACATGTCATATATAAAAACTTTGATGTAAAATTGGTACAAAAAAAGATAAAGCGAGTGTACTTTTATTACATAAAATCCCTTTAAAAAATTGTTTTAGAAATTGATAAAATACTATGATTATGGTATGTTTAATAATTTCAGTTAGTTTTTTTCACAAAGTTATTTTCACTTTTTCTTAAAGCATTTTATTTAAGGATTCTTTTATTATGATTATATTTCTTGCAACAAAGAAATTCTCATTTTAATTTCTATTAAAAAAACTTATTTTCTTCCCTTTCTTCAGATTACAGAGGTAATCAAATTGTAAAACTTACCAGAAGAAGAAAAGGGTCCATCAACAGAAGACCTCATTTATACTACAGATGTTGAAAATTCCAATGTGGCCACTAAATTTAATAAAGAAGCATATAAGCTCCAACTATATGTGTAATCCAACATCCAAAGAACTTTAGGATAATGTCACTTAAATATATTCAAATTTTAAAAGTTAATCTCAAATATACGAATTGACAATTAAACGACGTAAAATTTATCAAGAAGACAATGTCACCAAATACTTCAATTCATTGAAAAAGTTATGACAAGAACTAGATTTAGATTTGTCTAAGGATTATGAGTGGAAATTAGTTGAGAATTGTAATTGCTATTAAAAGATGATGGAGGATCACCAAATCTACATATTTTTGACTAGTCATATTAAATTTGTGAAGAGGAAGGATAAAAGGTTTTCAACCACTTCCTCTTATTAGTGAAGTCTTTGCTAAAGTTAAAAGAGAAGACATTGTTGAAATATCGTGCTTGATAGAAGGAATGAAGCTTCATTTGTTGAAAATGCAGTTATGAATATATCATAAACAAGTGTAAACAAGGTGATGCAAGCACAACTAGTATGAAATAAATGATATATTGTATATATGCTTGGGACAATCACAAGAATTCGAGTTACGTAAAATATTTTGAAAGCAAAACATTTATCTTTGGTAGATAAGGTCTCCAAGATGGGTGTGGTCCAAACCATTTTTATCTTTAAAAATTAAGACATATTCATAATTTATATATGTAGACATGTCTCAAACCATATATTAATTCACAAAGTTATAAAGAGATCTACAATTTACACCTACTAGCATATTTGAAGCCATGCCTAACTCTTTAGGGAGACAGAAGGATCCATGGTCATTACACATGAGTATAGATATAGACTACTAATGGTGTTTTTATCATAAACACACAGTACAATTGTAGTTAACACTAACAAGTACGAGTCGATTTTACAAAGAATAGGGTTTAACTATTGACTATTCACAAACTTAATTATACATGCTTTCTATGATCATATGAAAAGAAAAGAAAATAAACACTTAGAATACCAAAGCAAAGCTACAATTAAGAAGAAAACAATATGTGAATAAACTAGATCAAGTAAGATATCTCTTAGGACTTTACTATGTTCAACTTCACCTTGATTTAATAAACACTTCCAATTCTTAGGCCAATAAGAATTTCTAATTTAGATTATGCTTTCTCTCAAGTAGCCTAACCTATTCTTAAATCGAATCAATTGAAATTTGTTTCCAACCAAGACAACCTAAGAATGCATTAATTTGTTTTGTGAATTCTTATAATAGGTTTTACCTTAACGTAAGAAGATCTCGCAATTATCTCTCGAGTAACTCATACTCAACCACCTTTATACACGTTATAACCTAACCTTCATCTCTCAAATCTGAATGCATAAATCAAATAAGTGAATCTTCAACTTTCGTTCATCAATTCAATCAAATATAAAGAGCATGGAAAATATCAAGAAAACTAGATATTCTTTAAATCAAAAGATCCATCAATTCAACATATCCAATTTTAGAGTCCATCTACTAAATCTATATCCCAATTAGTTCATAAGAAATAGTAACATCAAATAAGAAAGAAAGTAAGAATAATAAATTATTGTCATGAATATATATCCTTTAATGTTTGGTGAATCTTGTTGAGTTCTTACTCTGCTTCCAAGATCGACTTTTTTCTTAAACAATAACTACTATAGAGTTGATTCAAGTGACTTTTCATTAATCTTGAATTCTTTTATGGTAAAAAACACTCTTTATTCTCCCACTTGCCTCCTTTTAATAATTTAAAATCCTAATTTTTAATAAGTAACATGACCCCAATACAAGACCGAGTTCCAATCATGTTGTCTTTTCCATATTTTTTAACTTTTTTGGGCAGTGTTACTTATCAAGGGTGGAACACAAAGGTATGTAGTACTACAGGAAAAGTAGGACTTAGAGATGATAAATTACCAACGGAAAAGAAATTGTTGCAAATTACCAACAAAAAATTAGTTTTCGTCAGTAAGATTGATGGGAAAATTTTCATTTAATGGCAATAGTAATATCCATTAGTAAATACGGAGGAAAATCATCCAGGTAAAATTTTCGACGGACTTTAGCAACAAAACAAAATAATTGTCGATAAATAAGGAGGGAATTGATGGATAAATATTTTTTTTAATTTACTGACGGACACTGTTCCATCAGTAAATTCCATCGATAATAAACGACGTTGTCTGCTTTGGCTTCAACATTTTAAAGTAAACCAAAACGATGTCGTTTGGTGTAACACCAAACGACACTATTTTGGTTTACATTAACTCACCCGAAATCTTCTCCTCCCCCCTGTGTCTTCTTCTTCACCCGAAAGCTCTCTCCTCTCATGCGATTTTCTTCTCTTTGGTTTCTCTGTCGTGGACTTCTCTTCTGCACATTGGCATTTGTCTTCTCTGGCCACTATCATCATGTCCTTCGATGGAGGTATTTTTGCAGCCACTGTCATATGTTTTTTTTGTATATTGGATGAAATTTAATTTGGGCATTTGATTACTTTCGTCTATTTGCGTATTTTGTTATTGAAAAACAATTTTATGGTATATATGTTAGTGATATAAGGGACAAGACCTGATTTTGGTTGTGATATTAGGATGAATTTCTAATGCATGTAAGGTGTTTGATAAAATGCCTATTATGTTGAAGTTTAATGTATGAGAGTGTTTGTTGATAGAAATCTATTCCTTTAAATGATGGGAGTGTTATAACTTTGATAAAAGAGTGTATAATGAAAAAAATGAATGATTCCTACATTGCAAAAATGATTTTAGTTCTTTGATGGTTTAGTGTAGTGTAATCGTATAGTTGATGGAAAAATTGTAGCGACGAACAAATTTCGGTTGGTAATGCATTATGCTTAGATTATAGTATAAGCATCGGTTGTAGTTAGATTATATTTTTGTAATAGCATTAAATGCGATTTATTGAGGATAAAGTTAACTAGCATTACTCTCCTAACTAGAGTTAAATTCATATTGCATTTGTTTTTTATCTTCAAGATGCTTCTGTCAATTAAAGGTTTGAAGTCAAAAAGATGGTCTCTTAGTTAAGATTGGAATTCCAAGGTAAGGCTTTAAGGTTTGTTAGTTATACATTAAGAGCAATTATAAGGATAAAAACTGAGTTTGGGTTAACCTTTGAGAACAATATGAGATAATTAATAAAAGAAAGGCTAGTATCCTCATTTCTTTGCATTTAGAGTGAAATCTAAACTTTTGTTTACTATTAACTCCATACTTTATTAAACTGATTGAGATTTCTATCCAAATAGTTAAAAGGTAAGGGGAAAATGAGCCACCTTGCATAACGCCTCTAGCTCCTTTAATCAAGCTTGTTGTTACCCTATTTATCATAATGCCATAACTAACTATGGTGATGCCTTGAGATATCAAATTTGTAAATTTTCCTAGGAAACCATAAGTTGTCATGGTGCTAATAAGGAAAGACTACTCTATAGAATCGGAAGCTTTGTTGAAATCCACATTGATAGTGCAATTTTTGCTTGATCTTTACTTATTATGACTTTTGATTAGCTTTTGGAATATCAAAATTTTATCACCTATCAACTTGTCTTTAAGAAAAGCTTCTTGAGAAGTATAATCAATTTTGGATACTACGATCTTCATCTTATGAGCAAGCATTTTAGAAATTACTATGTAAATTATGTTGCAACATGATATGGGGCAAAAATCCTTCATGACACTTCATACACAATAGTGAGTTGAATATGATTATTAAAATTTAGTAGTTTTAATATAAATCTTGACTTTATAAATGGTAGGAAACTGACTTTGATAAGTGAAGATGCTTGAATTTGACTTGAGTTTTAACATCTTAGGAAAGAAAATCAGTTGAACTAAACGCAAAAAATTAGTTTGGGTTGTTTTTCCTTGACCTTTTAATTCTTAAAGTTGCTTCTAGTTAAACTTTATGCACTTGACTTAGATTGCGTACTAGTTAGAGTTAATTAGTTTATATTTCTTTCTAATTAAGTGTAATTAAGGAGATATATAAATTAATTCCAATGATAAATATCCAAAGTATAAATTAATTTATTCTTGTGTGGATGATTAGTATACAATTTCTAAAGTAGTTAAGGACTAGACTAAAGTTTGGTTTTTTATTAATTTCTTTATATTTTAATTTGCATTATTTCTTAGCTATAATTTTATATTGCTTTATCAGAATCAAAATTCTCCTTTTTTTATTTATAAAGTACAAATTTAGCTTAAATACTCTATGTGGGATAGAAGTTTACTCTCGCTAGTGCATATATTTGCAAAAGTAAAGTTTTATTATCGAGTAAATGTGACAATACATCAAGGAACATTAAGGGTTATATTTACAAAAAAGATTAGAACCTCGAATATTTTAACTAATAATTTTAGTAATCAAGTAGTATTATAAAATACAATATTTTAAATTATTATTATTATTATTTTCAAATTAAAATAAATTGAAAAAATTTTAAAACTACTAGCGGAATGTTCCTGCTCCCTATCCCCACTCTTTGCTCATGAGATGAACTCATCCACTACATTTTTCTTTTCTTCCTCAAGAAAATATACAATTTTTCCAAAAAAAATGAACCAATCATAAACATGTAGAAGCATAACAGAAAGCAAAAGTGATTAGCAAAGAAATAAGGCAGCCAACTAGAAAATATAAACTGGAAAAATAAAGACTTCTCTTTTCTAAAGCAAGCATTTCCTTTTCAGGAGAACTACATCGCTTTATTAGGAGTGGTCTTAAGTTGAAATGTTACAGATAGTGAGGAGTTTTGTGTTCAAGTTCAACTTCGGACAACTTGAAAAGTTATCTTGCTTAAACTTAGACTCTAATATGTGGAAGATGCATAAAGCAAAAGTATGTTTGTACGTTAGTGGGACCAAATCTAGTGTCATTTAGTGACACTCTCACCCATAATAAGGCCTAATAGGAGTGACCCGAACTGCCTAGCTCTAGTGTGGTCTATGGATGCTTAACTTTGGGATGTTTGCCCATACTCCTTCTCCACTTAAACTTTTCCATTGAAGTATGTGATCCATTGTCATAAGTCAAAAAAGTAAAAATACCAAATGTTAAATGTTTTCCACTTTCGTGTGAAATTGTCAGTTAAGTTGAATAAACAGATTATTGGTTAGGTTAAATAAAGACAAAATACAAAAAAATCAAGAATTATGGAAGAACAAAAAATAAAATTATATCAAGCAATTATTACATCGCAAAAGAAAATCAAATTTGACACATTTATATTCTTTTCTGTAGGCCCTATATTGTGTTGAAAAGCGTCACTCATCTTTCTTCTTTGAAGTTTGAAGTTGTCCATTCATCTAAGTTATTCGTCTAAATAATGTCTACCATATGTAATGCTTTAATAATACAATTCTAATATGTTTGGATATTGTTTGAATGCAAAGAGGTCTTGATTTTGTGTTGTTGTTTACAATATTCTTATAATCATTGATGAGTTTTTATGTTCTTCTTTAATAATCTAAATATTTACTATATGTGGAATGAGTTTGAGATGTTATGGATGATTTGAGGCATTAATAAACCCCTAGGACAGTTTATAGGCTGGAAACCAGTGATGCAACTCCCGTGAGACTTATCGGTGAAAAATTCTCTGAGCTTAGGAGTCATAGCGAGAACTTGTTTTCTTAATTCACAGGTGTAAACAATGCAACGTACTATGGTTTTAAAATCAATCATAAGTGATTAATTCAATTTATTAATACTTAGGGGATGTTGTGTAAAGTTTAGATGTTCTGTAAACTTTGGGGAACATGAAGGATACTAACTATGGAATCACTGTTTGAAATTAACAGTTTTGCAAAAATGAGTAATGTTGATAGATCTTGGATGTATAGATGATTAACACCTGATGGTTTCATTGATCTTGAATTTGTTGAGGGAGATTAAGTTTTTATTCATTATGCATATTCTCAACCTGCATACATGGTTGGCCCAAAGATCATATGTCTATGTAAAAAGTGCAAACACATTCGTTTCCTTCCTATTAATGAATTGAATGGGCATTTGTTGAGAAAAGGGTTTGTCCCAAATTATTTTGAGTGGACATGACACGAGGAACCATTGATTTGTAGCACCTAAAGGGGTAATGAAGTACAACCGTTAGTGAACTTAAATAAGTTTCAAAGGGGGGATTGGATTTAGAGCAAATAATGTAGATGCAAATGAAAATCCTTACATGCAAATGGTTTATGATGTAGTTGGTTATACGTTTCAGGAAAATATAGAAAATCTTGAAGAAGAACCAAACTCATATGTAAAACAATTTTTTGAATTACTACACTCAACTGACCAAGAACTATGATCAAATTGTGAGACAATGACTCAATTGTCTTCAATTGCTCAAATATTGAATATAAAGTTTGAAGGGCATATTTTTTATGATAGTTTTGATAAAATTCTTGGATGATATAATGAATCATTGTCTCCTGATCATACAATGATTGATAGTTTTTACAATATGAAGAAACTTATTAGAGGTCTTGGTTTGCTTGTTGAAAAGATTGATTGTTGCAAATTGAGATGTATGTTGTATTTGGGAGATGATGTGGAATTACAAGATGCAAATTTTATGGTCAATCTAGGTTCAAGCCTAGAAAGCATTCTATGAAACATAAATTAGTACCTTAGAAGCGGATTTATTATTTCTCGTTAACTTCGAGACTTCAAAGACTAAATGCTTTTGATGTTACTGCATCTCACATGAGATGACATAATGAACACCAATAGGAAGATGGAATAATGAGTCATCCATCAGATACACTAGTATGGAAACATTTCAATGACGTCCATTATAAGTTTGCAGCTGAAAGTTGAAATGTTAGGTTAGGATTGTCAACGGATGGATTCCAACTTTTGATTAATCCGGCCAACAGTATTCATCATGGCCAATCTAATTACTCCTTATAATTTGTCTCACATGGATTTATATAAAAGATGCATATATGTTCTTGACAGTAATTGTGCCTACAAATCTAAATCATAAAATTGATGTATTATTACAACCATTGATATCTGAATTGCAACATCTTTGGGAATATGGTGTTGAGACATATGATCTATCTTTGAAACAAAATTTTTTGTTGAGAGCAGCTTTAAAGTGGGCCATTAATGATTTTTTGGCATATGCCATGTTGTTTGGATGGAGCACAACAGGGAAATACATGAAAGTGAATATATATAAGTGAAAATACTATATGTTTATAATTGTCAATAAACACTATATGTTTATAATTAAGTAATAGGTTTAAAATTTAAAAATGGTATAAAATTATTTGTTTTTATATTAGGTTGATTCTGTCTGGACCTTGCTCAAGAAACTTGACATCCAAATTCAAGGAGAAGATTAATCTTGAGGGTTATGTACGGAATAATATCTCTCAGGCCATAAAGGAATTCTACTATCAAGAGTTTAAGTTACGAAAAAAATTATTTTCTTTTTAATTAATTTTTATACATTAATTAGATAAATATTATTACATTATAAGTATTTATGAAATTTTTTTCTTTTGTTTTAGAAAGAATTTTTTTGGGATTTTGAATTTGACGCGATCATTTATAAAGTATGAGAGAGACTAGTACATACACGTTATTAGGAATTTGTTGGTGAGATACACGAGGTCGGTATATGACCGCCTTATATTTCTGAACAAATATGGAGTCGTTGGCAGTAGTATTAGACATCACCTGAGGTAATGTTCATTTCAGAGCATAATTCTACCAACGAACATTAAGGACCAAGAGAGAGAGTCTTCTCGTACATACAGGATGATCTATTATCTACCACGAGCATGCAGAGAGACTTGTACGTATCTACACTTTACATTTATTTTATGATTTTTTTACTTTGCTGTATTTCAATTTAATTTGATGTGCTAATTTTGGAATGAAAATGTGTATTATGGAGAATGATAATGTTATAAATGTCTGGTGCCATATAAGGCTGTGTTGTTGAGTTATTTTATTTGTTCAATAGGGGGTTAATATCATAAAAATATAGGAAAATTTGCTGAAATTTTTATGAGTTCTAGTTCACTTATAACATTTTATTCTTATGTAGGAAAAGTCTATATGCATGAGACCTACACCCTGTCAACTCTTTTTGCACACTCATACTAAGAAGCATGACGGTGTGACATTTGTCAACACTTGATATAGAGAACTAAATGTATGTAAAAGTTATGGTTTAATATTAGTGCTTAATAATTATCACTTACTAATATAAATATTGCCTTCTGATAGGACTAAATACAAGAAAACATTCAACGACAGTCTCAGTAGTTTGGAGATGTTGATGAGACTCAAACCTATCTTCATGTAATGGGCGGTAGGGATCGTCGTGGAAGGATATTCAACTTAGGTTCATTTGCGAACAGATGTTATTCGCAATCCTCCATGTCCAGTATAGAAGAATCTAGTAGGCAATCCACAATCAATGAAATCTAAGAGCTTCGGAGCACAGTACAAACATTGGCAACTTAGTTGCAACAGTCAATGGAGTACATAGCTCAGCTTCGTAGTGAGATGGATGAGTTGAAGGGGAGGGGTAACACCTTATCGCACCAATCAGAGCATCTACAGTCACTAAATCAGTAGTATACTTATAGTCATTTCATTTGAATTACAAATACTTATTATATACAATTTAATGTTTTTATTATCAATTAAGATAATTTTAACTTTATATCATCAATCAACTTTCTGTTCAGACAAATTAACTGTATAAACAAATAAAATTATTATGCACAGATAATTAATAATTGTTTACATTATGCATCAACGATAAGATCATCAAATAAAATTTAATGATGGTATATTTATTTTAAATTTTTTTTGTCAATTTACCGACAGAACAACAAATGTGCGCTGATAAAATCAATTCTAATTATCGACGGAAAACAACAAACTGTCGGTAGTCATCGACAGAATAACCAATTCCTTCACCAAATTTACCGACAAGATTTGCCGCAAAAAAACTATCGGTATAATCATCAACGAAATAAACATAACCGTCGGTAATATTGTAATAAACTTACCGACGGAATAAACAATACCGTCTGTAAATATGATGACTGAAAAACACATTACCAATGGTTACATAAAATTTTCCTCGGTAAATTTACCAATGGAGATTCTATTATTCGTAGAAAATTATTAGCTGCAGCCATTTCTACGACCCCTTTGTTTGTTGGTAAATTCTTTCGGTAAATAACCTGGCTTATCGATGGAATTTACCAACGGTAATGTCCGTCACTAAATGACATTTTTCTTATAGTGTAGGATGACAAAGGAGTCCACCACCTTAGAACATGACCTTAACACAGTGGTCATGTTCTAAGGGTCTTCTTCATATTTTCTAAAATTACTCCAAATTGGTCTAATTCTTCTACATGTTTGTTTCTTTTTCTAGAACAGGTAAAAACAAAACCTAGAATAAAAATTTTTCAATTTGAATATTAGATCCTTTGAAAGTCTCTAAAACATAATTATAATGCTATAAAAATTCAGCTAAAAGTAATGTAAATTTACTATAAATCAAACTCCATTAGCTCGTCCTCAAGCAAACCAATTTGATCATTCTATCTCAAATTAAACATACCAATTAAGATTTTCCATTACTAATCTAATCATAACAATCATTAAAATGTTAAACAATCAATAACTTGTACCAATTCATAAGCTAATTCAATTCACTTTACTATCGTTTAAACTTTAATCCAAATCATAGAATTCAATTCTTTGTATAAGATGAACATATAGAAGATAAAATGTTTCAACTTTCAAACATGTTCAAATCCCTTATTAACAAGAAATAAAATTAAAAAAATTAAGAGTATTAGGAGCTTGTTTGAAAAGTCATTGAGCCTTTAAAAGTGAGAATAATATTTTGTTATGAGTACCCCCCTTTACTTAACCAAGTCATTATCTTCAATGGCTACTAGCACCACTCTTTAGCGTCTCAACAATATGAAATTATTTATGCTTATTTATTTATAATTTTTATCTTTTTTAAGGAAATGAAATGCTCAAAAGAATTCGTAATTACTTAATTCGTATGCATTTTACACAAGGAATTTCATGATGCTTATAAAATATCTATTCTCTAAATTCTTAACACAAATTAAATTCACTTATTTATTGTTGATTGAATCGAGCGACAAGTTTTACAAATTCTTAACTCTCAATACACCACAAGTGCATAGGGTTGTGAATGTAGTATATGAGGTGTCGATCCTTGGAGGAGTTGGCGAACTAATGTAGTTCTAAGTTATCTAATGCCTAAAATGATTATTCAAATGAAAATAAAAACTAAGCAGAAAAGTAAATTTGTGAATATGGATTGATTGAAATTTAAATTGTAAAGTTAACACATAAGAAATCAAAATTGCTTACCACCAATTGTCAATTGAAATTCAACCAAGGAAGATTAACAAATTATAGGGGACGGGATTTATCCTATCAGTAATGCCAACTTAGTCACTTTTGTGTTAATTTGGTGTCGGTTCTATACTATCAAAGGGTGGTTTACTCTCTTTCAAGTTATAATTACTAAGCCCTAATTAATAAATCATAATTAAGTCACATTACCGAACATGTAATCTCTCTATTAATTAAGTCTGCAACCTATTACTTTAGGCAACAAATAAAATTGTAGCTATAAGTACAATTATCATTGCCTTTTCATTAAAGCAACATAATTCATATCATACAAGAAGTGGCACTGCAATAAGTATAAGGCAACATAATTTTTGGAATAGGAAACAAAATAAAAAATGTTGCTTTAAGTTTTGACTAACACAATACTTTAGTTTCAAACCATAGCAACAAGGTTAAATAGATATTGCAACACTTTAAGTCTTTTTAAGCAACAATGTCAAATAAATGAGGCAATATAATGAATTTTTTTGGCAAAAATTTATTCTTTTATTACCAATAATATTTAACATAAAAGTAAACCCTGGTCATTATATAGACAATTCCCATATATAAATTATAAGCAATATATAGATATTAATGTACTTCTTAATTGTGTATATACTATCAAATATAAACAATAAAAAACTGCATATATATAATATATAGTCCATAAGGACTTGAAAAATTCAACATTTAACATATTCAAAACACAAAAGAAAATTACAAGTGCTTTTATTGTTATGAAATACAAAGACGAATTGTACAATCCTCAATAATTGAAAGGAAAATTACATGTGCTTCTTCATCATTTGTAGAATTTGAAGTCGGTGTCAAGCTTCTTCACAATGGATTAGTAATCTTTCTTAAAGTCCTTTGGAAGTGTTGGGACTCGATTCGGGAACCGGACCCCAACCTCAAAATGCGGAAAACGAAACGAAAATTTCCAAAACGAAGATGAGGTTCGAATCGAAACGCAAAACGATAGCGGAAGCAAATTGAAAACTTAACAAAGTGGATCCGACATCCGAAAACAAAGAACGGAGAAAAA
>JAOSBN010000007.1:27890895-27926125 GCA_027563595.1 Erythroxylum suave
CGGAAAATTTAGCTACGGCCGGATTCCCGACGTGTTCCGGCTGTCGGGGAATTCCGTCGGTAAATTTATTACCGACGAAATATTTGGTTATTCCGTCGGTAATTTCCGTCGCTAAAAGACGATTTTATTGTAGTGTAAAGATCAAAAAATATGCAGCCTTACCCATCCTAACTGGTAGATAGGTTATTTATGATAAATCAAAGGAAAAAAATTTAAAACAGTTGAAAAAAATAATAGCCAAATATGTAAACAAATAACTATATAAATGAAAAATTAAAAATTAAAAATAAAAGGTAAAAATAAAAAAGAGATAAAAATAAATATAAAGATAAAAGTAAATAAATAAATAAGCATATAAAAATAGGTAAATAAAATGAAAAAATAATTAAAAATATAAAATAAATAAATAAAATAACTAAAAGAGCAAGTGCTACAAATAAAAGAATTTAGGCTAATTAAAAGACACAAGAATGGAAGAAAGAGGTTCAAAAGGCCTATAAAAAGAGAAGGATCATTTTATATAAGGTCATCTATTTGTATCTTTTTTAATAAGGTCCAAATCTTCATTAAGTTTCTGTAGGGCCATATCATTCCTAATTACCTCCTCCTAATTCTTCTTAGGTCTTCCTCTTCTTCTCTTATAATCGCTAAGTATAATCTTCTCGCATATTCTCACTCAGGTCTAGCTTGGAGAACTTTTATGTTCTTATCACTCCATTATTGAGTTAAGCAACCAAGCCCAAAAGCCCCCTTTAAATTCTTTAATTTTGGTATTGAAAAAGAGGGCTTCGTAGAGTTGCTAAGAGAGGTATAAGATGAAGAAGTAATGGGTTACAAGGCGTGACAACTTATGAGGAAACTACAATGTGTTAAGGAGATAATAAAAGGTGTTGTAGAGGGTATTAACATGACCAAAAATTTACAGAAGGCTAAGGATAATTTATGGAGAGCTTAGGATGATTGTTACCAAAAACCTCATAACCAATCTCTTAGAATTAAGGAAGCAAAGAGCTTAGCAAAATTTAACATGGCACTTTACCAATAACATTCCTTGCTAAAATTGAAGGCAGCATAGAGATAGATTAATGGGGGTGATTTCAATACAAAGTTTTTTCACTCCTCCATCTTGGGCTAAAAGAATATAAATAAGATTACTTGCATATTAAATGAGGAGGGAAGATTATCTCATAGTAAAAGGGAAATTGAAGATACTACAGTTAGATATTACTAAAAACTATAGGGTATAAATGAGGAGGTTGAATGTAAATTGAATGATCTTGAACCTTTTGTAATTGATTATTTAAGCCAGGAAACAAAGAATAATTTATTAGGCTAATAATGGAGTAGGAAATTAAAGAAGTTATATTCAATTTGAAATCGAACAGGTCTCTTAGGTTAGATAGTCTTAATACTCACTTTTTTTTGATGAACTTAGGCTATTACTAGTGGGTTAAACACAAAAGTGATAAATGAATTCTTTTCCAAAGGTAAAATGCTAAAAGAAATGAACAAAACATTTATTATCCTTACTCCAAAGAAGTCAAACCCAAGTGCTATAAGTAACCTTCAGTCAATCTCTTATTGTAACATAATATATAAGGTCAAATTAAAGCTGGTAGCTTAAAGGTTTAAAGAGTTTGTTATATAACATAAGGAACTTTCATTCTAGGCAGAAGTATCAAAGATAACATATTAATGATTCAAAAGTTATTAAAGGATTAAGAAACTAAAAGCCCCATTAAAAGTTATGGGTTGAAGGTTGACTTTTATAAGGATAGTGTAGAAACTACAAACTGAATATAGGCATTTCTTGTTGCCACGTCTGCCAATACATAGGTACAAGTATTTATAGGAGTACAAAGAGCTATTCTAGGAAACTAACAACTGTATATAATATTCTAATTGATCTAATTTAATTAAATATTTTAAGTCATTAATACCGAGGAAATATTCAGGTGGATATCTCCCAAATTCCATATGCCATTGATCGGAACTCAGCTTCGACACTGCTCCTTCCAACAACACATTGTTTTTATTTTGCCAAGTTACCACTAACAAATGTGCAATAACTTGAAATTGATCTTCTATTAGTTGCACTCCCTACCCAATTAGCGTCGATATAGACTTCAACTTGAAGATTGTTTTGCTTATGAAATATTAAACTTACCCAGGAGTTCCTTTTAGATATCGTAGTATCTTATACATAACATCAAAATGTTCTCGGCCTGGTGCATGCATAAATTGACTCACTGAGCTCACGACAAAAGCTACATCAAATTTGGTGTGCGACAGATATATTAATCCCCCAATTAGCCACTGATATCTCTCCTTATCAACGACATTTTTAGGTTGAGCAAGGCTAAGATTCACACTTATTTCAACAGACGTATTAGGTGCCTTGTGGCCTATTAATCTAGTTTCCTTCAACAGATCTAGAATATATTTCCTTTGATTCACAGATATATCATCTTTTGATCTAGAAAACTCCATCCCGAGGAAGTATTTGAGGGGTCCAAGTTCTTTAATTTCAAATTCTTTGGCTAATCTCTTCTTCAACTCTGCTATTTTAGGTACATCATCTCAAGTTAAAATGATATCATCCATAGAAACAATAAGAATAGATAGTTTACTTACCTTAAACTGCTTGTAAAATAGTATATGATCGACTTGACTATAACAGTATTTGTACCTCTTCACAGCCCTTCTAAATCTATCAAACCATGCTCTATGAGACTGTTTTAGGCCATATAATGACTTCTTTCGCTTGTACGCCTTATTCCCCCCTAGGTATCCTCAAATCCTGGATGCAAGCTCATAAAGACTTCTTCTTTTAAGTCTACATTAAGAAATGCATTTTTGACATCTATTTGATGTGAAGTCCACTCAAAATTTACAGCCAAGGACAATAACACCCAAATAGTATTTACCTTGAGGAACAAACATCTCTTGGTAGTCAATACCATAGCTTTGAGTCAACCCCTTAGTAACCATTCTTACCTTTAGCCTTCCCACACTACCATTAGACTTGAATTTAATATTGAATAGCCACTTTTGCCCTACCAAACTTTTATCTCAAGCGGAATAAACAGGTTCCCAAGTTTTATTCTTCTCAAGTGCATTCACCTTTCTATAACAATTGATTTCCGATCCAGATCTTAAAGTGCTTCCTAAATGTTCCTTGGTACAAACAGGTTAGTTATTTTAGAGATAAAGGAGTTGTATTTATGTGATAGGTTTCCATAAGAAAGGTACTTTGACATGGGATGGTTGGTACAAACTCACTTCCCTTTCCTAAGTGTTATAGGTAGGTAATTATCGATAGAGAAATCAGTAGAAACATCACTAGTAATTTTTGGGTCAGCAGGTATAGATTGATCATTACTAGGCAAAACAAGGGGTAAAGTAGCAAAAGAGTTACCTAATTTAGAGTTGTTCCCATATTCATTCTCCAAGGTTTGAGAGGTCGTGCAATGTTGTGGTAGTTGTTCTTTACTTCTTAATTGAGTCTTTTTCTTAATATAAAGACGAAGCTCCTTATTTCATTCCTTGGGGAACAAGTTGTAGTATTTCTCTCCCTATGGTTGAACTAGGATTTCCTAGCCTAGACAGATTAGGAATAGTTTATTTGCCTTCATTATTAGAGATTATGTTATGATCAATAATGACTGTCTGTAAGCGGTTGGGAGTAACAGTAACATCCCAAAAATTTTGTGCTTCATTAGAGTTCCCCCCTGACGGACAATTTTTGATGTTCTAGGAATATGACATCCATAAAAACAACAATCTTTTTGCGTGGAAGGATTGGAACACTTATAACCCCCTTGACTAAGAGCATACCTGATAAATATAGAATTTTCAACTCTAGGATCTAGTTTGGAGTTTTCCCTAATTGGGGTATGAACATACATAGTACACCCAAAAACCTTAAGGAGAAAAGTAGAATAAAGTCAATGTTTAGGAAAACATTGTTTAAACACATCTAATGGTGTAGCATAATGCAAAACACAGCTGGGCATTCAATTGAATAATTATGATTTATTCAAAACAACCTCACCCCAAAGGTATTTTGGCACATTTACAGAAAACATAATGGCCCGAGATACTTCCAGTAAATGTTTATTTTTCCTTTAAGTAATGTCATTTTGTTGAGGAGTGTTATCACAAGTTGATTGGTGAACAATGCCTTTAAGCTTAAGAAACTTTCCAAAGACTTCATTCAAATACTTGGTACCATTAGCGACATAAAGTATACCAACGCATGTGTGAAATTGAGTTTCAATCATGGTATAAAAGTTTTGAAAACTATGAGGAACTTCAAATTTTTTATGTATCAAATAGACTCAACATAATTGAGTATGATCATCGACAAAAGTTTAAAAGAACTTTTTTTTTAGAAAGGGTTTTAACATGAGATGAACCCTAAACATCACTATGAATTAGGTAAAACGATTTAGAGGGTTAATATGGTTTTATAGGGTAAATAGTCTAATAACTTTTGGATAAAATGCAATGCTCACAATAAATTTTTGAACAATCCACATATTTAAATAAATGAGGCAATTGTCTTTTGAAATATGAGAAACTAGGATGTCCTAATATTATGCCAAAGCAAAATCTATTCTTTAGCAGGGGGGGAACAAATATCACTTAAGTCACGAGCTTCTTTATTCTTCATCAACAAAGTAGTAGAGACTATCTATCAACTTAGTACTGCCAATCATCTTCTTGGAAGTCTGTTCCTAAAAAACTCAATACGAATTGAAAAAACGTAATGTTGTAGTAACAGGCTAGTTTGCTCACAGATGGTAGATTACAAGCTATTTTAGGAATATGAAGAACAAACTTAAGGCAGATATTAGGAGACAAAGTAATCGAACCTTCTCTAGCTATAGGAGAAAATCACCTTTCTATTATAAGATTTTTTCATGTCCAGAACAAGGGTTATATGTATGAAATAAATTAAAGAATTGGTAGTATAGTCAGATGCTCCTGAATCAATGATCCAAATAGTGGAATTGGATGGAAAGGAATATGACAAGGCATTAAAATCACCACTTGTTCATGCAATAAAGGCATTAAGAGCACTTGAGGACTTAGATTTGGGTTTCAACAGCTTCAGGATGTGGTTAATCTGCTCTTGAGTGAATGGTCCTAAATCAACCTTATGGGATGATGGAGTTTTATTAAATTTTCCTTCTTATGATCCTTTCCAATTTATAGGTTTTCTATGGAGTTTCCAGCATGTTTCACGGGTATGACGAGCTTTATTGCAGTAGCACACCAAACCTATGCCTTCTCCTCGGTCTTCTTAGCACAGTCAATAGCATTCCCAACAGCCAAGGCTGAGTTTTCAATAGTAGGTGTAGGATTTCACTTGCTAAGCATCACAAGTTGTCTAGTATCTTCACGACAGATTTCTACGAAGACTTCTCCAATGGATGGCAGTTGTTGTCTCCTAATAATCTTGCCTCTAACCTTATCAAACTCAATATTAAGGCCAATGAAGAACTTAAAGATTTGATTATCCTCAACTATTTTTCAATGATGATTACAGTCATCATAGGATTTCCATTCATAGTCATTAAACAAATCTAAGTCTTGCCATAAACATTTTATAGAATTATAGTACTTAGTAAAATTGTCTTCACCTTGGTGGATCTCACTCAATTTTAGAGTCAGCTCATACATCTGGAACTGGTTTCCTAAATCAGAATGCATTTAATTCATATTATCTTGTAGCTCCTTAGCTATATGGTAACATATGTAGTTGGAGATGATATTCTCCTCCATAAAATTCACCAACCATATCACAATCATAGAGTTTTTAGCATCCCATATTTTATGTGCAGGATCATCATCAATAGGTTCCTTCTTGTCACTAGTTAGACATCCAACGCCTATACCACAGATGTACATTCTAACTGATTGGGACTAGCGAAGAAAATTCTCTCTATTAAGTCATATAGTAGTGATCTGAATGGAATGAGAATCTCAGGTAGGATTATGAGGTGGAGGTCTATGAATGGGTGAGTTGGAGGATTCAGAGATGTTGGACATGGTTGACATAGATGGGTAGGATTAGAGAAACTAGGTGGCAGCTAAGGTTTAGGTCTTTTCAAGTATGCTCTGATACCATATAGAAACCACAAGCTAAATAGAGGTATTTCTTATTGCCCTGTCTGTCAATACATAGGTTTAAGTATTTATAAAAGTACAAAAAGCTACTTTAGGAAACTAATAGCTGTACACAATATTCTAATTGATCTAATTTAGCTAACTTTTAGGAGTCATTAACACCTAGGAAATATCCAAGTGGATATCTCCCAACATATATTATTCGGTAGAGCTTCAAACTTAAGAGTCTATAGAGATTTGATTATCCCTTTAAGTTGACAGAATGGATACATTCTTGTATAACCTTGGCTTCCTTTAATATTCTAATTAACAGGTGTCCTGCCTAGTTAATCTAATCAACTAAAGGAATTAGGCAGGGGGATCATCTTTCCTGCTACCTATTCACTTTAGCTATTTCGGTCCTATCTAAAGTTATCGAAGAGAAGACAAAAAATGATGTAAGATTCATATACCACCAAAAATGTAGGGAGATGAAAATCACTCATTTGGCTTCACGAATGATTTAATTTTACTTATTGGAGTGAATCCCTTCTCATTGAAGATTCTTATGGACAGTTTAGAGGTCTTCTTAAATATATTGCGATTGAAGATGAACTTTCAGAAGAGAAAAATTTATATATCAGGGGATGTTCTTAGTAGGAACGAGCTAAGCTCAATAGTAGAATTGGAGATTAACGACACGCCTTTTAAATTTTTGGGAGGCCCATATATCTTCCAAGAAACAAAGATGTGAAGAATTCTTTCCCATCTAGAAATGTTTAAAAATATAATTAACAATTGACATAAAATAGGTTTTTATTTTATACTGGGAGGTTACCACTTATTTCTTTGGTCTTGAGGAATTTGCACAACCACTGGAGTTCTCATCTTGTCTTACCTATAAGGCTTAATAGGGAGATCGAAAAATGCATTAGAAACTTCTTGTGACCTAGTAAAAAACTCCAAGAGAGCTAAAGTAAGATGGAAAACATTATGTCTTAACAGAAAGGAATGTGGGATAGAATTAGCCTCAATTAAGATGACTCAAACAATTTTGATAGCTAAAAAAATTTATAAAATTTGTAGTGTTAAGGAAACCTTTTGGTCCAAATGGGTAAATGAATATTACTTAAAGGATACCTCATTTTGGCAATTAAAGATAGGAAGGGAATATTCTTAGAGCTTGATTCTGAAGGAAAAAAGAAATTATCCATCCTCTTATTAAATATCGAGTGGGAAATGAGGACTTTGTCAAGCTTTGGTATGATAATTGAATTAATGGTAGCCCTCTTGAGATAAGGGAGGAATTAAATCAACTAAGACATATATTTCCTTTTAACTCCAAAGTTAAATCAGTTATACATAGGCAAAATTGGTGGTGCAGTGGGAGAAGTGCAGGAAGGTTGGCTCAATTCTTTCCTAATTATTCACCTAAAACAAATAATTAAGAAAAAGTGTTATAGAACTCCTTTTGCAAGGAAATCTTCAGGCTTACATCTGTTAGGTTATGTTTGGTTGGATGTAAGGTTTTTAATGAAATGGAATATAAACTAGTGGATTATTAGAAAATTGTTGTTTAGGATGAAAGGATTCATAATATAATATGATGAAATGTTATTTAGAAGAAATGGTAATAATATAATACAGTGAATGATGTTTATAATTTTACATTCCATGTTAAACTCCTTAAATTGGAAGTTATTTATTTTTACTGTTTAGGATAAAATGAGATGCAATGTAAAGCCTTCCCATTCCATCCTATTCTATTTCATTTTATTATAAATCTTCTTCCTAAATGATGGAATAATACTAGAATACATTTCATTTCATTAACAATCACCCAACTAAACATAGCCTTAAAGTGAAATGGTACAAGGTGGCGCGAGAGAAAACCTTAATTTCTAAGGCCCCATTTGTAACACTGTTGACAGTTAAATAGAGATTACGGACCAAGGATAGGTGTTTTGGCCTAGCAGACCTTTTTTTGCCTATTATGTAAGTCTACTCCTAAAACTATTTCTCATCTTTTCTTCCAACATAACTTTTCAGTGACACTTCGGTCTAGAATACATCAATTGTGGAATGTGTTTTATATGGTTACTGACTGGATGGATATTATAGACTGGATGAGTGAAACGATTAGTAAGTTGTGAAACAATGGAGTCATCCGTAAAATGGCTTTTAACTGATGCATCTACTCACTATGGAGGGAAAGAAATCACAGAAGTAACAAAGGGATAGCATAAGCAAGTACACATTCGTCCATAACAAGATTTGTTGGACTAGAGAAATTCTAATGGTGCATAAAGTGTATGAAGGAGCTAGCGCAGGACTAAAAAGTAGGTGAAATTTATAAACTAGAGTCCCTTTTTCTGAACGTCTCTAAAATAAAGATATTGCACTTTCTAATGTTTTATGACAATTTGTAGATTTGAGATTGTTTGGTTAATTAGTTAAACTTTGTTAGAGGTGAGAGTTGAATTTTAATGTTGTAATCTTGTTAAGGTTTATCTTAATAAATGAAATTATTTATTTAAAAAAAAGAATATAATACTCGTGCCTAAACCAGACGTCAATAGAAGAACGGTATTAACTAAAAGATACAACCAGGTGCATGATTTGAAGATAAAAACAACGATGTGCTGAAAGTGAAATAGCGTTATGAATCCTTAATGGCAATAATGAGCAGACACGTCATATAAGATGATTAATGGAACTGTGGAATGTATATGTATATAGCCCACTTAAGGATTGGTACATATATTCCTAGGCACGGCCAAGCTTTTGGCTTTTATGTTAAGGAAACAATAATCTGACAGAAGGGAAATCGGAAAATAGGCAACAGCTCAGGCCATCTTTGATGGCAACATGATGGTCATGAAGTTTTACCATCAAGATGGTCAATATCAGTGTGCTGACGACTTTCTTTCGTCCGTGAGTGTTTTCCAAAAGGCCATAAAAGACGACTCTGATCCTCAGAAGCCTGTTTTTTTTAAATCCTATTACTCAGTGTGAATGTGTCCAAATCCATGAAAGATTAAGTTCACCATATTCTTAACGCCCTTTGTTTGGAAGCATTAAAGGAGAATGTGAATATACCCACTTCTAAGCCTTAAATCATACTTGGATTGAGATGCTACGAAAACTCTCCATGGAACAAAGAAAAAAGTGATGACATCTTAAAGTTTCCACCTGTGAATAACGAATCTCAAAAAAATATTTGCAGACAAGATTTTGAAAACTCAGATCAGTTGAAACATAAATGCTAAGCCTCAGTACTCTCTATCTTACTCAATCGAGTATACGGCATGGTATACAACATGAGTTGAAGTAACAAACGATGTTGACAGAACTGACAGTTAAGAAATACGAAGGTATCAGATAAGAGAAAACGAAAAAGAAATAGGTAACTGCAGGTTTTAAACAGCAGGGATGACGCATGGAACTTTTAAGACTAGTTGTCTGATAGTTTTGCATCTTCATCACAGTAAGTCTACCACAATCTTCAGCCTTGGACGATCAATTCTTTTAAGTCCCACTCTAGCCACCAAGGGGTCAAACAGAACATGTCCCAGCTCATAGTTGAAAAGAAGACGTGCGCTATTTTTCCACAAATGTAATTATAATTGTGAATCAATCAGTAATTCCTCCCATAGAGGGGAAAACCTTCATGAGGAAGCTTGAGAGTGACCAAACAAAGACGACACCAAGGATCGGAACGACATTCAAGAGCAAGATTACATTAACAAATCTCTTCCGCGAAGATGGTATCAAAGATGGATTGCACTTCCTCCTTGGGGATGTTAGGTTGATCAACCAAGAGTTGGTGGAGTGCACTTAGATCACTGGAGGTGGGTCTCAATGCAAGTGTTGAAAGTGCAGAAGATAGTGATGATTTTAGTAGATACTCAGAGCGATGCATCTCATAAAGAAGCATAAGGCCATCCAAACAATCTTGCAGACATGGTTTGGTGCCAACTCGTTGTTGCAACTGTTTTGTCGTGAGTTGATCAGACCCTCCCCTAACAAATTGTCTACCATCATTATACATCCTCTCAAGAAACAAAACAACTCCATGGAGTCCTTCCAGTGTCCTGTTAATGGAAACAAGAATAGCCTGCAAGGACTCCAGTTGCTTTCTCAAAACAGCATCTCTAATGTCACAGGAATCGTAATTCTTTGGATTTTGAATCACCTGTAACCTCTCAATTATAGAAGAAGCATTCTGAAAGAGTGAAATTAATCGAGATTGAAGCTGCTCCCATCGGTCCATTTCTTCTCTCACCTTCCTGAATCTTTGTTGATATTTCTTCACCAACGATTCCATTCTCAAACCCTAATTCACATAAGAAAGTTCTATAGTTTTAGAAACTTTTGGATCCGTTTCTTCTCTTTCTACTTCATCATTTTGTGCATTCCTTTTAAAAGCCCACACTTTCAAAAGCTTCACTCTGGATCCGTGAACCTACACTGAGAAAAATAATTCGATTCAATTTGTATACTTCATAATTATATTGGCAAATTTTGAATTGATTCCTATTGGCATGCAGAGACTTTATTAATCTCTTCCAATAGAGCTAAAAGTGTTCCTAATTTTCCATGAATATTGTTGAGAGTCTCTAAGTTCACAATTATACAGTGAGATTGGTCATCAGCATGAAATGCATTAAAAATTAGCCAGCTTATCCTCACATTTTAATTCAGTCACTGCAACGGAAAATATGAGCGAAAATGAACTTCCAAAACTAAGTGAGATAGGCAGCAATAAGCTAAGCAGGCATTCCTCACCTTGAATGAAGATTATGCTTAACCAACAAATGTTTATCAGTTCTCCCAATCACATGAAGTGTTGTTAAATGTTGCTTCAATTTTATTCCTCTGCTCCGTGAAGATGGCCTCAATTGAAATGTTGATAAGAACCCTGAGAATAAATGCTAGGATTAAGCTGACAATTTACCTATTTGAATATACGATAAAATAGAATTTCCAGAAGTGAAGAAGGTAGTTCAAAAAAAATATGTAATTAGGTCAAAATTTGACAATTTCAGACCATCTATAGCATTTTAAAAACTTCAACTTCAAAATTTTGGTGACCTGTGGAGCTTAAGTCATCATCAAGCAGAGTTCAATAAATAAGGTCAACCTAAATACTATGTTAGGATCAATAACAATAAACCTAGGATATGGAGAGTGTACTCGAGGAGGAAGAGAGAAGGGGCTGTGAGTAATAATGCAACAGTTAGTTAGTTAGTAGTGTGAGGGTAACTAACTGAATGTACGGGTCCGGGCAGGAATAAGAGAGGGGCACAGAGAGAATGGAATTATCAGTGAGTTGTCGGTAAGAATATTGTAGGCAGAGAAATATTATTCTCCCTGAGGAGCTTATCAGCTCTGGATATTGTAATAGCCTTATATTTCCTCTATTATCAATCATCTATACAATACTACTCTAGTGTATTCAGCTAGAGTTTTAACATACTAATCTTCAACTATTGACAATTTATAATTAACATGAGAAAAGTTCTGAAGACATAACAAATGCAATGCCACTAGAGCATCGAATTGATCAGTCTTCACTACTGCTCATCTTTTTATACAAAATGTCAACACACAAGAAAAACAATCACTTAAACAATGCAGGGGCTGACTGTAAATGATTAAGGAACTGTTAAATGGATTGGATTAAGAGTGTCAATTTAAGGTTAAAATCTACATATTTCTTTAACTTTAAGAAGCATACGGTATGTGCACATAGATTAACAGTCGAAATTTCCAATCCTACCTGCATTTGATGAGTTACTAATGTCATCTTCTCCACTTTGACCAGCTACTCATTTACTCAGCCGATAAAATTCAACAGAAAGCTGCATAATACACATGGAGATCATTATAACCAGAAACAGGTTTTCAGACAGAAGATAAAGATATATGATGAATAATGGCCACAAAAAGGCACACAATCACCCTATAAGAACTTAGTCGCTTGGCAATTAAACGTGAAATTGCAAAAACAACCCAATAATGTCTTTCTTGGTTTCAAAGTTTACATGGAAACGTCAAAGGTAAGCTCCAAGGAATAAGGCAACTACCGTAAACACGCTTCATTTAATGTATCATAAATACAGGAAAAAGAAAATTGAACGAAAAAGAAAGACCAAGAAGACTAACAGGAAATTGCACCTTAATCTCTTACGTTGAACTAATTAAGCTAAATTTTCAATACAATCCTCATCATGAAAAATCAAAAACTTAAATTCCTTTTAATGTTGATGCTTTCTGCCCGTTTCCTCAGCAACAAAATCGAGGGTAAACCTAGAATAGCAAAGCATCCCCAGAATTCATATAACCGTTCTATTCGAAGAACCTTAAAGGTTTCACTTTTCGTCGTCAAACTTTCTCCCACGACACTTCTCGCTCACCAACCAGAGAGTCGAATTTCAAATACCCAGGAGAAAACAAACAAAACCCTAACTATAAGCAAAACCAAATTCAAGTGCAAGGCAAATTCGATAACTGTAGCTCAAAATGAGGAAAAGAGAAAATTTCTTCTAACCTATAAGCTTGAACTCATGAAATCTCCAAAAGAACCCAATCTTTGTCTGGATATGAGTGATTGATAACAGAAAGAACAAGAAATTCCTCCGGAATCAAATTTGGTGACCGTCCATAAAATGGATAGATAAATAGATAAAACTCAGAAGAGAAGGAGACGATAAAGGAACAACAATATAATTGGGTATTCTGTTGCAAAAAACGTAGGTACGATTGGGAAGAAACCAAAGTAGCGAACACCCTATCAGATTTGGTATCAAATTAGATTTTGGTACAATATTATAATAATGTCGGTCAATGTAAATACTCTTTTAAATAATTTTTAAAATTTATAAAATAATCTTTAAAAAATGTTTAAATTTACAAAATAATCCAAATTATTACAATTAACCACATTTCAATAAACCTTTCATAAACCAAAACAACAAATTCGGCTTTCATTTCATATTTTCATTACCATCCGATTCTTCCACGATCCAAAATTCTAAGCCAACCACAAACAATCAACACACTGTTTTCATTCTTTCATTGCCAAAACCAAAAACCAACCAACACAATTTAGGATATGTTTGTTTAGTGAGTATGAAAAAAGAGGAATAGATATAGAATGAAAAATTGAGTTTGGTAAAGGGATATGATTATAGGGTTGTTATTTTGATTACCCACTTTTGGATAATACTCCATTCCTCTCATAATTTAGAGGAATTGATATCATTGTTATAGAGGAATGAGTTAATTAATTAAAATATAATTAATTAAATAAAATATTATTAATAATTAATTAAATAAAATATAATTAATCAAAATATAATTCATTCATTAATTAAAATATTACAATTAATTAATTAATTAAAATATAATTATTCATTAATTAAAATATTTTAATTAATTAACTAAAATATTGTTAATAATTAATTAACCAAAATATAATTAATTAAAACATTCATTAATTAAAATATTGTAATTAATTAATTAATTAACTACAATATAATTTATTAAAATATAATTCATTCGTTAAGTAAAATATTGTAATTAATTTTAAAATATAATTATTCATTAATTAAAATATTTTAATTAATTAATTAATTAATTACAATATAATTAATTAAAATATTATTAATAATTGATTAACTACAATATAATTAATTAAAATATTGTAATTAATTAATTAAATTAATTAATTTAATTAATGAGAATATAATTAATTAAAATATAATTAATTAATTAGTTAAAATATAATTAGTTAAAATTAATTACAATATTTTAATTAATCAATATATTGTAATTGATTAATTACAATAAAATTAATTAATTAATTAAAATATAATAAATTTTATTTCTCAATATTTTTACAAAGCAACCACTGTCAATGATAATGGTAATCATTTTTTCTTCTTAACCAACCATCATAATTATAATAATAATATCTATTCTCATTCATCACTATATTCATTCTCATTCCTATTACCATTCCTCTGTGCGAACCAACCGCCCCCTCAATCTTCCAATCCAATCCAACATTCCAACTCCATCGACAGACAATCCACCAAAAATTTCATCACAACACAAACAATTAACCATAATCATTCTAACAGAAATTGAATAAAAAAAACACATTCAAAGCCAAACCAACAGATATACAATCGGTGATGGGTTGGAGAATCGAGATCTGGGTATTATTCCCAGATCCGAATTCAAAGATGATGATGGTTGCGTTGGAGAGTGGAGAGGGACAGGAATAGTTATTTAGTTTTGGGTTTTTTTTTTTGCAATTTCGTTCTCCACCTTTTCTAATTTAACGGTAACGGCCCTGTAATTTCAAGTACTGTAGGTATTGTCTGGTATCAGCTAAAATCAGCTGGTACTAGTATCAAGGATATCATTCCTGTTTCTGGTGGGTACAGTATCATCTGCCTGGTACCATTGGTACGGAATGGTATCTATAAGCCTAGAAGAAACAAAAGACGACGTCTTAACATGATAGGAAATGGCGTCGGAAGAATAATTCACAACAAAAGGAATTTTAAAACGCATCGGCCAAACGAACTATCTAAAATAAGAACACGTGTTGTATATTCTATAAGGGCATCTCCAACTGCTACAATACTTTTCACTCCAACCTACAACTTTATTTTTCACACTAAAAAATAATATTCTCATAATATTCTTTTTTATCTTTTTTATTATTGTTAAATTTACTTTATAAAATTAACCTAAATTTATTTTTTGTGTACATTTTTATTCACAATATTATTGTTGTTATATTTTTATGTTAATAACTAATAAATAACAAAATCTCAATTAAATTATAATTTGTTATTTGATAATACTAAATGAAATAATATATGAGAAAGTATTGCACTATTTCATATTCTTTAAATATATTACACTATTTCATATTCTTTAAATATATTAAATGACATTATAATTACGTAATATCAAACATCAAATTTTATTGAATTTTATTAATCAAAAATATTTGGACATTAAAAAAAAGGTAGAGAATATTCATTGCACCAAAAAAATTAAAAGATAATATCGCCGCTAAAAATAGACATAGCATTAGTATATCGTTCTCATCAATGTTCTATTAATGCATTCCTTAACATTTTACGTTACTCAACTATTAATATTAATGTATTTGTAGTTTACTTATTTGATATTTTCTAACGGATATTTTTAAAATTATTTATTTAAAATATTTACTCATAAGTGAATAATTATAAAGTTATAAATATATAATGAAAATATTTATACACATGAGATTAAATCTTAAAATTATTATAAAGTTATAATTACTTAAATAAACATATAATGAAAATATTAGAATATTGTTTAAATAACAAATAAAGAATGAAAGAATTAAAAAAGAAAAAAGGAAGAAAGAAAATGTTGAAAGAGGAAAAATAGAGCTGAAAAATTACAAGAAAAGAAAAGCATGAAGATTAATGGAGGGATGGCATCTCTCCAAAATGGAGGAAAAATTGTCGGTGGATTGGAGTTGATTTTCCTCCATTTGGGAGATACGTTGGAGTTGGTCGAACTCTACTATCATTTATATAGCCATTGTAATGATAGAGCACATCATGCAAAAACCATTAAGCAAGACAAATCTTCTTCTTCTCTGTTTACGTGATTTTTTGTTCGTTACTAAAATATCTCAAAAGCTAGTGTCAGAGCAAATGGTCTTCGGAGGTGGCCAACAAAAAAATGGCAGAAGGTACAAGAGGTTCAGAAGTACGTCGTTTAGATGAAGGAATGAAAAGTTTGTTGGAGGCACAAATATGTAATAAGAAGGAAATCGACGATATGAAGTCTATGTTCCAATAACTCATGCAAAAAATGAGCAAGGAAAATGTCGAAGCAATACCTAGACATATTGAAGACACGAACAACTACACCATTTCCACTTGGTTCAGTAAGCTGGATTTCCCAACCGTCGACAAACCAAAAGTGGGAAACTGGATATATCGTTGCAAACAATTTTATTATCGATCGTACTCCAGATGACTTAAAAGTCAGGGTAGTGTCGTTACACATGGAAGGAATGGTTTTGGAATAGTTCCAGTTGATGGTGAGGAATAAAACTAATGGAGAGATGTTATGATGGGAGGAGTTCACAGCTACCTTAAGACAAAGATTTGATGAAGAAAATTTCAAAGATCCCATTGATGATTTGAAGGAACTCAAACGGGAGGATTTGGTGATGGAGTATTATGCATGATTTGAAAAATATTATAACAAGTTGACGCTTCCTAAATATTATCTCATTAGGTTCTTTTTAAAGGGACTCAAAACAGAGTTAGAGTTGACAGTTAAAATGATGGATCTCCAAACCCTTCACCAAGCATTTGCTCTTGCCTGAAAGTAGGAAGCCATTGTTGCTGCCAGCCTACCCATATATTTCGGTAAAGGGATTAAAGCTTCGGGGCATTCAACAAGAGGAGTTAGTCCATCACAAAAAGGGTAAGTTTGAATAGTTTTCCTAATAAGAACAACGCAGGAGTGGGTTACTTCCCACTCTAACTTACCAAGGAAGTCCGAACAAGTCCAACCACAACCGAAATATGCAAGGCATAAAAACATTGAACAGTAAAGATTTTGACAACAAAAGTGCTAGAGGAATTTTCTTTAGGTGTGATGAGAAGTAGAGCCCTGATCATAAATGCAAGAAAAAACAATTCCAACTCTATATGATTGAGGATGAGGAAAATACAGAGAACAAAGAAAAATAAGACGAATCAGAAGTGGAGCAACCATGCACACCCAGAGTATCACCGGAAGCTATATAGTTGGTGGGTAGTCATCAACAGAGACCTTTTTACATCCTTATTGACAGTGGTAGCACTCACAATTTTCTCGTTGAAAAATATATCAGAAAAGGAGGAGTAGATGTGGTAAATTCACCTAAGCTAAACATTACAGATGGAGGGGGCTTTAAGTCGCAATGTAACCAAGTTTGTCACAATTTTTCCTGGAAGATGCAAAGGATGTGCTTTCTCACTAATGCTTATATCATCAAGTTAGGTAGATGTGATATGATTTTCGAGGTGTAGCGGCTTGCGATCCTGGATTATGTGCTATTCAATTTCAAAGAGTGCACTATAGAATTCCAATGGGAAGGGAGTATAGAGAAACTCACAGACACCCCTAAAGAAGGAGCAAAAGAAATTACGGGTAAGAACCTCTGAAAACTAATGATGAATTCAAATAACAATTTATTGTTTATGTAACGCTTGACATGTCTTGTGGAGTTTCACATGCAAAACTTATCTTTGAAGGATAAGAAACATTTAAGTGAAGAACTAGAGGAGCTTTTGGCAAAATTTGCAAAAGTGTTTTAGGACTCGAAACAATTACCCCCTAAGGACCTATAACCACGACATATAACTCAAATAAGGAGTTGATACCATTAATATACATCTGTACAAATACTCTGGGGAGCAAAAAGATGCCATTAAAAGGGTATTACAAGTTGCAAATAGTAGAAATCTCAATCAACAAGATCTGATCTGTGAAAAGGCACAGAAACATTTTAGCATATTTTATGGGCAATCTAAGTCCACTTCAATCACTATTCAGTTACTTAACTCTTTCCTTTCGAAGAAGTTATATAAAAAAGAAGCTCATAATTTAGCCAAGCGTATACTAGATGAGGAGATTGAAGGAGTTATCATCCAAATGAATCCTAATGAGGTCTCAGGACTTAATGGGCTAAATGGTATATCTTTTGGAAGGCTTAGGGCGAGATTGGAATGATGGTGAAGTAAGAAGTGAAGGATTTTTTATCTACTGGAGTATTGTTAAAGGAGATTAATAAAACATTCCTCTACCTTATTCTGAAGACAAGTAACCCTAATTCTTTTGAAGAGTTTAGGCCTGTTGCTTGTTCAAATTTGCTATATAAGGTGATCTCTAAAATTATAACAAACATACTCGAGGGTGTTTTGGGGACTTTGGTTACTAATAACCAAAATGCATTCATGCAAGGAAGGTTGATCGGGGATACTATTCCTATTGTTTAGGAGCTTATGAAGGGGTACCAAAGGAAATGGGCTCAGCCAAACCATGCTTTTAAGATTGATTTTAAAAAGGCCTATGATTGTACGAAATGGGGTTTTATTCTCAAGGAAATGGAGTTGATGGGCTTTCGTTCCATATTCATAAAATGGGTAGAGGCGTGCATAACTTCCCCTTCCTATTCAGTGATGGTGAATGGTATACCAACTAGATTATTTAAAGGAATGAGAGGACTTTGACAAGGTGATCCTATATCTCCCTACTTGTTTATTCTTTGCATGAAGGTGCTAACACTATTATTGAAACATAATCTGGATAAGGATAAGGGTTTCAAGTTCGACAATAGATGTAAGAAGATGTCTTTGATCAATCTATTCTTTGCAGGTGATTTACTTATAATTTCTAAGGCACATCCATCCTCAGTTCAGATGTTGATGACCTCTCTCAAACAATTTGGAGAGATGTCGGGATTGGAAATTAATTTAGCTAAAAGTCACTTTATGCTAGCCAATAATGTAGATAGGTTGGAAAATGAGATAGCGGCAATATCTTCTATGGAAAGGAACAACATCCTTTGTATTATCAAGGGTAGTTGATCACTACAAGAAGAATTTTGTTTTCTAAATGTTACCCTTTAGTGGAAAGAATACAGCAGAGGTTAAATCATTGGACAAATAAGTTCTTATCATTTGGGAGGAGACTCCAACTCATTAAATCAGTACTTAATTCCTTACAAGTGTACTGGTCGGCTAACATGTTTTTAGCCAAGGGAGTAGTGAAGATGATAGAAAATTTGTTTAGGAGGTTCTTATGGGGGAAGCAAAATTCAAGAGGAAGGTTAATTAAGGTTAGATGGGATGAGGTTTGTAAGACTAAGAACGAGGGAGGATTAGAAATTGTTTCTATAGCCACCACAAACAAGATATTAATGATGAAGAAAGTCTGGCACATTCTGTGTAATAGTGATTTGTTATGGACCAAGCGGTTTCACTCTTATATACTAAGAGGGAAGTCATTGTGGACTATGGCCCCTAAAGAGTCTCAATCCTTTTTCATTAACAAGTTAATGAGTCTCAAGGATATAATGGAGCCGAAGATTAAACGTAGAGATGGGAATAGGCAGAAAGCTCATTTTTGGTTTGATAATTGGATAGGTCATGGTCCACTGAGTCGGGTAAAGCAGTCCACTTATAAAGTCATATTCCATTTACTTATAAGGTGTGTGTTGTTATATTTGATAATATGTGGACTGATGTTCTAGGACATGTGACTCATCTCATTCTTTCGTATACTCCTAATTGCAAGACTTATGATAAATTCTCCCGGTTAAACTAACCCCCTAATTCCTTTTCAAATAAGGTATATAGTGAGTGGTTAGCTCAGGGATAATCCCCTATTGATTGGTAGTCTATTGTATGGCACAAGTCCCTATGACCCAAGTCTTCTTGCTTATTATGGTTAGCAATTTTAAACAAAATGACCACCATAGATAGATTACGATTTCTAAATCTAGACAACATTTGTGTCCTATGCAGGAATAATCATGAAACTAGAGATTATCTTTTTTTCCAATGCCCTTTTACTATGAGCATTTGGGGGAAAATTAAAGAGAAGTGTTATTGGAGATTGGATGGGTTTCTGCTTACTATCATAGTGGAAAACCTTTAAACTTTGAACAATGTCCCGAAAAGGGATAGGCAATATTCATCATCTTATTGGCTTCTACTCTAGAGTAGATTTGGAAGGAGAGAAATTTGCAACTCTTCAAAGGTAAAAATGCGATCAGATATAGAGGTATTAAACTCTCTAATCATTATGATTAGAGAGTTGCTCTTTCTTTTGAAAGAACTGACTATATGTAGTGAACATGTAGTCATATCGTGGAATCTAGGTGAGCAATAACTATATGCATTACAAAGAAAAATAAGGGGTAATTTAAACCCTTACTTGATGCCTATTGGAAGAATGAAAACCAAGTATGTTCACATTTCTGGTAGATGCCGGGATGCTCTCGGTGCTGTCAACTTGGTTGTGAAGGTTGAGGAAGGGAGTTAAAAGAGGCTTAAATAGAGTAAACATTTTGATATCTCTAATTGTACTATACTTATAGATCAGGTAGAAGAAGAAGGCTCCTATCTCTTAGCAAGACTTTGCTCTATTTACCAGTCACTGAGAGGAAGGAAAATGTGATCACCAAGCCTTAAATAAAGCAATAAATTATTAGTAAGAACAAATAATGATAGTGTTTGTAGGATTCATTATCTTAACATAATCGAGTAGCTGGAGGAAGAAGATCACATCTGGAACCTTAATTGGAAGCTTCCTGAGTCTCCTTTTTTAGAGGAATTTCATTTTACTTGATTTGGGAATCGACGGTAGCCTACGAATATTACATGTGTTGCTTGGACATTGTCACTTCTTTATGTTGTTTTGCTTGTCTTTATGATGTCATTGTGGAGTTGTTTCTTATGATGTATTAGTTTCTCTTATTTTTAGGAGTAGTTGAATGTATTTATGTACATTTTCTTCTATTAATTATAAATTTAATTTTCAAGAAAAGAAACTAATAAAACGTGGCTTAATTAGGATGAGTTTGAGCCCTTATGCTTCCCCTGTGATTTTAGTTAAGAAAAAGGATTGTACATGTCGAATGTGTGTTGATTATCGTGAATTAAACAAGCACACTATCATGAATAATTATTCAAAACTAGTCATTGAAGAACTGTTGGAGGAATTAAAAGGCTCAAGTTGGTATTCCAAGTTATACCTAAGATTTGGCTACCATCAAATCCAAATGAAGGAAGAGGATATTCCAACTATGGCTTTCAGGACACGCAATGACCATTTCGAATTCTTGGTGATGCCTTTTGCGCTCACGAATGCTTTATCAATATCCGAAAGCCTCATGAGCTGTATTTGCAGGCCATATTTACATAAATTCATGCTTTTTTATGATCTTATCTTTAACAAAAACTTTACAAAGCATGTGAAACATTTACGATAAGTATTACAAATTTTAATGAACAATTTCTATTTCACAATGGGAATAAATGCATATTTAGGGCGCGACGAATTGTTTACTTGTTCCACACTATTTCTAAAGTTGGGATAGCAATAAATGATAAGAAGGTACCCATAATCAAACAGTGGTTGTCACCTCAAACTTTGAAGGAGCTGAGAGGTTTCCTCAAGCTAACAGGGTATTACATTCGTTTCATAAAACATTATGCAATAATGGCAAAGCCACTAAATGCTCTATTAAAGAAAGAGATAACCAGGAGGTGGGAATGGTTGGAAGAATAATGACTCCCATTGAACAAGTTGAAGGAAACATTAGTCACTGTGTCAGTACTTGTATTACTAGATTTTTCAAAAACCTTTATGATTGATTGAGGCTGATGCATGTGATCGAGGAATCAGAGTTGTTCTTTAATAAAAGGGGCACCCTATTACATTCCTTAGCAAGGTGCTAGCTCCTAACTACCAGTCTATGTCCACCTACGAGAAGGAATTCCTTGCAATTATCAAGGTTATGAAACAATGGCGTCATTATTTAAATGGATAGTTTTTCAAGGTTCTTAGAGAGCGTAAGAGTTTATAGTGTTTGCCGGAACAAAGAATTGCAGCACCTTTTCAACAAAACTGGCTGCCTAAATTAATAGGGTATGATTCTGACGTGATGTATCGAAGCAAGAAGAAGTATATAGCTACTAATACTCTTTCCAGAATCACCAACCGTATACTGCTAACCATGTTCATTTCTTTGGTGCAAACTAATTTACTGGGGAAAATCCAAGAGAGATGGAAGAACAATGCAACTATCAGAGACTTAATAAAGAAATTGTAGAAGCAGAAAATTCAAACAAGTAACTACGAATGGAAAAATAACTTGCTAAATAGAAAGGAAGCCTAATTATTGGATGTAATAAGGAACTCAGAAGCAAAATCATATTGCTTGCCTATAACAGTCCACAGGGAGGACACTCGGGAGTAACCACAACAATCAAAAGAATCAAAAACTTATTTTTCTGGAAACAAATAGCTAATAGGAGTTATATCACTAGCTGCATTGTTTGTCAAATAAGTAAGTATGAACCTGTATCTACCTCGGATGATTACACCTGCTACTTATACCTTAAGGATTTTATAGGGAAATCAATATAGACTTTGTAGAGGGATTACCCCCGTTGAAGGGGAAAACATGCATTTACGTGATTGTTGACAAATTAAGTTAGTACTCCCACTTTATAGCCTTAAATAACCCCTACGCTGCACAGGATGTTGCACAACTCTTCATAGACCATGTATTTAAGCTTCATGGGATGCCAGAGGCGATAGTCAACGATTGTGATCCTCTATTTCTTACCACCTTTTAGCAACAATCTTTCTGGTTATAAAGTGTGGGTATGTGGTTTTTAGAGATGTCAATGGATAAGGTCGGGCCTGGGCTGCTCCTGGCCAGGCTCGACCCGATCACTAGTTTTCAACATCATATCACCTGCAATCCGACGGACAAACAAAAGCAGCTAATAAAACATTGGAAATATATCTCAGATGTTTTTATGTTGAAGCGCCATAAAAGGGGGCATATTAGCTTTCCATGGTCGAATGGTGGTATAACACCACCCACCATACAACCATGAATACCACCCTATTTGAAACCCTTTATGGTTATCCTCCACCCTTTTATGTTCCCTACTTAGCTGGGGACTCTTAGAATGTTTTAATTGATCAAGCTTTTAAGGATCGTGATACTGCATTACAAATCACCAAGTTCTATTTAACCAGAGCACAGCAGAGAATGGAGCAATACGTTGACAAGCATCGGATTGAACGTGAATTTGAAGTGGAACAAAGTGTTTACGTCAAGCTCCACCCTATCGTCAACATTCCATGCAAAAGAGAACAAACTAGATGCTAGCATCATTGTATTATGGTCCTTTCCTAATTAAAGCAAAGATCATTGTGGTGGCATACACATTAGAGCTGCCAAAGGGATCGGCGATCCACCCAACAACCTTCCATATATCCCAATTTAAGAAGTTCTTGTCAGATAAGACACTTTTGAACAATTCCCGTCAAACTTGATAGTTGAGCCAAAGATAATAGAAGCTTTACTGGTAAGAAGAATGGTCAAGCGTCATAATCGTGCAGGCACTCAAGTCTTGGTGCAATAAGGGAAAAAGCTAAGTGGGAAGCAATGTTTGAGCTCTAGAAGAAATTTCGAGATATCAACTTGATAGACAAGTTCATCGCTAAAAAAGGAGGGGATGTTACGAAATAATATGTAAACTTATCAAGAAATGGAAGACAACATCACAACATGACAGGAAATGGTGTTAAAAGAACAATTCACAACAAAAGAAATTTTAAAACGCATCAACCCATTGAACTATCTTAAATAAGTACATATGTCATATATCCTATAACTCTACTATCGTTTATGCAAAAACCATTATGCGATAGAAATCTTCTTCTTCTTTGTGCAAATGATTTTTTGTTTATTACTAAACTATCACAACATATTCATTTACGATAAAAAAAATTATAAATTTCTTTTCTTCTTTCTTTGGAAAACTATGAGGGTGAGGTTAAGAACAAGTATAGAGGTTGTTTCATCTTATCTTTTTATTTCTTTTTGTTGTGATATAAATATAACAACAAAATAATATTTTATTAATTATTATCAAATAAAGGGACTTCAACTAACATAAAGAATAGTGTAAGTGTAATTAACTCAAAAAATCAATTAGTTTTAAAAAATAATGGAATAATTGATAAAGATTAAAGATAGTGGCTAATGTTGCAAAAATTTTCTAAACATTAAACTCATATTGGTCCTTTATTCGTCTCCTTCTTAAGTATACATTAAGTCTTTAGGGCTCCACATATATTCCTTATACGTGTGATGCAGCTATCCTTCAACTTCAGGTCCATCTATCTTTTAGTCCACCATTGCGTGCCAATGCTCGTCTACTAAGTTTCCATAGACAATACCTGCCTTCCTTGCTTACTTACAAGTCTTTACCTCGTTCCATCATCCGAAGTGTTAAACATTGGTCAAGGCTTGTCAATGCTTGTACGATTTCATAATTAGGACATAAGGTTCTAACATACTACTCCTATTTTAAACAATTCACAAAATACACATGAAACAACCAAAATAAAATGTAATTACAATTCAAAACAAAAACAAGCAACTTAAAATATACTAAAAAGTCAAAATTTGCAATTGAGGGTCAAGTTGAGTTAGGTTGGCTTTGGATCTAGATCTGGATCTGAAAAATTAAAAATCCTAATTTGTTTCAGGAACCTGAAGAGAGGTGACTATAGGCCAATATCTCCAACATTGAAATCGAATGGACCACCATTTTTTATATTTCTTGCTGATACCTCTGGCACTGGAGGAACCGGAGTATTTTCGATGACGAGTTTGAGTTACCGAACACCGGTCATCACATAGTCCTTAAGTATACCTCTTGGGTACGACAAGCACACACTGTAACAAACCGAGTTTTTACCCATCGAGGACTGTCAGTAGACCACTCAGTATGTTGGGATCCACCTCCGATAGGTTGGATAAAAGTCAATACCGATGCTGCCATATCCCAAGGTACTACCACTAGTTCGGCTGGGAGGTTACTACAGGATCACACTGGCCGGTGGTATGGAGGATTCTTACACAAATTTGAGGCATGTTTGCCTCTGGAAACAGAATTGAGGGGCGCTGTGGATGGCCTGAAGTTGGCCTGGGGCCTAAGATACCAAAACATCTTATTGAAAATGGACTCTCTATAAGTCATCAATATTCTTTCCTCTTATGTTTGTTTACCAACTGAGGATTCTCTTTTGGTACAGGATATCCACACGATGCTGGCGCGAGACTGAACCGTACAGATCCATCATGTCTATAGAGAAGGCAATTAAAGCGCCGATCTGCTGGCTACTATAGCAAAGCGTGGACTTCCAGGGATGCACATTCTCACAGAACCTCCAACGGACTTGACTTCTATCCTTCGTAGCGATCGACAAGGAACGTTCTATCGGCGGGGACTGCGATACAGTTGATTGTAGTTTAGCTTCAATTTTTTGATTTACATTTTCCTTATTTCCTCTATATGCCAAAAAAAAAATCCTAATTTGTAGACTAAGTGGATCTGAAAAATTAAAAATCCTAATTTGTAGACTAACATTTTGTCCAGCGAGCAGTTAGATTGGAGAAAGCTTGCATCGACCGTAGGACCAGAGTTCCGATGGCAGTGGCGATTGAAGAGAACGACAAGCAATCCGACCATAGGTGAAGGCTGGCAGCGTGTGGTTAGGTAGGTGGTCCAACGGTGGAGACTATACCATGGTGTGATCGTGGACAGTGGCACGACTGGTTAGACAGTGGGGACCAGCGACTACTCCATTGTTTGCAAGAGGGAGACTAGAGACGGTGTCAGGGCTAAGACGGTGACCAGAGAGAATAGAGAGTACAATGAGACAGACCATTGCAGTTAATTTTTAGTTTTAGAATTTTTTTTTCCAAATCAGTCCTCAACCTTTTAAGCTTTACGGTCCGACCAGCTGAGGCTTGATGAAATTACCAGTACTGGCCAGTATACCGAAATAGTGTATTTTTGTACCGTTTCCTAGCCAGCATAACATCTTCCGCTCAATACCAGCTAGACAATACAAAACTCACTTCATTGCTAGTAAGTATTTTAAAAATATTTAATTAAAACTATAAAATTTTCTGGTTCATTTATACAAAAGTTTATAAGAAAGCTTTATACTACCAAGGATATGACAATTAAGTGGCTGTTTGTAAAGTAAAATTTCCACAAATAATGGGATAAAGAGGGGCGAGACGAGTGTCATTCCTCAATTCATTCCTTTGTAAAGGAATTACGATCACTAGACTAGTCCATTGCGCAAAACATATTAAGGTTCCACGGCAAACACATGCCCCTAACCAACCAAATTACACTGTTAGATCAGTTGCATTGCAGACAGAAAAAGGAGAAAACAAAATAAACCATATCATCATCTAATCCTTCCAAGCACTTCCCGTCAACCATAAGCCATTTCTTCCTGTTTTCCTTTCAGTCTTCGACACAATTTTCTTTCATCCCCAGCACTGCTCAATTTGCATCACATGAGAAGAGGATGACTAAGAATATCTACAAGAAAACTGCTACCTACACTAACATACCTGGTCAGGTGAATATTTAAGATGGCATCATCGCTCCTAACACAACAAAAATCACAATCTCAAATTCTCATTCTTCAATCATATCCCCCATCTACTCGTTGCCGAGCTCCACCTCGCCTTGGATGACTCTGACCCCTCTCCCTGAACCTCGGACCAGAATTGTAAGAACCATCTTTTGGATGTTCAACCTCAATTGCTTTGGCAGTGTTATGTGGCCCAACTGGCTGATATTCATAATGCCTTTGCCTTTCCCTGTTCATACTATATTGCTTGTTATCTTTTCCAGATCCATTCCAATCCCCATGAGATTCTTGCTCCCGGCCAAAACGACTGCTCTGGTTTCCAGTTTTGCGGAAGCCAGGAGATGGGCGATACTCATTTCGAATATCCACATTTGAAGGAGATGATGATTCAGCTGGGCTACCAGGTTGTTTTTTATGCATGCTTCCCTTCCTCTCTTTCTTCATCTCTTGAGGCCCAACATTTGAAGCTTCTTCCATATTTCCCTTTTCAGGTGTAGACTCATCATCCCCAACTACATATGCTACAGATGCTTCCCTGTCACCGAATTCCTTTTTATCGGGATTAACCAGTTCAGTAACATCCTGACCACTGTTTGACCTGCTTCTTCTTTGATTAGTGACCAAAGATTGCTGTGATTTAGGCTGCCAGTGAGAAGCCCCAGCAGGTCGATGTTCTTTCGAAGAGCCAGATATATTTTGAACAAAATCAGTAGTCAAGTGTTGCACCTGAATTTTCTCACCGCCCCCATTAATTTTTTTCTCGTGTGAACCTTGATCATGCGCTGCAGTTTTATGTCCCTTGTATAACTGTCGCTTTCCTCTGGTTGTCATACCCTGTCTAATAACAGGAACAGCAGCCTCTGTATTAGGTTCCTCAGGAATGTTCCAGCCATCATCAACATTCCATTCATCAGCATACCTTGATTGCTCTTTCCCTGAAAATACATCAGATTTCTGCACTTGATGCTCAATAGGTTTTTGAGCATTTCTACTTTGGTTAGAATTGCTTGGTTCCACTACACCACGTTGGCGCCATGATCCATGCACTTTTCCTGACTTACTCTGCCAACCTTCCAAGTTTCTTGACTCAGGAGGCCCTAGCTTTGCAACCGATGCATCAGATGTTTGAGACCCCTCAGCACCAAAAGAACCTGATTCTGGTCTTCCAGCATTATGGTCTGCTGTAACCTGGCTAACCGGAGGAATCAATGAGTGGTGACTACTACCCTGCTGAGCCATTTCTTTAGCAACAGGCTTTGGAATGTACCTCTCCATCTCCGCTCTCTTGTTCCTTGGATTATTCTGCACTGGTTGATCCATCTTTATAGGTGAAACAACAGTCTCAACTGGGGCTTTCTGACTGACTTCATCAGAAAGCTCCGTTTTATTTTGCAGCCGAACTGGAGCCCACACAACAGCATCACCACTGTGGAATTTCTCTATCAATTTATTACCCTGCGAATTTCTAGGCAATCTACGTGAGTGCTGAGATTTCCACTGGTTATTTACTCGTTCGTCAGGTAATCGCTGTTCTGAGGACTGGAGTACATCTTTGGAATCAGTCTGTGAGGGAAGTGACCCGGAATCCAACAACGGTTCGGAAATCTTTGATTCACCACCTTGAGCCACATTGGCCAAAGCAGTTGTATCCCTTGATATCATTGGGGGTGAAGTCACAGTAGGTAAGGCCTCCTCTACTCTCTGCCTGTTTCTTATACTCTTATTCTTCTTTCTATTATGTGTTGAAGACCCAACTACATGGGGATTCACAGGCAGCCTTGCCTCACTGTTTGAGGAAGTCTCCTTGCCAATATCCTTAGAAGAAACAGGGGGTATAGATGTTAGACCAATATGACCTAATGTCTCAGTAGTTGATTTTTCTGTAGGATTATTCTCGTTGGGAACTTTTAGCTTTTGTGTGTACCCTGCATGCTTCTGCTTAGAGGCAATACTGTCAGAAACCTGCGGAGTAGTATTAGAGAACAAAGAGTCAGAATGAACAACAGCACATTGCAATGGTTCTGATTGTTCAAGCAGCACAGGCTCCATGGAAGCAGTCTTTGATCCCCCCTGCAACACTACATTGGACAAACTGGAAGGTTTCTCAAACCCTGCAACACTGCTATCACTACCCTGCTCATCAGCATTTTTGCTGAGAATCAAAGCAGAGCTTGATTCCCCAGATTTGCTACCAACCACGGTTGGTTGGGCTGAGGCCAAGACATTTTCCTTCTTATCAAGGATGGCACTAACAGAAAGAGTTTCCAAATTTGGAATTATGTCCTCTCCCGCTTGTGTCCGCCTGTTCAGCTCTTCCAATTTTGCCAATGCCTTTGCCTTTTGATCTCTCGTTCGTTCTTCCTCTTCCCTCTCTCGTTGTTTGTGTCGTTGCATGGCTGCCTCTCTCATCTTAGCACGCTGAATAGATGACTCATAATTATAAAAAATCCAGAAAACCTAACTGTAGGGAGAAGAAATAAATAAAAAAGAAACAGCCACAAGTACCTGGCTATCACAAGTATATGAGACAGGTGGCAGAGTCTCTCTATCCTTTCCTTGCAGATATGAACCAGATTTTTCAGGGTCATCCACAGAGGTTGCATTGCCTTGCCATTGAACAGTACAGGCAATTCTAGAATCTGAAGAAGATACTACACCAGGCAGGTCTGTGGACTCAGATTTCCTCCACCAACCATCAGCCTCTTGTGTACTAAATCTTCCTCTACCACGAAAATCAACCCTATTGTGTGTGCCATTGGTGGACCTCCTGAGAATCTATATATTAGTTCATTCTGAAGATGGGAATTTCAGATATATGTCCAATTAAAGCAAGCAAGTTACAAACCCACCTGGTGGTCATTGTTCTGCTCGCAGCAACTGACTCAAGGCGTCTATCTGGAGTAGTCATATGGTCTTCATAGGAGGCAGTATTGATAACACCACTTGGATGACCTCTATCTGGAAATCCTGTATCCATACCTGAAGTTTCACTATAACGATCACTCTTTACATCACAAACTACTATCTTTGATTCCTCTCTACTGGAAGTGGATTTAACTTCCATTATTCCATCAGAAGCACGAGCCTTAGCATTTAAACTTTCTATTTTCTGAATCAGACTGGGATCTTTTGGTGTTGATGATATCCCTTGGAAAGTAGAAGTTGAATTATCTGCATTTTCCAGTTTCCTAGTTGGCCGATCATCAGACAATTTCATGTTTCCAACTCTTTCTGATGTCATGACTTTCAAAGGCATGCCTCCTTGATTATCAACTGCCTCCAGAGCTTCTCCAGAGAATGCATTTCTACTTGTCAGCATCCCTTCATCCTTGTTATCTCCTCTCCATCCATTTCCGCATGAAGAGTTTCTAAGATGCTCTACTCTCCCAGGATCTGATGCATTGCTTGTCACAAAGTCATCCCACCTATGTTCATCTTTCCCCTCCCAACCATCATGCTGCTTCAGAAGAACTCTGTATGTTCCTTGAGCGTCTTGAGGATGCCCAGGCTCCCCCTGTTGTGAAACCACTGATTTACCACCAGATCCAAATCCAGAGGACCTACCATGGGGATTACCATGATCAGGAGCACCTTGTCCGGAATAAATGTTAAATGCACAGGGACCCCTAGGCATTCCCATAAATGGAATATCTCGGTCACTGGCGTTGCAGTAACCCATGGGAGGACCATAATATCCCTCATAACGCACAGGACCAGGATAAAAACCAGGCCTAATTGGCATCCCAGGATGTACATAAGGCTCATGGATATGCGGACGGAACATATCTCCATTTTTTGAATGGGGTCCTCTAGGCCCAGCTCCTGGTGGAGGACCAGGCTGTTGGTTTGCAATAGCAGCTGGGGGCATTTGGGGATGGTAATATGGAAATGGATCCATGGGAAAACCACCTGGCGCAACTGATGGACCAAAAGTAGGACCTCCTGGAGGTCCCCTATACCAAACACCACCTGGATGATTATTTACAGGAGGACCATGCCAAGCATCATAATGCTGAGGCGGAACATTCGAATTAGGATACACTTGGGGATCAGCATGCCACTTCTCTGTAGCAGTTCGGGCTCCATCTTCACTGTATGATGGATCCTCTTTTCTCCAAGAAGCTACAGTTCCACTTTTAACATTTCCATTTATAGATGGATCACCTGAAAAGACATAAAAATGCATGCAAATATTATAAAAAGAATCTTCATGCAGCAGATCTTTGGAGTATAATTCAAAGCTGCGTGCAAAGAAACAAACCTACAGAATTCTCGGACCTCTCTTTCCCTGCTGTCACTCCACCTGAAGACGAGCTAGGCCGAACATGAGAACCATAATCTGCAGTTATGATGATGGTTAAGAAATCAACAGAAGCATAAAGTGTAATGAATTCTTTTCCGAAAAGGGATCACTTAAGGAGTCAAACAAGTAAAGATAAACAAGTATTGAGAATCAAAGTGGATATGTCCAAACTTTAATATGGTTGTTCAACAGTAACAATGCATTTGAAGACATCCAACCAATCAAAACAGTGCCCATTACCGAACACAAGCTACGAGTAGTAAAATAAAAAGCAATATTCAAAATTAAAACCTTGGGAGTCTGGGTTCCTTCCAGAAGTTTCTTTTTCTGAACCGAGCGTAGGAAAATCCCCAGAAATCAGAGAAAAACCATCATTTTTGCAGGATTCCAATCCCTGAAGTGCCATAAATATCCAAATTCAAGTATCACATAGATTGCAAAGTCAAACTGTAGCGTATTGGCATTCAAAGTGCATCCTTAAGACACATACCAACTTGTGTACTGTACCAGTTGATCCCCATGCCACAGAGTTATCGGACAAAGGCTCAGCAAACCGTGATAATTGTGAACTACCAGGTCTTGTCTCAGCACTATGAGGACGCAATGATGAAAGTGATGTCTGATTTGATGTCAATGCTCCAGAAGCTGACGATGGCCTTGAATTTGAACCCCATGCATTAGCAATAGGCTCATGATTTCTGTCACTACCTGCAGTTGATGGTCGAGTGCCACTTTCACCCGATGAAGGGCGGCAACTGAGGTGGCTTGGAGAACCAGCACCACCATCAGTATTTGCAGAAAGAGACAAAGAACTCCATGCATTTGATGCTGAAGAAGATGACTTAGTGCCCCAACTATGGGTTCCCCTGTCAAGGGTCAGAAATCAATCACTTAAAGCAGGAAAAAGTGAGAGAGAATGCCGATGGCAAAGATAGTAAGTTACAAAAAACTTGCATGGACTGAAAATCAACAGAAGGAAAATAGCACAAGATATAGAATAACATTAGTTTGGTAGCTGAACCACTCACTTTGGTACAATTTCAACATTCGGATCCAGACCACGATTTTCTAACCTTGAAAGGAACAAAGAGAACATTAAATTTAAATAGAATATTTCACCAGACCAGGAAAGTTTAGAGGAGAAACTAAATACCTCTGACTGGGCAAGTTTATAGGTTTCGGTACAGCAACTTTCCCAAGGACAGTCATCCCACCTCTTCTTGGAAAAGAGCCTCTGCAAGCAATCTCCAAATCAATTATAACAATACTTATGTTCTTACATTTGTAAAATAATACCACCAACAATAAAATCCAATAACACAGCTATCATACTTATGTTTTTATGCATACTAATTTAACAACACTAAAAAGTTGTTACCTTTCATAAATCATAATGCAATTACAATTTAATTGTTATGCAAGAGAAGTCCAGTCAAACATATGCTGGAAAGAAGGAAGACCAACTAGGGACACAAACACAAAAACACTGTATCAAGAGAACATATCCTTTCATTCCTAAACATCAAATATGTGTGAGTACACATATGGTATATATCCTTTGAGCATATATACATATATTACACCGGCTTATTATCATAAAATTCAATATTGTAAAGTAAGACACTGAATAAAAAATTAATATTTCCATCAAAAGATATAGAAAGAAGTTTTAAATAAGTGTAACAATCAGAATCCAAAACATAACATGGTCATAATCCGGATATTACACCAGCTTATTATAATAAAATTCAATATTGTAAAGTAAGACACTGAATAAAAAATTAATATTTCCATCAAAAGATATAGAAAGAAATTTTAAATAAGTGTAACAATCAGAATCGAAAACATAATATGGTCATAATCCGGAAATTGTCATGTGCCACAAATTTGTCTCTTTTAAGTACATATATCAGCAGCCACTAAAATTACAAATAAAAACGAAGCCAAAATCACAGAAATCAATCATGAAGGATCACATAGCATCCTACCTGCCCAGACACATGATATATAAAGTAAAAACTTGAATGGTTGGAAATTGTTTAATATCAACGATAAAATCAGTACCTTCGCTCTCCAGCCAACATGTTTGATGTCATAATTCAGTTTGTTTAGCAAGATCATTCAATGAACTTATCATAAAACCTGCCAAGTAAAAAGATCTATCAAATTCCATCACATGAATGAATTAAGATAAAGAACAAGCAAATAATGGAAAAGCCAGATTATATTCCATACAGATTGAAACATAATGCTATTGTTCATACCTTAAACCATATGATCAAAAGAAGATATTATGGTTCACTATCACAACGGCAACATCCAAAAGTATACACAAGAAAAAAAAATTTTGGGCCTAACAGAAACTATACACACGTTTTCTTTTACATTTGATTCTGCGTGCACGAACAACAATCAGGATCCCTCCCCATAATTTGCTAACAGCCAACGAATACCTACTATGAAAGGTTCAAGCTTTAGATAACTGTCTTACACAAGGTTCATTTCACCATTTACACTGCAGTACACATTTGTCATATTTCCACATCAGAAAATTTTCACATCTTTCAGTAAAAGCCAAAGAATAAGAAGTCACTGACTTCCAACAAAGATCAAAAAGTACATAAGATCTTTCCTCAAGAATTGTTTAATTCTCTACTGCCCTCTCTCCAACTAATTCCTAACCTGTTCAATGCACAATTCGGACCTTAGCTAACGTATCAGCAACATCAAATTTTTGTTGACGATATGAAGAAAGTGGGAGACCCAAGCAAGGCTGAGGACAAGTTATGGGGCGACTAGAACCCAACACCCATAGTCAAGAAAGAAATACAAGTCAACCAATATTTTATCACATATATACCAGTACTTATCCTGGGGAAGAGAGAAGGAATAATAAGGGAATTTTTTCATATTTTCACATCAATCCTGCGTCATCTTTTGTTAGTTTCAACTAAACTTTTGGTTGGCTCACTTAAATCACAGCAGAGGTACCCATAAACCAAAACCACCATGCATTTCGAAAGTGTGAACGTGAAATCAAACCATTATTAGCACGGTCCAAAAACTATAGTCATTGCATATTTCCAACTCATCTTATTGTCACTGGCACTAAATAAATACCCCCACCCTATAAACTGCATTTTTATATCGGCACCCTATAAAGACCAATTTGTTAACAACTAAATCCAATTCTCCATCAAAACAGACTCCATTTGCATCTTATTTCATATAGATTTCATATCCAACAAAAGAATCTCTAAAGGCATTGTTTGTTACACTACCATGCATATTATAGCATCTCAAATACTTATTCACCCTCTTTCAGGAATCAGTTAGGATCCATTGATTGAAAGCTGTAGCCTTTGAGAAGTCTTTCAACCAAGGATTATAAATGACAAGACACAATTACTATTCCAGTATCAACTACGTCCTTCCGAAAAAAAGGAAAGACGGGGGGAAAGAGAAACAAGCAGTGCCATTTTCAATCTGTAAAAGACATCCCAATGGATATCCTTACACTTAATCATACACCTGAGTTAAGCTTTAAAACCAACAAAATAAAAATTACAAGTACATTCGAGAATCGAAGAAAGCAATGACGTTAACAAGTTCCGAACATTAAATATTCCGAAAGAAAATCAGTCAAAAGCACACCATCTTTAGACGATCAAAATCAAGTAATCAAACAATATACCCAAACTATACCAAGAACGAGAAAAGGAACCAACCCCCAAATCCATTCTCGGAGGAAGCAAAACAAACAAACGTCAGACAAATCAATGAGCAAAAAAGTGAAAGTAAATATCTACAAGCTTGCCTTGGATCAGAAAGCTTTAAAATCTTTTTTCTACTTCAGATATTTTTTATTTGTGGAAACCCTAGAGAGGGAAAAATTGGAAGAAGGAAGCGGGTTGGAGACAACAAGACGTAGAAAGAGCGATTAATCGGAAGTTCTGGCCGGTAGGAGAGAGCGACGAAGAGAGATCCACGCACGATGGAACTACGGATTTAAAGAGTTATGGATCTCTAGATCGGAGGAAGGAGACGATAGAGAGAAAGAGAGAGAAGCAAGGCTGAAGAAGAAGCAAGTTTGGTTGCCCCTGATATTTATTTGATACGGACTTTCGAACCCAAAAAACTATTAAAAGTGGATATTATAAACAATAAATATTAAGATAAAAATACAAGATAATCTTGCTTCCTTTTCATAAAAAAGTAACTATTCAAGGATTGTTTTCTTTCTAAATTTTTCCAAGCCAATTTACAGAAGAATTAAATTTGGCATTGATGAATGAAGTAAGATTTAAATGCCAAAAGGGAGAAAAAAAAACTTCCTTTTTCATAAATTTAAGGGGGCGCTTGGAATGGAAATGAGAATGGGAATGAATATAGGGAGGAATGGGAATGGATATAATCATTATAATTATGGTGGTTGGTTAAGATAAAGGAATGATTATCATTACCATTGATAGTGGTTGGTTTGTAAAAAATACTGTAATTAATTAATTACAAAATGAATTA
>JAOSBN010000007.1:27947469-27982820 GCA_027563595.1 Erythroxylum suave
ATAGGTTACTATCATCTGGCATTCTCTTATGTGAATATTTACTTTCTTTTTCTTGAAATTCATGTAAACCCAATCCATGAAACTCTTTCCACTCAAGTAGTTGTTTAATAAATGATATCTCCTAATTTATTTCTGGATATTTGTTATGTGGATTCGGTGGATTTTGCATTTAGATAATTGTTCAATTCCATCACCGCTGTGATATGAAATATACTTTTGCACCTTTTATATTTTTGTCTTATTTATTGTTCAACTTCAACTCATGTCTCTGTGTCTGTTAATTTCCATCTCAACGAATATGCAGATGGAGATTCTTAGAAGGAAAATGGAGGCATTAGCGAAGGGAACTATGTTAGAGAATATGGAAGGTGAGTACTGTTCTATGCCAGAGGGGACTATTTAGAGCTTATGGGGCTAGATAATACACTAAAGCCCACTTTTAGCATTACTACAAATAGTCATCAAACCACAAAAAAAGAAAAGGGTTGGGGATAACTGAATCTAGTAATAATGAGTTATGGACAAACTATGACTATACAAATTAGACATTGGTATTTTATCACAAAGGAAGAATAAGAAATGACAAGGTCACTGAAGTTGGTAAATGATCAAGTACAGTGACAGGATTGATTCTTCATTAATATTTTCAGGAACTTCTTATCTCTTTACGAATTCCAATTCCAAGCACGAAGAGCAATTAGTAATTCATAATAGAGGCCAACCAATTCCAAGCAATCAGTAAAACAATCTCCTTTAACCATGTTATCCAGTAAAAACACTCTCTATTGCACATACACAGCCATTAAGTAGTAAAGCAATATCATTATCAGGAGTTCAACTATTGAATTAAATCTATGTTGCTCAATTATGTTTCATGCAAGGAGTTCAACTATTGAATTAAATCTATGTTGCTCAACTATCGAAGGTTAATACAACTTCTTGAGTATATGAGATAAAAACCTCAAATTTCAGCAACCAAGCAAGAGGCTTGCTAATGACACAGTATGCAACAACTTCTGCAGAAACTAGTGACTAATGTTCTCTGCCAATTTGTTATGCACAAATGCATTTCACTCTCTTCAATGCCAGCACCAGTAACTCAACTGTATTCAGACTAAGCAATTTGGATGAAAATTTTATCAATAATTTGATTTTTTAATCAAGTTAATAGCATCACGTGTCAGCCCAATTCCAACCTCTATCAACATTTCCAATTTCAGGGTCTAGGCTAGAGATACAATGGTAAAAGAAACGGGGAAAGACGGGTGTTGGAACATCACATATTCGAAGACCCAACAAACCAAAGGTCTCCTCCATTTCCAACCGCAGACAAGAAATGAGAAGATGAAGACAATGTACTCGTAAAAAAATTCGTAACCAGAGACAAGACAAGCAAGGAAGCAACGACATTTGTCCAACATAAAAACAAAACACTTACTTGACCTCCACAAAATCGATGACCGTGTTGGGGAAGAAGAATCCGCGTGCGAGAGAGAAGCTGCGAGACAAAAATGGTCGAGAGCGAGGGCTGATTTTGTTGATGAAGACGGGTGTGCTTTGGTGGAGAACCCAGACGACAGGCGGGATCGAAACAGCGGCGAGATTTGGTGGTGGAGAACCTAGACGAGTGGATGGGGCAATAGTGTCAACTGAACGTTTTGGTTTCCAAAGACAGGGACACAAGGTTTCTGTCATTCGATTTTAGGAGAGACAGATATTTCTGTCCTCTGTCATCTGAAGACAGAAGACAAAAGTGGGGAGACGGAAACCAAATATGTATGACAGACATGATTTTTTTGTCCTGTCATCTGTCCCCATTAACGGGGACAGCAACCATACACGGGGACAGCAACCATACACGGGGTTAGATCACCTTTTGGTTTGTGAGCTAAGCTGGGACTGTTTCGTAAATTTCTTTTTATGCCATTTATATATTTATTTAACTTCAAAAAAATGAAAACATGTGATTAAACGACCTGTCGTTTAATACAGGCAAATGGGGCAACGTGTCCCCGCCATTGTCGAGCTCGAGAAAGCAGCTTCCATGTTCCGGTCTTAGGGTTCTCGCCCCAAAAAGTTGGTCGAGGTTGTCTTCTGAGAAGGAATGAGAAGCCTTCACCATCTATCTCATGATTATCAATTAAGAAGAAGCAACAAATTTGCGTGCGAGTTAGCAAGGTATAGATGGCCTTATTTCTTAGTCTTTTTTGAACTGATGATTTAGGCAGATTCAGTCTGCAATTTGTGTATCCGGGGGGTCATACTTGTATTTATAGAAATCCAGGTTTCGGTTTCGGACGTTTATGGAAAGTTACTAGTGAAAAGGTGAAGACTTTCGGCTTGATTTTTGGTTGAATCCGCTCATCAAGGCAAAAGGTAGTATCGGGCATTGGCACTTGGCTTCATCAGTTTTGATGCATCCAGCTACAACTATTGCTGGTATTGCTGTTCTTTTCATCCTGGGTTTTCTTCGAAATGAAGAAGGATCAGTGAAATATCACATTTTGGTAATTTGGACTTCGCCCATTTTGAGAATTCAGCTATGGACCCCAAATCGCCATACAAACTTAAGCTTTTCATCATTGGTTCTGCAAGATTTAAACGGTTTCTGAAAGTATTGATAGGTATCATAGTGGTTTTGCTGTTAGTATTTGGTGTTTACTTTGGTTTTAAACATGGGAAAGCTTATTTAAGAGAAAGCAATTACTATACTGTTGTTGTGGATTGCGGAAGCACAGGAACACGAGTGAATGTATACGAGTGGAAATCAAGAAGTTTAGGCAATCAGGAAATGCCTGTGTTGGTGCGTTCTTATCCCAATAATTCAACCGAGATATTGTATTCAAAAGGTTTCTGTAGTTATCATTGCATGCAAACTGAGCCAGGTTTGCATAACTTTGTTGGTAATGCTAGTGCAGTGAGGGCGTCACTGGAACCATTGATTCTGTGGGCAGAACAGTGGGTGCCTCATGAGAGACATGGGTACACCACTATTTTTGTTCTAGCTACCGCCGGATTAAGAAAGTTGAATAATGAGGATGCGAGGTTGCTTTTGGATGATATGGAGGGTGTCATAAAAGGGCATTCTTTTCTTTATAGAAGAAGTTGGATAAGAGTGTTAAGTGGGAAAGAAGAAGCTTATTATGGTTGGATAGCTTTGGATTATAAAATGGGGCGCCTAGGAAACTCCTTGACAGGCCCCACATTGGGACTTCTTGATCTTGGAGGTTCTTCCTTGCAGTTTGTTGCGGAAGTAAATGGTAGCAGAAGAAATGATGCACAGTTGATAAGATCAAACATAGGACCTATTGAACATCAGGTTTTAGCTTATTCATTACCTTCATTTGGCTTGAATGAAGCATTTGATCGGACAGTTGCCATGCTTAGACAGATGCAGCCTGGAGGAGAAATGACTGATAAAATTCGAAAAGTAAGGCATCCTTGCTTTGGCTCTAATGTTGTGCAAAATTATACTTGCAATATCTGTCAACAGCTAGATAGAACTAATCAAACAAAGGTTAGAGAGGAAGATGAATATACTTTTCTGGTTGGAGAGCCAGATTGGGAGCGGTGCAAAGAAATTGCAAGAGCTACTGCTATCAACTTAAGCCATTTGGACTCAACACAGCTTTCGGTTAGAACTGATTGCCAAACAAACCTGTACCCTTTAACTGGTAAGTTAAAATTGTTACTGACATGAAATACCCTTGTAATTCTTTAGTTGTGCTCTCGGTATTTGAGAATGCTAATTGATATTTGCACCTACTGTTTATACTTGACCTTTTTCGTATTTGTAGATTCAATATGTGATGCATTTTGTTTAACCTAAATCACTTCTTTCATGGTTTATTTTTAATGGATTCATTTTGTCTATGCTTTGCAGCCAGTAATGTTCTTAACTTGAGAGGTGGTGCCGATCTGACTGGTAGCTTTCATGCCTTATCTGGATTTTTTGCCGTTAATAGCATGTTAAATCTGGATGCAAGAGCTAATTTGACCAAGATATGGGAGAAAGGAGAGCAATTTTGTTTGAAATCATGGATTGAGGATACCAGCTTAACCAGTAATCGGAATTATGTTGGTCAATACTGCTTTCGGGTGCCTTACATGACCTCACTCATTGAGGATGCTCTCTGTCTTGGCAACAAAGAGATATTATTTGGTCCTGGGGATCTTTCGTGGACGTTAGGAGCTTCACTGGTTGAAGGGCAACAGTTATGGCTAAGCTATAGTGATACTAATATTTCGTCCCCGAAAAGTATGGAGGCCAATTTTTCTCCCATTTTTGTTTTCATATTCCTTTTATGTCTGTCATTCATTGCTTACTATACTCAAGTCAAGCTGCCTATGCCTAACAAGAAGGCTACTTCTATGGGACCGTCTTTGCCATCTTATATTCACCCAAAACATCGGCCAAATTAAGATTGATTTATTCTTTTGTGTTAGAAAAATCGAATGGAAATGCTGAGTACATGTTTGATAAGATTTGTTTGCCCCTTGTTGGATGTTTGTGCTTCAGGACTATCACATAAACTCTTGTATATATCATTATCTTTATCTCCCTGGTTTTCAAGCATATGCTGCTCCTCTGACAAAAGTATAGGCAAAGCCTCATTTTTCAGTATGCATAAGCAGTGCTCGGTGGGAACTGTCAGACTCTTGCTTCAAATAAAGATGCCTTGTAGCGTTAAAAACATGTGGGGTAGGGGCATGGCCATTGTGAAGTTTTAGCTTCCAAGCAAAATGTTGCGGAGGACAGATCCGAATGAAAATGCCTACGAGTCCTTTGCTTACGAATGCAATGAAGAAGATGCAACGCATCATGACTTTGTGAGCACGTGTAAAGCTAAGAGGGAAGTCTTAGTGTACGAAGCCAACGACTAGATACCAAGTGCCACTGACCTCTTTACAGATTACTGTGTTTTTGGAACCCAATTGTCAAATAAAACTCTTGAGACTGGATAAGAAAAAGGGCCGTTGCTAAAATAAGCAACGAACAATGTACCTGTCCTTTTCAGAGTCTCCTGATTGATATTACTGCAAAGACCGATACTAAACCTCAGCAGCTAAGGATTCTTTCAAGACCAAGGAAAGAACCTGCTGGGATGTGATCTGATTAGGTAACAATTCTTGTCATCTCTCCTCGTGCTGAGAACGGGCTTTTAAGTAAAAGCATTGTGACGTGTGAACTCTGAACAATGAGAAGAATGAATCAACTTTGAAGAGTTTAAACAGTTTTCTATTTTGATCCAAAAGCACATTCTTTAATCTTTATCAGACAATCGACAGTTTGAGCAATTGTGTGAAATAGCTGTTTCCCTCCAGATTTAGTAAATTGGCAGAACATCGTAGTTGTCTAATCTCAATAATGATAAGTGCAGCAGGTAATAGTAAACATTATGGACAGGACTATACTTTGTACATACTGATAAAGAGTTCGTAGCATACACAAGATTCTTCGATGCTTTATTCTTCACTACACACAAAAATTACAAGTCAACTGTTCTTCCACTCACACCGCATTTATTTCAGTAGGTAGCTATTTTACCGTCCTCACAACCTTCTAGTCCAGAGGCTTTAACATCTGCCCACACTTCATTGAGACGACCGATGACTTGGAAGGGAGAATCATACTGAGCAACAGAGTAGGCATTGTTGCTATCTACAAATGTTGTGTTGGCCCGTGGTGACCTACTCAAGCTGAGAGCAAGCTCTTTGGCTTCTTTTGCTATATTGTCATCGGTGGCATATCCAGAGAACTTTCTCACTGCAACGCAGTGACTCTGCCATATATAAGGTTTGAGATGCAATTCAGAGAATGGAACAGGTGGGTGGGCTTGGAAATTTGTAGGCAAGTAGAGCCTAACAAAATAGGATGATGAAGAAAAGGGGCCAGCTCCTGGGACTATGCTTGTCACAACAGGAGCTGTCATTGGAATCCTAGAATAGTTAAGGTTGGCACCTTGAATATACTGGAACAACCTGAGAAGGGAATCACAGGATACGGTAACAAAGATGAATTAGATGAAGTACACACCATGTGTACAAACAGAAAAACCACAAGACCAGATGCTGTATACTTCTTTCTGAGTGTTCTATTCATACAAATCCACATGAAGAAAGTAATTCTGATTGTGGAAAGCTGTTATTAGCTTGACAGACACAAAAACGGTTTACCTTCGAACAGAACAATCAATAAGATTGTAGATTCCTCTACACAAGCGTGACAATTTATCAATCAAACTCAGAAAAATTACTCAAACCAGGAAACAATTGTATCCCAAGCACAAGAACTTAGGTACTAAGAAGTTAAATCATAGAAACACCAGATAAGGCCTTCAAGATATGAACAACAAAGGAATTATCATGACAATTTGTTCTGTTTAACGAAAAGCAAAGACCTTGAACCCAAAAATCCCGACTTAACCTTCTTTTCCTACACTTACTGAGCAGCCAAACGTAGTTTCCAATCATTAATGATCGCGAAAACAGTGAATAATTCAAAGACAAGTAACCTAAAAAATTGGGTTATCAAAAGCCAATCGGAAGACAGAACCAGAAGTGTAGACAACGTAAAAGGTTTACCTCTGGAAGCCAAAGCAAGTGGCCTTCTCGAAAGAAACATCATTAGATTTTGCGGACATCCAGGTGGACTTTGTGTAGAGCCTGATCACGAAATCCGACTCCGTATGCACCACCGCGTACTGGGGCGACTCAGCGGCGTTGCACGGTACCCATAAGCACAACAAACTCAACACTGCTCCTATGTACCAACTCGTCTTCATGTTTGGGAGTGTGTCTCACCAAGGAACGAAACCAGAAACCTCCGTAGTCTGTGCCGCTTGGACAAGAACCAAATGTTAATTATTTACTTGTCACGAGACACACATATGCACAGCCTGCTTGTTTCGAAGAACCAAATGTTAATTATTTACTTGTCACGAGACACACATATGCACAGCACTGCTTGTACCCGTCTGCAGATTCTGTACCGCTTGGACAAGAAGGAAATATTAATTATTTATTTCTCATGAGATGAGGCACACGTATGCACTACAGTGCTTGTCCCCTGTTTTGTTCTTCGAACATGTTGGCATTGGAGTCTCAGACTATTTATTATTAACTTGCTTTGTATCGTCAAAGAAATGTATAGATGATTACAGGATTCTCAATTTCTCAAGGAATATCTTTTTCTGGTTAAAAGCACGATGACTCTTTGCCATTGCCATTATTAGTTCCGTTTTACTTTCAGTAATTGGGTAGTAATTTATTATCATCTAATCAGAATGCTTTCAGGTACAAAAGGAACTGTTCTAAAATCTGCTTCAGTTACAAATGAGAAAAACTCTTTGTCTTGGTCTTGAAAGAGGAAAAGAGTTTGTTAGTACCCTCTTCTTATTTCATGCTGATAATCTTGGATGGCTACTACGTTCAAATGAACCGCAACTCAATCTCCAGTAAAACCTGCTCCATATGAACTGCCTCCTGAGAATGATCCACTTTGTTTCCTTAATTCCTACACATGAACCTTGATGTTAAGTTGAAGAAAACCATACGAATGTGTCCCCGTATGAGGGGGAAAAAAACAAACTGAAAGCCAAGCATATGTATAACGTTGTTTCGATGTGTACCTTTGATGGATATAACTTGGATAAATTTCAGGACCGAAATCCACATGGTGATGGAAACCAGACATGATCTCAATCTCTAAAATTTGCCGGCAGAGTCTGTTCTGTAAAGTATTCAGTTCTGACGGTTTCCACTGAGCAAAATCTCACCTTTGAAAGCCAACGAATCATAGTAATCAGTGACTACACATGCAAGGAAACAGGATAACAACTACATAGTGATTCATTCCGGGTATGTTTTAAATGAATAACTAATCTAAAGTGTTCTACTTGTCATAATAATCTCAGAAAACAAATGTAAGAGGTTGAGCAAATGTTGGCAAAATTCCTTTTCTCAATGGATACTGAATCAAAAAGCATTCGACATTCTTCAAGCAAACAGAACATCTCTTGAATTGTATTGATATTTAGGTCTTGAAGCTCAAGAACGAGTAAAATTAGCTATCCTACTCGAACAAGTATTGACTTAAGCTAATCTATTTGCATTTATATCAAGCAATGGACTTGTATCATCGATGAATTGTGAAAAAATTGAGCCCAAAATTGTTGAAGCAGTCGGCAGTACTGTATAAAAAGATACATATCTTCAACTAGCTGTATAAGCAACTTGACAAAAGCAATGAAATATAAAGGCAGCAGTACCATACCAGGGAAGCATATGACTTTATCAAAGGCTTGGCCAACTGCCAAATTGGCTGAAATATGAAAGGTGCATCCACAAAGAGAACTTGGTCCAGACGCTTTGGATAGTAGTAGTAAAATACATCAAACTGCCAGCAATTCAAGTATTAAGTCAACACAAAATGTTTTGAGAGGACATTTGCAACAATCATGGCAAAGAGAAAAAAGCAAGCATGATCTTGTCTTTGATTTTGTTTTCTAGTTTTGCACTGGGAATGAGGAACAAGAGTCTGTGGGGCTATAGTCCCATCAAAGTCAGCATCTTTAGAGCAGTAATGTCACTAGAGACGAGGTAAAAACCACCTCAGAAGTACATGTCTAATACAAATTGGTAAAACATGAGGAACTGACAATGTACAATCTTTTCTTTCAGCAGACATAAAGACATTCTATTCTACGACTTGACAAGCTAAGCACATCCATGCGATAAGTTCAATAAAACTTTGAGAGTACATACACCATAAAGCAAGCAATAACCAACGCAAATAGGAAAATTTCTCATCTGTTCATACAGATTGAGCATAAGACTTGAAAAGTTACCAAAAACTTCAGGAAGTTAATATCAGCATTAGCTGCCTTAAAGCCCCTTAAATCAAATATGCCAAGTATCTTTTCTTTCTGAGGTGGGAGCTTTGCCATTGCCTTCTCAATTAAGAATACACACAGCTTTTGATCCTCAACAGGATCATGCACCTGCCATGGATATTATATTTGCAATTCAATTCCTGGCTAGAAGAAAAGATTCAGAAACAGAGTCAAAGAGATCTAGTTAAAGTCAGTCAGAAAGGAAAACGTCTGGTCCCTAAAGTTTAACTAAATGTCAACTAAAGATGCACATATCTTCTGATTCTCAACAGGATCATGCACCTGCAATGGATATTACATTTGCAATTCAATCCCTCGCTAGAAGCAAAAATTCAGATATTACATTTGCAATTCAATCCCTCGCCAGAAGCAAAAATTCAATGTTAGACGAAAATAGATCTGGTTATAGTTAGTTGATAAGGATATTCTTACATACATAAGACCCCTAATGTCTTGTGATTGAGATTATCCAGTTGTTTCAATAAGTTCGTAAAAAGGCACAGACTGCTGTGAAAGAGAAGGTGCAACAATACTCTAGAGTATCCTACAAGAAATTTCATCTGGTCATCAATAATGGCACTAAGAAAGTTATTTCAGATACTCTAGGGACCAATGTATTATCATACAGTTGTTTTCATGCTTTATTGCAGGGAAAAATAATGAAATTGCACTGTTATGCTACATGTAAATCGCATAGCATTGGTAAAACTAAGATGCTATTTTCACATCCAACACTTGCATCAGGAAAATGCTTAGATGCCACCACTACAAGCACAGGCCTTCCATAGACATCAAAGGAGTCATGCACATAAGCTTTTCCCGTTTCTGCAATACTTTTTACTGAATCTTCAGTCAATTCAGACATCCCAAATTCTTGACGCCATCTCTGATGCACAATGACCATTAGAAGGAAAATCAAGAAAATTTTAACAAGCTAAACGATATATGCCAATCATTATGTGATTCACTATGGAAAATGAAATATAAAGAAATAAATGGATACGATGGCTCTGGTCAGTTTTGAAACAGCTTCATCCACAGAAAACTTCCGGTCCCTTAGGAACCAGAGGATCATATCTTCATCATCTCGTCCATTTTTCCCCACTGGAAGACTATTGTAATCTCTTTCAAGTTTATCTTTTACTTCCAAAACTAGCTGTTAATTGTAAAAGATAAACACACAAAACAAGAGAAGCTATTAGGATCATCTATAACTTAAAAATTGCAAGGAAAGCACAAAATGAAATGCATTTACATGTTGCTTTTCATTTTTTTGGTTTTTGGATCCTTTAAACCATTATTTTCACTATATTCACAATTTAAAACTGCCCTTTTGAGTTCACCTAATCACCTTTCATTCTCAAAAAAGAAGAAGAAGAAGAAGAAGAATGCACATGAATGTTAAATATCCTAAAAAGCACTCATGAAAGAAAAACACCCACTTGAAAGCAAAGGTATAATACATTCCTTATGTATTAAATATATTTGCTTCACCTAAATTTTCTCAGCAACCAAAACGAAACCCAGAAAACAAAGAACCTAGCATGAAACTAAAAGAACAGAAGAAGAAGACATGTGGTCGGTAGCTACCTTGTGTGACTGAGTTGGGTCGAAGCTACAATTCTTAACAAAAAATTTGGAATTTCGACATGGGGTTTTACTAAGAGGAGCAAACAATGGACGGCCAAGATTATGACACGAACGAAGCGCCATTGCCCAACAACTTCTTCTTCTTCTTCTTCTTCTAGTTTTCCACTTGGAGCTCTTTAAACGATACCGGGCGTTTCTTCCTTATAGTTGTGTCTGATCAAACGACAAGCCACCAGCTTTACCGACGAGTCGACGACATCATGGCTTGTCCTGTTTTACAAATTTAGTATGATATCTACAACATTTGGCCATATTAATAAAGATATTGGTGTCTCGAAATTTAATTAATTTTCCTGTTCTTATTAGAAATACTAAACCAATTTAAGAAATTAGAAGTAATTTATTAATTATTAATTTATTTTTATTTAAAATACGTAATTGGAGTTTTTTCTTGATGAAGCAACTGAGGTGAGAAGGGGTGACTTACCATCACGTGATCTTAGCTCTGTTCTACTATATTTTGAATCAGAATTCAGGACAGCAACCACCAGAATCTGTAGGATGCAGAACCTATCTATCAAGATCTAATTTTGGTTTGGTCCAGGAAAGCAAGTCCCTTGATGGTTGTTACATTTGCCCCTGGCAAGCTATTGCTGAATTGCATCTTTTTGTTAAGACCTAGTGCATGGTTTGTCATCTTCAATTTTGCCGTTTCCTTCTCTTTTTTTGTTAAAAATTGTCATCCAACTTTAGTCACGCCACTAACCATCACTGACCTAGTCAGATCCATTACTATTGCTGGCTGGGCCTCCCAGAAATAAACAAGTGTGAGCAGTCGTGTTTTTTTCAAGATTTGAGTGGGCGTCCTTGTCATAAATCCCTAAAATCACACGACCCACTGGGTCATCAGGCGTATAGCTTAAGTTGGGCCTTGAAAACTCTAATGGCTTGCTCGGCACGCGTAAATACACACATAGCTTCGTCACACGTTCATACCTGGAGAACACACTGGAAAAGGAAAAAGGAACTGAATCCCATTTCTTTCGATTCTTTTGTCTTCGTAATGACAAATGGGCCACCAAAGTTGTCATATTTTAGAAGAAGAAATCGTCAGAAGAGGTATAGTACTGTTCTGAAGTTACTGGGTCAAAAAGTTAAAGTCTTTGCAAATAATTCCTGAATTTCGACTTCACTATGCTTACGCTACTTATCACAATTCTGTCTTCCATGTCTATGTTCCTTCTTCCATTGTCTCCAACTACCCACCTAGCCAATCCTATCTCTTTACAATGATTCTGTTCTTTCACTTTATTGCAAGTGGGTTTGAACAAGAAATTCCATTCTTTCTGTCCAAGTTTTCAGCCTGGGAATCATTGCATAGAAAATGTAGTTGCAATTGATAGATCCGTTGCTTCTTTCCACGTTAGAAAAGTAGCTGAAGTTGTCATATTGGGCATTTGCATCATAATCTTATCCACCAAGCATGCTCTTCTTTAGTGCAGTGACAAGGCCAAACTTTGACTTTAACCATGTTGGTTCGTATTGGTGGATATGGGGAAAAGACCGGCAGGATCATAAAGTATAGAAGAATGCAACTTGGTTTATCTATTGAAAAGGTTTCAGGAGCCAGTTTCTTAATGATGATTTCATGTATGATGTTAGTTCATTAACCTTCCACAATTTAGAAGCTTGCTTGATCATTTGTCATTTATTCCTATTATGTCGTACGTCTGAATTGATAAATTTGAAACATTACTGGTTGAGATTCTGATGAACATCGATGCGATTGAAAAGGCGGTGAAAAACATACTGCACATGGGATTCTCGGTTTATTTAAATTGGCAGGTTTGGTGCATTTTGGGCGATAGCCTATAAGTTAATTACAGAAGCTCCAAGAAAAGGGTTGCCTTTGGATGCAAACCAGCATCTGTGAGAGTCATTCCCATCTGATCAACTCCATAGACTCTTCTAGGAAAGGTTGAGATCAATCTGTAATTGACAATGCTTGGAAGGCCTAGTGAATCTATGTACATGTAAATTGCTCTGACCTTGTCTGAACAAGAAAAACTCTGTTCTTTTCTTTCACCATTTGGAAACCGTATCATTATCTGCATATTCATGCAGTATTGAAATTATGATTTGATATGAAGACAGAAAAGGAAAAGAGGAACATTACAAAATCACAGAAAGATTGCACATAAGTACCTGTGTTATTTGATTATCTTTAGACCAATTACCAAAATCTTTATTCTGAGCTTCTCTACCGGTGGAAACTTCTTTTCCTTTAGCATACTGTTTTTCCGTTACATTGCTGTGTCTAAGCTTCTCATAACTTGTTTTGCTTGAGGTTTCAACAGGTTTCTGAACCTTTTTCTCTGAAGGCATGTTTATTGGTCTTTCCTTTTCCTGGCAAGGAAAAATTGGCAGTTCATTGTCACAATTATCCCTAAAACTCTGAGAAAAACATATCACAAGCCATGGAATGTGACATGTGCACACACCTTGTCAATCTTTAGCGCTTCGAAATATGCAGCATCTTGTTCTTCTCTAAGCTGGCGATCTGCTCTTATCTTTTCTTCCTCTTTGGCTTTTGCCTTCATCTTCTCATCATCCTTTACTCTTGGTTTGCCAAATGCCACGCCCTGCTCTTCCACTGTTCTTTGCAGGATCTCCACCAGTTGTGCCGGTGAGATTGGCCCTTCCGTCTAAGCAAAATTATTCCAACGATGATTAAAAAATTTAACTGGTTCGGCTGTAAAAATTTTAAACCATTCAATTTTTCAGTTTAATTTTTAATTTTTTGGTTTGATTTATTTTAATAACTTTTGTTATTAAAAATCAATCAATTTATTAATTAATTAGTTAATTCTAAAAATTAATTAATTTTTATTTAACAATCCTTTTTCAATTAAATTTAAAATTTGTTAATAGGTAAGGCAATTTCTTTCAATTATATTTCAAATTCTTTAATTTTATTTAGGTGTTATAATGATCTAATACTGGTTGAATCTTTTAAACCTTAAATTTCTTGTCTTATCGGTTTAAATTTTTGTATGAACATAGAAATTCTATTATAATCATCACTATAATTTTATCTACCAAAATGAAGAAACTGTATGAAACCGTGCACAATATAGCATAGTTTAAGCAGTTAATGCAACTCCAAACTTGAGCACTAGGAAATTAGCAAACAACATCAAATTCCAGCCAACCTGTTGGAGTACTGCTATGCTATCTCCAGCAGCAGGAGCAACTACAGCACAACATGGAAAAGTTGTGGCTTGCAATGCTGCGACCATTTGCAAACCCTCTCCTCTATCTGCAAGAGCTCCCCAGCTAACAAAATTTGCATCAAGAAACTGTACCACCAGTTCTGAGCATAGTGTCTCCTTGCAAAAAGAGGGGGTGAAGGGGTGATCTGGTGAGTGGATATACATGAACATGAACTTGTGGTCATCCTCTGCTATTTTCAAAGCCTCCATGAACTGGCAAGCATAGAAGAAAGGGTGTGTAGATCCATATTGCTGCTCAAAACTGGTTAGGAACGGCCATTCTTCTGGAGTAGTAAAAGGGTCTTGTGGAGGATATAGTTGAAAGTGTGATGATAGATTTTGATTTCTTCCACCAAATCCTATGCGTCCTCTACCCATTACTCTAGAAAATCCCCCAAAAATACTCCGAGGAAGGCTCACCATCCGACGAACGATTCCATTGCGATAAGCATCTCTGATTGTTCCTGTACTACCTCTCATTCTTGACGACATTTTGTTTATACCGCTAGCCAAAGAGTAAAAACTGACAAGTAACAACCAACAGCAAAAGAAACAATAAAAGTTATATGTTTGTTCGAGGACTAGTGTATAGGTCTGATCGAATTGAAACCTTGGTTTTAAGTAACAGCATCAGTTGGAAATTATACTGTAAACCAAGTTCTTGAGCCATATTTTTGTAGGCTGTAGCATTTAACTGATGAGTAATCTTACTTGTAATTCCTTTCTTCTGTCCACCTAGAGTTAAAGTAGCTCAAAGAACATCTAAAAGAATGTAAAGATGCCTCTTCCTTTTCATCTCTTTAAAGAAGATACTTTGATTGTGATCAAATCTACCGTTAGTTGTGGAAGAGCTGGAGGCATTAAAGAAAAAGGATTCCAGAGACAGATAGAGGCCACTTTAAACAGCATAAATTCTCATTCTCTGTTTTTTTATCATTCCAAAGTTAATAACTCTGAATTGGTATCATGAATTTATTCAGTAGCTGATTTCATTTTCTGCCCATTGAAAAGGGTTGCTAGAACTGTGAAATGTGCAGGATCGATGCATTAAGAATCCAAACTACTGTGAAAGAGCAGACACAAAACGGTAAAATGACATATCTCATACTCTGATAGGTTAATCTGTCAAGACGACGCATCCATGTGAACAACAGGAATACAGATTCCTATCAATAGCCCACAAAATGTAAATTCTCAGGGAGGCATCATTGTTAGATTGTTCCTAATATCTTCCCAAGTTTTAGCACAGTGAAATCCTTTGACTGCCATTATCGTCTCAAATGACTTTTGCCAACAATGTTTTGAAGGAGACAAGTTTGATGGAAGTATTAGTCTCAACCTTTTTATGTCATTAGCTTCGTCAAAAAACAGCGGCAAAAGTTCCAATTCTAGTCTTCTGCGGTGCTTGAGTAGAGTAGGACCTAAAGCAGAAAAAATTCGAGGTTGTTTAATCTCAATTTCTTAGTTATCCCACTTCAGGTTCAGGGTGGTTTTCAATCCACATCAGCTTTTCGACCTCCACTACCACAGTAATAGACCGCTACTATTAGCATGCCAAATTTATTTGTGCTGTATGCACCTGAAAGGTTTATTCAAGTCTAGCGTTAGCTTCAGAAAGATTTTGCTTTTGTCCAGCTTTTTCTTTCGCAGCCACTGCAATTTACACGTGTTCATACTCTCGACCAACCATTCTCTTCAAAATTAAGCTTTTTCCACTAATTAAACCCCTCTTTTTATATAATTATAACAGCACGTGGGTGACCACAAATGATACAGGAAAAAGTAGGCACTAAGATGGGTTGGGTTGGGCTCTCTACACTAGCTAAATTTGCCAAGTGACCGAACTGTCATCTTCTCCAGCCTGTCGCTTCCTCATCGTCCGGACGTTTTTCCGTTCCCACCATATAATTGGTGGACTGATCAACAGTCAACAGTGACATGCCAATGTTAAGTAATTGTTTTCGTATTCAGTTACTCATTAACTTTTACGAACAGGCTGTCAGAAGGTGATGTGTGAAGCTCTATTTGTGTATGTATATAAATTTAAGCAAGTAGAGTCCCTTCCAAAGTTCTGCCTAAGGACTTTGCAATAGTGTCATGAAGGTCTCGAAATAAGAATTACAACGAAGAATGAAAATAAATATGAGTTTCATTCTTTACTTTATTAATAGTTAGAGTATTATCTTAAAAGGGATATAAAAATATTGTTTATTTAATTATAATATATTACCAATCTTCTTATTAAAAACTAAAAAGCATAAACTTCCATTCAAATTATTATTATTATTTTAGATTAATGAAATTAATAATATTAAAAACTCAAAATAATTTTTACTAATTATTTATCAAATTATTTCAATATAAAATTAATTGTGTTAATATATTTTATTTTTGGCATAAATGCAAATAATTGTGCTTTAGAAAAGCATGACAATGGCAGCCTTATTAGTGAAAAGTTATCGGGGTTCATACCCATATATATTTTGGAATGACATTAAAAACCCTACTGCCATATATATGGAAGCAACATTTCAAAAGAGAAAAGTCTTGGAAAATTCTATGCCATACCCCTTTCTCGGTTGTTGGGTTGGAATCTTTATACATATATAACTGTAAGACCACCTTCAGGAAAGATCATGCTTCCACTAAAAAAAAGGAACTAACAATGATAATAATATTGCCAGTTGTTCTTGATGAGCGGTGGACCAATGACATGTTCTTCGTTCTTGGTACAGTTGTTATCTTTTTTCATTTCTTGGATAGTTGCAGAGATGAGGTTTTTTTTTTTTTTTAAAGAATGCAGGAAATAAAGATTAGTTTGCTAAAGAGTAGTAGTAGTACCCGAAAGTGGGAAGCATCATACCCCAAATGCCTAGAAAGAACCCATAGCCTGCCCCATACTTTTGTGCTCATAATAGCTAAAGCATGATACAAAAGAAATACAAAAGCTATTAAACATCAGACCACTTTTACTTTTTTGTTTTTAATGCAGAGGTATAGTAATAATAATACAGGCAATATGATTTAAATTCATGTACATGCATACCCTTTTTGCAGGTATCTATCTTGCTTAATCTCACTGATATGGAGTCTGGAGACGTTTACTGTGTCATTTCCAGTGCTTATTCACTAGAATCTCTAAAACTGAAGTTATTAAACTCTGTGAATGAGGTTGGTCTGATGGTAACATGGGGTTTTACTGAACTTTCAAAGAGATGGGAGATTATTTTCTTAAGGTTTAAAAAGGTGCACTGTTTGACTGCTAAGAAAAAATCTGAAGTTGTATTGGATTTCCACTCTCGTAAAATTGACCATGACATCATGCAACGTAGATTGTGATGTCACCGTTTCCAAGACCAACCTTTTGATGATTTGAAGTGGATAGTTCGATCTGTGATTAACTAGAATAAGAGCAATGAATTAGCAGAAGTTGGTGTACTGATAGATGAGAAACTGGTCTAATGACTGCAAGTGAAGCAAAGATTCCGAAGGTATTTCTAATTCATATGACGGAACTGTTTTGATATTCATTTTTATCATCAAACAAATTGACATAAACTATAGTTAGGTTCGGCAGCAGTTGGGGAATATCTGAAACTGGTTTTGTTTGGTGGTCCTCAACCTGCATCAGTTGGTGAACATTTGCGTACTTAACTACTTTGGGATTCCTATTTGCTTGACTATAACAAAATGATCCTGTTCTTCACAGTCGACATACACGTTTTCTCTTATCTGCACAATGGTCTCCACGGGCTTCCCAAGTTCATTCTTCTTTATATCAAATTACGTGCAGTGATTAACTGTTATATTATATTAAAAAAAAAGTGTAAATTTTTTAAAATTTCTGTTAATTTATTAATTTTTAAAATTTTTTAATTAAGTGTTTAAATTTTAAAAAGATTAGAAAATTTATTTTAAAAAATTTTATTCATTAATATTTTATCAACGTGATTGATAAAATATACAAAAATTAAAATTTTTAAAATTAGGAGTAAGGTTGTATACTACTGAACCTTTCTGAATCTTATGTCTCATCAAGATTTTTACTGGGTGTTATTGTTATTATAGAGTTACGTAACTTTTTATTCTGTCAATTTAATAATTATAAATTCAAAATATAATCACTTATTTAATACTAAGAAAATTATATAAGAAAAAAATCATATATATATATATATATTTAAATATCAGTCTTTACATAGCATCGTCAAAATATTAATAAAGAGAATGTTTTAAATTGAGTTATTTAATATTTAAAAATTTGAACATTTAATTAAAAATATTTAAAAAAGTGAAAAAAAAATAAAAAATGTTTCACACTTTATAACTCATCATCCTTATTATAGAATGCAAAGTGTGTGAAGAGGCTGAAGTGCTGACACAACCTTTTCAGGCAAACTTGGTCAAAGCAGATGGCTTGCTAATTTACTTAGTTGTTCTACCCACAAATCATGATAAAGAACTCCTGATTATCAATAATTCCAGTATAAGTCAAAAGAAATTACACTCATTTGGAAGCACATCATTGATCATCATGAGTTCTTCAACATCATCATTATGTTTTTGGCCCACCAAAGTTAATAAATTGTTCTGCAGATTTTACACTCTTCAGTACTATCCTCACCATCACATTTTCCTTAATCACCTTCACAGTACTTTGCAATTGATCCAAGGTGAACCATATTGGCTTTCCAAGAGACAACTTCCCCAAGATTCCATCTTCATGATTGTAATTAGATCAACAAACATGATTGAATGAAGTGTTTATTTAAAATCTTGCAGTATCCTGAAAGAACTGTTGCAACTATTTTGACTAAATTGGAGACCTATACATGCTTAGCACAACAAAGATCTTTGTTTTTTTATAAGGAAGGATAAAAAGAACAACATAACATTGAAGTGAAAGATGATGTGTGATTCCCTGTCTTTTCTTCACCATCAAAACACAGAATAACAGATTCAACTCTCACTCTTTGCTTTCCCAAAATTTTAAACCCCCCTAGTCTATATGCTACATACCTCAAAATACATGTATCTGACATGCTTTTTATTTATTTATGAGAAGTCATAGAAAATATTTATTTGTTTTGACCACAACCCCTTGTGGCTTAAGGCATCGAAAAATCCAACTCTGCTGTATTTTAATATGCTCGTGCCTGAAGTTTCTTGTGTGTCAGACCACTAACCAAGACAACAGAATCTCACTTAAGACACCCACACAGATAGAGAGAGAGAGAGAGGTCGAGTTTGTTTATGTTTTGTAAAATGGAGAGCTAGTGACAAACCAGCTGTAAGTTTTTGGTTGAATGGTGCTTCTGCCTTGTATGGACAAGAAGGAAGATTCATTTACTAAGGCAAAACTTGGGAATGAACCATTTTGTGTCCTTCACGCAACAAGACAACCTTAAAGCTTACAAACACAAACAGTTTCAGTGAAAACAAACAACACAGAAGCAACGACAAGAAGAGCAACAACTTCATATTCCCCAAAAATGGCAGCTTCTGCATCTCACTACTCTCACCTGATGATACCCTCCTTGGTTACTTACCTTCTTCTGTTTGCTACTTCTCTTTGTCCTATCCAGTCTCTGCCAGTTACATCAGATTCCGGTAACCAGATACCGACCAACCAAACTTTCAGGCCACGCAAAGAGATTCTCAAGTTAAAAAGAATCAATGCTTATCTCGAAAAGGTCAACAAGCCTGCAGTTAAAACAATTCAGGTCTCTTCTGTTCTTTTCCTATATATTTGAAAAGGTGTACTTGAGTTGACTTACCATAGTTGTAGTATTGTATTAAGTTTTAGGGTGATCAGGGTTCATGATTTCTTGTTACAGAGCCCTGACGGAGACGTCATTGATTGTGTATTATCTCATCTTCAACCAGCATTTGACCATCCGATGCTTAAGGGAAAGAAACCAATGGTAATGATTCTGCTTCTTCAGAAACATTTTTCTCCTTTATTTTCATCTGGGATCCTCGAGATATCTGTGGCTGAATCATTGTTGTAATATCACGTTTGCGTTACCACCACAGGATCCACCGGATAGACCAAAAACCACTGAGACGACGGAGACAGTGACAGACATATATCAGCTATGGACAGATGCAGGTGAGTCATGTCCGGAAGGAACTGTTCCAATCAGGAGGACCACATCAGAGGATGTTCTAAGAGCAAATTCTGTTAGAAGATATGGCAGAAAACTAAGAAAACCTGTTAGAAGGGATTCAACAGGAAGTGGACATGAGGTCAGTACTTTTTAACACTAAACTAAAAGCTGGAAAAATTGTGAACAGTTACTTGACAAGAATCACAAGATTGCTGCCCAATCTTTCCTCAAGATTATATTTTAGATTAATAAAAAGCGGGATCACAGAAACTGTAGCAATTATTAGTGCATCAAATCTTCAATTAATCTCCCCAGTCTGGTTTTTCCTAATGTCTAGTCTCTATCAAAAAGGGAAATTTTTAATTTTAGAGATAAAATTAAACGACGGATCATAAGACGTCAAAAAAGAAAAAAGAAGGAAAGTATAGAGAGGAGCAGGCAATTAAAGGGCCATTTAATTATCGAAATTTGTAGAATACGATGTACATGTGCTGCCTTCTCTGTCATGAAGCATTCAATGATCTTGAAAACCGGACAATAGCTGTTATTCTCATTTAAGAACAGTGAAGTTGATACTAATAACTTTCGATGTTACAGCATGCAGTTGTGTTTGTTAATGGAGATCAGTATTATGGGGCAAAAGCAAGCATAAATGTGTGGACACCAAGTGTTACTAATGCGTATGAATTTAGCCTGTCACAAATCTGGGTTATTTCTGGTTCTTTTGGAAATGATCTAAACACCATTGAAGCTGGTTGGCAGGCAAGACCTCTCCTTGTACTTTTTGTTTCTCCATCAGTAGTATTTAGCAGGAAACTTTGTAAGTTTTACCATCTATCCATGTATTTTTTTCAGGTTAGCCCGGAATTATATGGAGATCACTATCCTAGATTCTTCACGTATTGGACAGTAAGTTCAGTGGTTTTGGTGCTTTGTTTTGTCTTGAAGATTTAAAAGTGTTAAGTGAAGTAATTCGCAGACTGATGCTTACCAAGCTACTGGATGCTACAACTTGCTGTGTTCTGGCTTTGTCCAAACCAATAATAGGGTCGCCATTGGAGCTGCCATATCTCCAAGGTCCTCCTACAATGGCAGACAATTCGATATAGGCCTCATGATTTGGAAGGTGAGGTAATTTGTCATTACATTACAATCAAAAGTAACTTATACTAAATTGCAATATCTCCTTTATCAGAAGTCGTTTCCTTAATAGTGTGACTCCAATTGGCTTTGGGAATATACACAATAATACAACTCAACCTCTTCTTTTCAATCTTAGTATATTTACCTTATCCGCCTGTCCTTTATAAGTTGACTGGCAAGAGACCTTATGATTTCTGTCACTTCCTAATCAGCCAGACAATGAGATGAAGGGTCAATACCCATTTCCCATGTATTAGTACTAACAAGAAGAAAAAGGCATTATGTGTAGGACCCAAAGCATGGACACTGGTGGCTGGAATTTGGGTCAGGACTATTGGTGGGATACTGGCCAGCATTTCTGTTCAGTCACTTGAGAAGTCATGCAAACATGATACAATTTGGAGGAGAAATAGTGAACTCTAGATCATCAGGATACCACACAGCAACACAAATGGGAAGTGGGCATTTTGCAGAAGAAGGGTTTGGAAAAGCATCATATTTCAGGAATCTGCAGACTGTGGACTGGGATAATAATTTGCTACCATTAACAAACCTTCGCCTATTGGCCGATCATCCAAATTGTTATGACATTAGACAGGGGAGAAACAATGTGTGGGGTACTTATTTTTACTATGGAGGTCCTGGAAGGAATGTAAGATGTCCATAAGTCTAATTGGAATACAGGATAGAAAAGCAAACTTTTAAATTTTGTGTAGTTTTTTTTTTCCCAGATAATTTTTCATGCTAGCCCCTAATATGATTTTGGGTTGTTGTAAAATCATTTATTGTAGTATATATTCCCAGTATTGCTTTTTTCTTTTTCTTGGAGTGTTCTGTATCAGAAATCATTTTTAAGTTGTAAATTTGGTGAAATTAATAACAAATGATTTCTATACTTCTAATCTCTTCAAAACTATCATACACTACGTCTTAATTTCAATGTTTAATATGTTGAATGCCCTTTCTATGCATGTATATTATAATCATTACTTTTTGAATTTGCACTCGACAAATCGATATATGCACACAATAATTTTAAAAATTTACATATTTTGAATAAACTACTTGACAAAACAACGGTTCAGAATTAAAAAACATGTCTCTACTTTTCACTATCTTTTTTAAAAATTGAAGTAAATTGCAACCCCTTTACAACAATTTAAACTTTCAATTAAAAATCTGTTGAGTATTTTCAAAGCTACCCACACCAAATCTATTTTCTTTTAAGGAAGGGCTTCAATGGCTTTAGAAAATGGCAAGACGCCATACCAACTACCTTGCAGCAGACAATGAGCTTAATCTCCACATTGGTCCTTGCAACTTCTATATAAACTATCACTTTGACATTGAAAGAAGGAAACCCCAATGCAACGGACATGAATATTATAAACTGGTTGACACTTTCAAAATGAGGCACCGCATGTGGAAAGTACCCAAGACCATAGCGTTAACAAATTTCTAATTCAAGCCTTAGATAATTAAATGAACCAAAAATATTGGATCCTAAATTTTACAACAAATTCTAATGCATATTATGCATATCTCAGTCCCCTACAACACATCATCAATAGTTACAGCTTGTTTTCTTCTGCAACCAACATTCTTGTCCCTTGTGAGCCTTTTCTTCGAGACTTTCCACTGAAATTGGATTCGATGGAACTTGGAATTTCACCCTTCAAAGACAAGTGTCCGTCGCCCCTTCAAGTCAATGTGACAACTTCTCAATCTCTCTTGGCCGCTACTTAAGGAATGGGTAGTGCAACAACCACAAGGGAAACGACAAAAGTCCCAAAAGGAATTGTGCTATGATTTAGGCTTTCTTTAATTCGTACTAGGTTATAGAAATTGTTTTCAAGTAACAGATACGGTGTGTAAGCTAAAATAGCAATACAATCCCAACTTAACTGTATTTTTTGATGATTACCAAATTGCAAGTATAGCATGCATAACATATGATTGATTATTTATTTAAGAAACGCACTTCTTTATTGGTTTTGATTGATTAACAATTTTAGGCTATCTTTGGTTGAACGTAAGATTTTTAATGAAATAGAATGGAATGAAATTATTTATAATGGAATAAAATATAAATAAACATAATATTAAAAAATTGTTGTTTGGGAGGGATGGAAGAATTCATAATATAATATAATAAAATGTTGTTTAGAAGATGAATGAAATGAAACGTAATATATGTATAATAATAATAATAAATGACTATTCTACCCTTGACAATTTTATCTGTAAAAAGTTTATGAATATAATAAATATGGAAGAATGATGCTGTCTCCTTCAACTAGCAAAGTGGGATATTAAATAGCCTTACATACGTAACTGAATAATAAAAAATCAGCAAATAATCTCAACTACACCTACACTTACAAGATCTATTGAAACAGTAAAGAATCCCTTGAAAACAGAGATTTTATTAATAGCTCCTACAGAAAAGAACAAAATAAAAACTAACAATTCCTCCTTTAAAATGAATGTATCAATGTTCAGTTTACATCAACTTCTGAACAAATACCCAATAATCTTCATAGCTTCAAGAAAACATCAAGGTTGAGTGGTTTAGTCATCATATCAGCTATCTAGTCTTGTGTGCTGCAATGCACTAACTCCACCATGTCAACCTTTGTGACATCACGAAGAAAATGAAACCAAACATCTATGTGTTTAGTGTGATCATGCATTACTAGATTTTTCTATAGCTTGATTACAAAACTACTATCACAGTGAACAGTAATTATCTTGCTTTGATTTGGGTTCAGCTTGCCTAGAACCCTTTTCAACCATATAGCTTGGCATGCGAATGAAGTTGCAGCAATAAACTTTACCTCTGTAATAGATTAACTGACCATTGGTTGTTTTTTTCGATGACTAAGATATCACCCCTGAACTGAATAAAAACACATAACTTGAAGTGCTTTTTCTATCTTCCACATCTCCGACATAGTCACTATCAGTGTAAGCGACAAGTTCATTATCTCCTCCCTTGCTATAAAAAATTCGAAACCCAATTGTGCCCTTTAAATATCTTAGCACTTTTTTCATGTAACACCCCACTATCATAAATTACATACTGGAACATCCTGTAGACATTCTAGTATCTAATCTATAATAATGGTATGTTAGAGCAAACACATATCCAAATTAATCATGACATTATAATGAAAAGTCACCAAATTTAAATCCAATTGCATTCCTTATTTCATTTCATTTAAAAAAAACAAAACTTACATTTTAGCTTTACAAAACCATCTGAATATATACAATTTCAAATCCCTATACATAACACACTGCTTGAAAGAGGAATTGCACATAAAATACTAACTAATCATTCAATCTCAGCTGACCGACCTTTGAGTCATTTCTTGACAAAAATACAACAATTAGTCTTCTTGTAGAATCTGTCTGTCCCTAATGTCCTCTCTCAGATCTGAAATATCAACGTTGCAATTTTGGTGAGTTTTGCGAATTTGATGATGTAACCATCCTCGATGGTTCACACAATTCATATCACATATCAAATTATATAAGCACTTAATTCACAACTTTCCATTTAACAATTTTCACCACATATCGTTTAATGCACATATCCCAATCTCATTTAAGTACATATTCATATTACAATTCAATCAGTCAATTACACTTGATAAAAGTATATGCAATGTTCATGTGACCTATTTTCAATTATTACATTGTTATGACTAAGTGCTTAAACTGTCTCGTATCTATTGTGGATACCGGACTTATTAATACTATCCCTTACCCGCTGCGGATACAGGGCTCATTGTATACATCTAGCCTTTGGCTCTATACCATATTTCGGAGCTTTAAGCTCATTTTTGGTGGCTTCTTGTGTCACAACTATCATTATTTGATCATGTATGAAATGCCTCGCATTCATATTCAATCAATTATATATTTTCAATCATTCCCATTTTCAATCTCATTCCCATTCAATCACATTTTTAGTCCATATACATATATCATCAAGCCTTAGTCCAACATTTTAAAAAAATGTTGTGTAACACATATTTCACCAAATTCACATTCAAGGAATACTTCAATATCACAATCATCAATCAGAATATTCGAACTTTCATATCCAAAGTCAGTACAAACAGTTCATTCCACATTCAGTATAGAATCTATAACAAATAAATATTAAGTAAAACCATCTAGGTTACTCACAAATCGCTCCAGAAAGCTATTACCTTGAAGTCTCGACAATGTCTGGATGATGACACTCTAAATGCTTCTCCATATCATGCAAAACATATTTACACATATCACAATTTTGTACAATAGTATAAGTATTCAGTTATGCACTTCTATGTATATGAAATATGTACAATGCATGTTCATAACAATTCCTGGTTCCTTATCATTATTCTAGTCACAAAATTCATTCATATATCAATACTCAATTGGTCAGTCCAGATTTATCTGAAAAAACTTTCAGGTCTACTTTACATGATTATTATCATTAAGAAAATGGTGTATTTCTATAATACTTTCTTCTTGACAATTGTTCCCCTGTGCCTTAAGTTTCTAATGATTCCAAGATCATTCAATTTGGTTCATTATTGTATGAGTTATGCTTAAAATACTATAGGCTAAGTACATTTGAAATTTAGCCAGTTCATGATCATGCTGTCAAGTTGTACAACTCATATCTCTCAATTCCAATATCTAAAAATTACAAACTTTATACCAATTGAAAGCTAAGAGAATAACCTACAACTTTTGTGAAGACACTTTGTCTGATTCGGCTTACATCAATACAGTTTATTTGATAACAACAAGAGAAGATTTCGTCTCGGGTAGTGTTATAGCCTAAGCCAAGACTCAATTTCAAGCCTGATTTTGAAATTCTTAAAGACAGAATTAAAATTAGACTTCTTCAAAAAATTTGTAGAAATATGTCTCTAGTTTAATTTGAATCAAGATCAACTCATTTGGAAATCTATAGATCAAGATATAAGTAAAATACTGAAGAATGTTCAATGAAAATATTCCAGTTCATAATATTCCAGCACACCTCAACATTTTCATCTTAAATTTATCACTCAGTATTTTCTGAATGGATTCAGATGTTCACAAATTTTGGTGGAGATGAAGAACAATGTGTTATAAATCTATTGGTTTAAGTCTCATGCCATTTGGATGTTAGTAGAAGAAGTTATAACAAGAAGAACAAAAGATGTTCAGAACAGTCTCCCTTCAGTAAGTCTTCGGTGCAACTCCTCTTCTCTCCTCTCTCTTGATTAACAAAACGCAGGTTTTCTTCTTCTTCTTTCTCTTCCCTAATTCTCTTCATTTGTATCCCTAATTTATTTCAGATCATCCATAACAAATCAAAATCCATATTTACAAACAAACATAAAAAATCGTATACCATTCATGTATATTTCATATTTTTCTGCATATATATATGTATATATTTATCCATCTTCTTTCCTCCTTCATTCCATGTTTTTCCATCATCTTAATCCTACTTGAAGAACAACAACAAATCTTATGCATGAATCATCTTTTCTACATCCCTTTCAGTTCAACACAACACAACAAATCAAAAATTCAAGATTCAACGTAAACATCAAAACAGATCACTATTTAGGCATGTTATCACTTTTCTACATTTTTTCCACTAAACTCCAATTTTTTGCACTTTCCATCTTCTACATCTTCCCATTTTCGTTAACACTTTTTGTAGACTTTCTAAGTCTCCAATAATCATTAAAATCACTTCTTCTTATCCTATTCATGCATAAATTCATTCGCACATACTCAAACATCATTAAAAACCATTTACAGTGTTATAAACTTAAAACTCAACTTACTTGGTTTAGCTCAATGTCTAGCAGTTGATAGTCAGAAATTGAATACACAAACATGCATAACAAGTTAGTTTCAATGATGGATGAAAGAACAAGGAAAAGAGTGTTAGTGTTTTTAGTGATGGCAAAGTAAGAAGGAAGGTTTAGAAGATTTCGGTGAAACCAAATAAAGGAGCTGCAGAAACATATTTCCTAATAAACTAGGCGGCTCCATTATGTAATGTCATATGTCACCATTGTATGTCTAACATGTGTCCTCCATGTAAGGCTACCAAATATTACTTAGCTATTGGCCCACATGCGCAAATTAATTAGTCCATTTGTTACTCCATAATTAGTCTATTTGTCAATTAATTATTAATCCAATTGTCACACTTCCATTTGTCTCTTATTTCTGTATTATTCTTAGTCCAAAATACTCAAATTTTTGGAAATTTCCTAAAATCCACCAAAAATTCCAAAATAATATTAATTGTCTCCAAATCAACTTTCAACACAAATAATCCATAATTCACATTTTTAATCACATTTATAAATCAATTATACCTGAAAATTATCAATGAATGTATGTACAATTATTTCATGAATATCAACACAATTCACATATTTAAATATGTCATACGATGCATGAATTGCACTTCTAATTTCTTAGCATACACTATTTCGGGTTCCTAGCCTCTAACATGAGATATGGGGACGTTACATTTCACCATCTGTAAATGAAGCTTTGAAGGATTTTCCATAAACCTACTAATAAGACTTACCACAAACATAATATCTGGTCGAGTAGCTGTTAAATGCATAAGCCTACTTATAATCTGTTTATAGTAATTCTTATCCACTTTGACTCCTCCTTCATCCTTAGTGAGCTTAACACTAGGAATAATGAGACTGTGAACATGATTACTTTTATCCATTCCAAGCCTTTGTAGTACATTAAAAGTATACTTCTTTTGACTGATAAAAATCCCATGTGCTCTTTGTGAGACCTCAAGACCAACAAAAAATCTCATTTGTCCCAGATTTGTCATGACAAACTCAACTTCATGGACTTTTTGAAGTTTGCCAACATTATTTCATCATTTCCTGAAAAAATGAGATCATCAATGTACAAGCTTACAATCAATACCTAGCCTTCTTTTCCTTTTATGATGAACAACGCATGCTCATAATCACACTTTTCAAAACCTTCCTTCACAAAGTAAGCTTGTATTTTGCTATACCAAGCATGCGGTGCTTGTTTAAGTCCATATAGTGTCTTCTTTAACTTGTAAACTTTATGTTCATTTCCCTCTTGCACATATCCATAGGGCTAACCTATAAAAACTTCTTCATCCAGTTCACTGTATAAGAATGCAGACTTCACATCTAGCTGAAGTATAATCCATCCTTTTTGAGTTGTAAACGTAATCACCAAACAAATTGTCTCCATTCGTGCAACTAGAGCAAAAACTTCCGTGAAATATATCCCATATTGTTAAACATATACTTTCACTACAAACCTAGCTTTGTATTTGAATTTAGTCTTATAAACCTATTTTATGCCAACCTTCTTTGCTCCTTCAGGCAGCTCTGTCAACTCCCACGTATCATTCCTTTCTATTGCTTTTTATTTCCAGGTCTATAGCTTCTCTAATTTTTTCTTTCTTCACAGCATCTTCAAAGTGAACAGAATCAACTGACGCAAACATGGCAAAGTGGGCAACATCATCTTCTTCAGAGAGACCTTCTCCAGTTTCGTAGTCCTTCATCCAAGCTTGTAGTCGTCGAATCCTTTCATGAACATCTGGATCATCTGGTGATCCATTTTTATCGATTTCAACTTTATGATTTGAGTTAATATTTTGTTCATTTTCAACTATTACGTCAGTTTTCTCCTCAAGATCACCTATTTCCATATCACAGACATTGTCTTTTCATATTTCTTATCCCAATCCCAGCACTTGTCTTCTTCAAAAATAACATCTCTACTGATTATGATCCTTTGTGAAACTGGATCATAAAGCTTATAGGCCATTGATTCCTCATTGACTCCCAATAAGACACAACTCAGGCCTTTATCATCAAGTTTAGTTATTTTTTGTTAAGAACAAGAACACGAGAAAGACAATCGAAAACTCTAAACTAAAAGTCTGATTCCACTACAAGCTTCTTTAGGAGTCATGTTTTTCACTGCTACAATCAGGCTTCGATTCAAGACATGCACCGTCCAGTTAATTGCTTTAGGCTAGAAAGGTTTTGGAATTTTCTTTTCTAAAAGCATACTTCGAACCATATTCATAATGGTTATGTTCTTCCTTTCTGCAACTCTGTTCTATTGTGGGGTGTAGGTAGCTATTAATTGTCTCTGAATTCCATTTTCATCACAAAATCTTGTGAACTCTTGTGATCTAAGCTCTCCCCCTTAATCAGTACACAACTCTATAGTAGACTCTTTTGTTTCCTTCTCAACATGAGCTTTGAAATGTTTGAAAAATGTAAAAGCTTATAATTTTTCTATTAAGAAATAAACCCATGTTTTTCTACTGAATCATCGATGAAAGTGATAAAGTACCTCTTTTGGCTATTCGAGATAGGTTTAATTGGTTCATAGATATTTGCATACACTAACTACAAAATTTGTAAAGCTCTCCACGTGCTTTTTTTTTTTAAATGAGTCCCTCTTTTGCTTTTTGACCAAACAATCCCTACACACCTTCAAAAGAGACTTTAGCTGTGGTAGACCAGTCACCAAATTTTTTTGTTGAAGGATCTTTAGACCCTTAAAGCTTAGATGCCCATATCTGTAATGCCAAAGTTGCACCTTGTCTTCTAGGAACGTGTTGAAATAGGTTGATACCATAGGCAAAGATACAGCTTGCAATATGTACATTCTATTAGAAGACTTTTTTGTTTTCATGATCAAACCTCTCTCAGGATGATACACCTTGCATGTATCATGTTGAAATAGAATCAGAAGCCCTTTTTCTTGAAGTTGGTTGATGCTTAACCAGTTGTTCTGCAAATTTGGCATATAGAATACTTTTGTAATGATCTAGACTTCTCCATTGACTTGCACTCTTACATTTCCTTTTCCTTGCACATCTATTCTTGAATTGTCACCCAGCTTCACAAAGTCCATGTAATTTTTAAAATATGAAAAAACATTCCTTTTTCCACATATATGATTGCTATAACTCAAATCGAGGAACCTTTTTTCTTCTTTAGTAGCCTCCTTTGTATTCAGATATGCCATTAATAACATCTCCAACTTGCTTCCTCCTCCCTACTTGTACATTCCCATTGAAAATGTCTTAATTTGTGACAATTGTAGCATTCTAATGTGGCTTTGTTAAAGTTTTGTCTGCCTCTTCCTCTACCTATTCCTCGGAAATGTCCATAGCCTTGACCTCTTCCTCTAGCTTCATCTCCATGAGTTATCTTTAAAACCTGTTTTTCTTCATTGTGAAAACCCATTCGTTGTTCATGCATAAGGAGATTGCTCTACAACTCATCAATGGTTAGAGTGCTTGTATCCTTTGACTCCTCAATAGAACATACAACGTAATTGAACTTAGGAGTCATAGATCGCAAAATCTTCCCAACAACAGTTTGATCTTTTTTATTGTCACCATTTGCTTTCATCTTGTTAGCTATGGTAAGGGTTCGAACAAAATACTCAGTCATGGATTTTCCAATCTTCATATGGAGAATTTCAAAGTCCTTTCGGAGAGCCTATAATTGTGCCTGCTTAACTTAAGTTGTACCTTGATATTTCTACTTCATTGAATCCCATATACTCTTTGTTGTATCCTTGTTGAGAATTGTCTCCAGGATTGTATAATCCAATGCCTGGAACAGATAGTTATTTGCTTTCATGTCTTTCAACTTCTGATCTGCTATGTTCTTTTTCTTTGTATCCTTGAGAGCCTCACTTTCTGCTGCCGTAGGAATCCCATTCTCCACCAATTCCTAATATTCTTTTGACCTCAGGAAGTTTTCAATAAGCATTGCCCAATGATTATAATGTACATCAAACTTTGGAACTCCTGGTTGCACAAAAGAGCTCTATGTCACCATTCTTCTATTTCTTCTCACGTAGAAGATTGCAACTTCTATTGATCAAGCCTCGTGAAGAGGCTCTAATACCAGATGTTATCTATAAAAAGTTTATGAATAGAAGAAATATGGAAGAATGATGTTGTCTCTTTCAATTAGCAGAGTGGGCTATTAAATAGTCTTACAGATGTAACTAAATAACAAAAAATCATCAAATAATCTCAGCCACACCTACACTTAGAAGATCTATTCAAACAGTAAAGAATCCCTTGAAAACAGAGATTTTATTAATAACTCCTACAGAAAAGGACAAAATAAAAACTAACAGACAACCAACACAAATAATGAGATGTATTATCTTGTTGCTTGTTATTATGGGTATAATTGTTATTATAAAAAATTATTGAGGGTATATTAGGTAGTACATAATTATCATTTTACATTCCATCTTAAACTCCCCAAATTGGAGGTAACTCATTTTTACTGTTTAGGATGAAATATGATATAATTTGAAACACTTTCCTTTTATCATATTCTATTCCATTCCATTATAAACACTCCTTCTAAATGATGGAATAATATTACATTTCATTCTACTCCACTACTAACCACCCTACCAAACATAGCCTTAAAGGTGAATGACTCTACTATCTCATCTAGTTGAAATGATTCTACTATCTCATCTAGTCAACATAAAAAAGTAAAATAAAAATACTAAATTAAATTTAAGTAAGTTGAAAAAAAAGAATAAGAGTAAAAAAGTTCAAATTAGTTCTCCAACTTTTACTTAAAAAATTCATCAGTTTCTTAACTTTCATTTTTATCAAATTCACTTCAAATTTTTAAAAATTTCTGTTAAGATCTTTATTTCATTGACACACTTAGTTTATACTCCACAACCAATTATTGTATGGTGGATTCAATACAAGTAACATAATAATATGCTCTTCACCTTAAATAAGATGAAGCACAAATTATAGATTTATGATCCAATAATAGTTCTAAATGAATCAAGATTGAATTAACAATTCAAGAAGGTACTCCGCCACATCCATAAGATTAGAAAGGGATTCAAAATAGTTACGAATAAGTTTTGATTTTCACAAGCCCTTGCTTGAATGAAAATCAAGTGATTAAAGAGTAATAGAAAGGATTTCTTTTAAGGAATGCAAAGATCACTCAATGCGTTTATCAAATATGATTACAAATAAGTTTTAAAATGTTTGTATATTAAAACTAATGCCCTAGGTAGAATCCTACAAGGATGGGATGTGAATTCGGTCTAAATAATAGACTCTTATTAAATAAGTTTAAAATGGGCTATCTAGGCCCAAAACAAACCCCACGGCTAAGTGGGCTTATCTAAAGTTGGAACCTACTTAGTTAAGTCTTAAATAACTTAAGTAATATGTCTAAAGCATAAACTAAGTTGGATCAAACAAATTATACCATGTGGCCCAAAGATGCTTAAAACAATCTATCTGTAACACACAAGTTGTTTCTAGTTGTACAACATAGTTAGCCTCCTTCAACAAGTCTAACATGTTGCTTTAAGCCTTGAATCATCATTATGAACTCAGTTGACCTGTCTTCAATTGCTTAACTTCTTCCTTTGCATATAGATTTATTGAGAGCCTCTTTAGCACATTTAGCCCTCAACCGTGTCCTTGGTCCTCAAAGATTCTCCAATAGATTTTTTTGTCTTAATAACACTTTGTTGAGCTTATTTAAGTGTTTTTGTTTGTTGTCCACACTCTCAAACATGTCCCATTCCTTATGCCTTGTTTAAAGCCAATTCGGATGCTTGATCTCCATCATTCCTTATCTCCCCAAAAGGATTTGTCCTCAAATTGACTTCTTCATTTGCAAAATAAAAAGAGATGTATCAGCAACATTGAAAGTAGTATAAACAGCGTATTGACCATGCAAATCAATCTTGTATAAGTTCTTATTGATTCTTTCCACCGCTTGAAATTGTCTATCACTATATGGTTACGACTTGGATTTCCATTTGCTTGGAAACCTTTCCTTTTTAAAGTATACACAAACCTAATCCCTAGGTTTGAATATCACTTAGTTCCGAACCTTTTTAACTTGCTACTTATATTGTTATGTCTTTTTTCTTTATATTTACCTTTGCCTTCTCATGAAGTCCCTTCAATAGTTGAACTTTCTTCTTTTTGTCCAAGCTATCTTTTTACCTAATGGCAGAGGAACAAGATCTAAAGGAGACAACGAGTTAAAGCTATAAACAATTTCAAGCAATGAAAAATCAGTAGCATTATGTATGGTTCTATTCAAACTCAACAAAATGCAAAGACTATTCCCACGTTTTCAAGCTTTTACCCACAACAACATACAACAAAGATCTTAGAGTTCTATACCACTTCAGTTTGACCATTTATTTGTGGATGACAAGTTGTAAACAACATTAACTTAGTTCCTAACTTCCCCACAAAGTTTTCCAAAAATAGCTCAATAATTAAGTGTCATGGTCGAAAACAATGGTTTTAGGAACTCTATATAGCCGAACAATTTTAGTAAGGAACAATTCAATAATGTAAGATGTATTATTAGTTTAGTGACATGAAATAAATTGTTCCCTTTTAAAAACTATCAACAACTGCAAATATTGAATCGTGGCCTCTCCTAAACCTAGGTAAATTCAAAAAAAAGTTTATAGAGTTATCTGTCCACTGTTCACTAGGTATAGGTAACAGTCTGATAAACATAGGGCTATACTCTCGATTTAGCTTGCCTATACTCCAAACATCTCTCGCACACTCTTTCCATATCTCTCCTTATATATGGTTAAAAGAAATGTTTGTTCAAACATCAAGATTTTTTTTAACACCAATGTGTCCCATTAAACCTCTTAATGCGATTCTTTCAATAACAAGTCTTTTAAGGAGCTTTTGGGTATACAGAGCCTATTCCCTCTAAATAAATACCCTTTGTGCCTAAAGAACCTACCAAAGGTAGATTTCTCACATACCTTAAAACACATTGCGAAAATCATGATCATCATTTTATAACTACTTAAAGTGCTCAAAACCTAATAATCTAACATTCCAAGTGCTTACTAAGACATGTCTCCTAGACAATACATCTGCCGTTACATTTTACTTTCCTTATTTATACTTAACCACATTAGGAAATGTCTTTATAAATTTCAACCACTTGGCATGCCTTTTGCTAAATTTGTGTTATCCCTTAATGTAGTTTAATGACTTATGCATAGTATGGTTCACAAACAATGGTTTTAGGAACTCCATGTCACCAAACAATTTAGCAAAGAACAATTCAATAGTGTAAGATGCATTATTGATTTTGAGACATGCAATGAAGTGTTCCATCTTAAAAAACCTATGACAAGTACAAATACTGAATCATGGCCCCTTTTAACCTAGGTAAATCTATAACAAAGTATATGGAGTTGTAGGTAACAATCTGTATAGTACATGGGGTTATACTCTCAATTTAGCTTGCCTGTACTCCACATATCTCTCATACACTCTTTCTATATCTCTTCTTATATGTGGCCAAAAGAAATGTTCATTCAAAACATTAAGAGTTTTTATAACATCAAAGTGTCCCTTTAAATCTCCCTTATACGATTCTTTCACTAATAAGTCTCTTAAGGAACTTTTGGGTGTACAAAACCGATTCTCTCTAAACAAATACCCCTTATGCCTAAAGAACCTCCCAAAGGTAGATTTCTCATATGCCATAAAACACATTACCAAAATCATGATCACCATTGTGTAACTCCTTAATGTGCTCAAAACGTAGTAATCTTAGCTTACTAAGGCATGTTTCCTAGACAATGCATTTGCCACGACATTTTTCTTTCCTTATTTATAGTTAACCACATAAGGAAGCATCTTTATAAATTCCACCCACTTAGCATGCCTTTCTCTAAGGATATTTTGTCCCTTAGTATACTTCGATGACTCATAGTCATTATGAAGTACAAACTCCTTATGTAATACCCCACGTTAGGGGTTCGAAAATTTAGGAATTTCCAGTATGTCATATACTTTGCATAATTGAGTATTCGTTGATATGTGCATATGAATTTTTACATGTACAAATAATTATACATGCATTCATGACATTTTCTGGGTATAATTGATTTATAAATGTGATTAAAAATGCGAATTGTGGATTAAATTAGAGTATTAATTATGATTTAGAAATTTTGGTATATTTTGAAATTTTTGGTAAATTATTTTGAGCTGAAAATTTTTTTGGAGAGTGTTATTATTATTTCGAAATTTTTGGTGATTTTTAGAAATTTTCAAAAATAGGTCACAAATGGACTAGTACTTAAGTGACAAATGGATCCATTCTTGAGTGACAAGTGGACCAATACTATGGGGACATATGGACTGATTAATTGGTGACATATGGCAGCATCTAGAGTGGATTAGTGGCAACATCTTGAGTTGGCAAATG
>JAOSBN010000007.1:27982920-27999718 GCA_027563595.1 Erythroxylum suave
AATTGATTTCACATTGTTTTATTTTGGTCCAAATTATAAGTACCAAATGTTATTAATGAGGGCTTTGATATTTGATCGGTTTGATGATGAAAATTACAATAAGATACCCGGAATTGACATGGGCATGCATTATTCATATTCAATATACATTAATGAATTCTTAATGATGCACAATAGTGATTTATATATGTGTTAAATGTTATAGAGAAACGCATAGAACTACCGCTTCCAGATATTGCCGGGACTTCAAGGCAATAAGCAAATAGGAGCAATTGTAAGTAATTTAGACGGTAACTTTTGTGGATATCCTAAGATGGTCTCACCTTGATTTGTTTTGTTTATTACTGAATTGTGTACTGGTCTCGGACATGAAGGTCCGAGGTATTGATTGATGAATGTGATATTGAAGTGCTACTTACCTTACTTTGTTCTACTTGTTGAATTTGATTTATGCTGATTGTGTTCTGAATTCTGGACGATGATTGTCCGAGGCATTTGATACAAGTTTATATCATTGGAAGTGCTATTTTCATGTGAAAATAATTGACTGCTTGCTTTGCACATGTAATGTTTGAAATGACCTTGTTTTGTTTTAAAACTGTTGAGTCCTAGTTGTGGGTAAATAGGTATGCCTAGAAGGGTCTGCAACTGCTTCTGTGACACTTCGGTGTCTTCTGTTATCGACACTTCGGTGTCTTCTATTAGTGACACTTCGGTGTCGAGACTTCGGTCTCTTCTGTGACACTTCGGTGTCGAGACTTCGGTCTCTTCTGTATGAGTCCCGTTACCCGCTTCTGTAAATGGATTTAGCAGTCATCTTAGTTTGTACTTTGATATCTGTTTGATTTTGACATAAACTAATTATGTTTTGATTCTGAAGGGTTTATACTCTCTTGTGTTATGCAGTTCTGTTATCTATAAAAATTCTGTTCTGAAATGTATTATGTCTGACTTACTGTTAAAGAAATCTTTGAATGCATGTTGATGCTGTTGCATGATTCAGTATGACGAGTTGTCAGTTTAGATATAGATTAGTTATTACTCACTAAGCTATATGCTTAGCACAGTGGATTTGCCCTGTGTAGGTTCAGAGAGAAGGACTTAAGGAATGGGACAAGTCAACCACGATGGCCAATAAAGTTTGAGTGTTGTTTTGAAAATAATGTAAATTTTTTGTTTGACTTTTTGGCTTGTATCTAATATGTACATGTGGATTTGTTTGTAAGTTTGTAACAATGATACTTCAGTTTGGTTTGGATTTTTCGGCAAGTTTATGTTAAGTACTATGTAATTTAATGCATGTTTGTTGGGATTGTTTACTAAAAGTTTTCGTATGCGTTAGTTTGGTATACTATTTTGTGTGGCATTCGTATATCCTCCCAGGGGGTTTATATGGGTGTTACACCTTAGGCCACAAATAATGCTACCAAGTCTCTAAAGCCCTAACTAATGCATACATCTCCCTATCATAAGTTAGGTAGCTTAAAGCTACCTTATTAAGTTTCTTACTAGAGTATATAATTAGTTTCCTATGTTGCATCAAGGTGACCCCTATTCCAAGACCACCTGCATTATATTCTATCTCAAAAGTGTTGGCAAAGTTTGATAAAGCTAAAATAGGTGTTGTGCTAAGTTTTCTCTTTTAATAAGTTAAATGCTCTCTTTTACTCATCTCCCCAATTAAATCCTACAATCTTTTTTATTTATCTCAGTTAATGTTGCCCCAATGGAGCTAAAATTCTTCGCAAGCCATCTATAGAAACTAGTTAACATATGGAAGCTCTTAATATAACTAACTAACTTAGGGTCATCCATTCGTTAATTGCTCTCATTTTTTACTCATTAACCTCTATTCTTTTTACACTCACCATATAACCCAAAAACACGACATGACTAGTGCAAAAAGAATATTTTTTCGAGTTTGCAATCAATTTCTCTTGCCTAAGTACACTCAACACTTTGTTCAAATGTTCAACATGCTCATCAAGTGATTTATTATAGACAAGAATGTCATCAAAATAAATAAATATAAACTTGCTAAGAAATTCGTGCAAAATATGGTTCATAAGCCTCATAAAGGTGTCAGGTGCATTAATTAAATCAACAGGCATTCTACCCATTCATAAAGTCTATATTTAGACTTAAATGTTATTTCCCACTAGAGATGTCAATGGGTCGGGTTGGGCTCCCACCATTTTAATAGGAAAAACTTCAATAAAGATATCATTTTTTACAAAACAACATCGTTTTGGAAGTAACAGTTGGGTCATAGATAGGGCCAAGCTAACCATGTTTGGGCTATGGCTTAGTCAACCCAGGCCAAAATCAGGCCAGACCTTTCTTTATTTCCCACTCATCTCCTTCTCTAATTATAATTTGATGGTATCCATGTTTCAAATCAATTTTGGAAAACAAATATCTACCATGCAACTTATCAAGTATGTCATCTAACTTCAGGATAGGGTGACGATACTTTATAGTAATTTTGTTGATGGCATGATAATCCACATATATACAACATAAACTACCTTTCTTGGCATTAATAGGACTGGAACTGAGCATAAAAAGCTCTCATACACAACCTTTTCTAGTAACTCCTCCACTTGCCTTTGAATTTTTTTGGTCTCTTTTGGATTTGTTTTATATGCTGGTTGATAAGGCAATTATGCTCCCGAAATCAAATTGATTTCATTTTCTATTCCTCACTTAGGTAGTAAATAACTTGGCGAATATTTTTGGAATAGATCAAAAACAACAACGATATATATTCAATCCTTCCAATTTACATAATTGAAATCCTAATTAGAAGCATTTATTTTACCAATATCACCATAAAAACCCTAAAACTCCATTCCAAATTTAAAAAATAACTTACCCAGTCTGTTTAAATTACCTATAACACTTATTTGATAACATGCAAACATGTTTCATAAAATAACCTATTTTTGTTCTTTTCTCTATTATGATGGAATAACTCCACGTTCTCTTTTCTATTGCCAAGGTAATTTATTTATTTCTTTTTCATACAAAATGCAAAGGATAATGCAAAACGTAAAGTTGAACACCAAAGATGATATAAAATATAGGGTTTAAACGTGAAGGATGATAAAACGAAAAAGTAGAGTATAGTGAAACAATTATGTCATCTTGCCATTTCATTTTTACTAGCAACAACTTTTGAGACAAAAAAACAATTTCCCATTTCAATAGTCAATAGAGCTTGGCAGGTAAACTCAATGGCAAAATGTGCAACATAAACTAATTATTACGGTGAAATAAAGGTCTTATTGTAAAATTTTAAAATTTTTTAAGTCAATTTGTTGCAAATGAAAGTTAAGGGGCTTATATGTAGTTCAGGTAAAAGTTAGAGGATTCTTTTGTAAAAGAATAATTTTTTAAGTTTAAGTGTGAACTCTTCTACTTAATTAATATCCATGGTAGAATTAATCGATCCCTACTTGAAACACTAAATCTTCTTGTATGATTTGAATTATTTTTGAAAATTTTTTATGATTAATGTGAACAATTATATGACCCTTATAGTTAGGATCGGTGAGATTTGATATCAATATGACAAGCCTTATGATCGTTCTATAAAAAATATGTTAATCTGCAAAATTGAACCATAAAGTACACAAAGAAAAAAAAGATTCACCACACTTAAAAAAAATAGTAATAAGATTTTAGGCTTGATCATTGTCCAGGTAAGATTGTAATTAATAGAGAATCTGCTTAAAGAATATCTCTAAAAACAAGGCGAAGGAAAGCCTTTCCAAAGTAATTTGATTAATCAACCTAAAAATAGTTCTCCGTTTTTACATCCATCATATAACCTTATATAGATCTAAAACCTTAGTGATGACAAAACTTTTAAGTACTATAATACTACTAGGAAATAACAATCTAGTTCTCTTGTAAATAGGAATAGATAACTTGAAACTAATTCCTATATAAACATAAATTTAAAAATTAAAACAAAGAATAGATTTCAAAAGGAAATAACATGACAAAATAACAGTCTTAAAAACTAAGGGGGTGGGTTCGCACAGGAGAATGGTAATAGAAACGAGAATGGATATTATCATTATAATTATGATGGTTGGTTAAGAGGAAGGAATAATTACTATTACCATTAACAATGGCTGATTTGTTAAAAATATTGAAAAATAAAAACTTATTATATTTTAATTAATTATATTATAATTAATCAATTACAATATATTGACTAATTAAAATATTGTGATTAATTTTAATTAATTATATTGTAACTAATTAATTAATTACTTATATTTTAATTAATTAATTAATTACAATATTCTAATTAATTTATTTATTATATTTTAATTAATTAAATTAATTTTAATATTTTAATTAATTGTATTTTAGTTAATCAATTACAATATATTGATTAATTTAAATATTGTAATTAATTTTAATTAATTATATTGTAATTAATTAATTATATTTTAGTTAGTTAATTAATTAATAATATTTAAATTAATAATATTGTAATTAATTATATATTTTAATTAATTAATTAATTACAATATTTTAATTGATCATATCGTAGTTAATTAATCATTAATAATATTTTAATTAATTAATTAATTCAATATTTTAATTAATTACAATATTTTAATTAATGAATGAATTATATTTTAATTAATTATATTGTAATTAATTAATTAAGTACAATATTTTAATTAATTAATTAATTACAATATTTTAATTAATGAGTAATTATATTTTAATTAGTTATATTTTAATTAATTATAATGTAATTAATTAATTAATTAATAATAAACCCATTCATTTAGAATAATGATACTTATTCCTTTAGACCACGAGAGGAATGAGGTATTACTTAAAAATGGGTAATCAAAATAATAATTCTATAATCATAGTTTCTTACCAAACCCAATCTTTCATTCCATACACAATCTCCTTTTATTATACCTACTAAACAAGCACACCCTAAAACACGTGCCCAATACCTATTTTGGATATAATCGTTGCCGATTTGCTTTGGAACTTTGAGTGTGAGTCTCCGAGACAAATTCGACACCAGTTATAAGTTAAACTTTGACCCTTGTTTGCTTTTTCTTCTCTGAGCTTAATTTGGGTGAGCGATGACGGTTGATAACCTGCTAAATCAATTTGTTGAAATGACACTCAATAATTACTTATGTGTTTGAGATTGCTACTTTGATAACTGCTGAAACGTGAAAATAGGTGTTTGATAAGTGTAGTTGTGGTTGCTGAAGAGAGATAAAACAATTGAAAAATCTATTGATTTAATAAACTATTAATTATTATATAAATAATTAAAAAATATATTATTAGTCATATAATTTAAAATTATAAATAATAAAATATTAAATTAAAATAAGAAAATATAAATAAAATATTTCATAAAAATATATTATTAGTCATATTAATTAATATAATGGAAAATAATACTTGTAGTGAATGTTATTAATGGAAAGTAAAATTTCTACCATAGAAGTAATTTTTTATCGCAACTTTCTTTCTGTTTATTGATTTTTGTGGTAGCACCACACTTTTCTCCAATCTTCGGTTGTTCATCGCAAATCCAAGCATGTGTCTGTATTTAAATACTATAGTGAATAAATACTTGCCCCCACTATATCACAGATCCAAACACAACCCTAGTATCTATTTGCTTTTTAAGTCTGGCTGATTATGTTCTATAATCGCAATCTCCCCATCTCTCTTTGTGTCTCTCTCGTTTCATCTTTCATGTAGGTAAAAAAAAAAGATCCTTATATTTCAAATAATCTTTTTAAAATTTTAAGAAAATTTATAAGTATTAGATCCGAAATTTTTTTGACAAAAACATTAAAAGAAGGAATTATGAAGAATATTGAACAAGACGAGGTTTTTTAAAAGTATTAAATTATAAAAATAATTTAAGAATTAATCAAATTAATGGAGAAGTACTTGTCTTTTAGTTTCAGTTTAATTAAATAGTTCTCTCCTTTTATCGTGAAGAAATTAACTGTCTAATTAATGATTCTACAATATGTTTTTGCTTTGCAAAAATTTGAAGACTAATTCAATAGTTTAGTCTCTAGCGTTTACATTAAAATTTGAGCATTTATAGTGAACTATAACGTTTACAAAATGTTTAAAATAAACTATAATATTTAAAAAACGTTCAAAACAATCATTAATTGGATGAAACATCAAAATTTGAGTTGGACTTTAATATTTAAAATGAAACATAATGTTTGCAAAATGACCAAAATAAACTTTAATATTTGAAAATTTTCAAAGCAACTCTTAACCAGACGGAACAATTGACGAAGTTGTTTTAAATATTTTTTAAACGTTAAAATTTATTTTGAATGCTCCCAAATATTATAATCTAACTTAAATTTTAGTGTAAACAATTGGAATTAAAATTCTCCCGGCCAATACTTGACCAAACAATTCACTGGCCGTTCGGTCCGACTTGGAAACGACACCGTTTAGAAACCTCACCACTTTGTGTTCAATGTTTATCCCTTTAAAGACGCTCCGACTTCCCGCTCCTGCATAAGGAAAAATGAAAAAAGAAAAAAAAATAAAAAAGGAATTCAAAATGGCGGGATAAAATTTAATGAAGTTTGAAACGAAATCCACAATACTGCGAAGACAAAACAGTAGCAGCGAGAATGGAATCGGTGCGAGAGATCTGCGAGCGGGCGATCCCCGTTGAGCTCCAGAAGATGGACGCCTTCACGGCGTCATTTGCCAAGTCGCTGGACTCCATCAAGGCTCGAGCTGAAGAAACTGCCCGGAATCAAGGTCCTTCCCTTTTGAATTAGGGTTCTCTACACTTGATCTACGACCTGTGGGTTTTATTAGCCTCATATTGTTTAATGGTTGGTTTTCAGATTTTGACTTGGTTTTGGCTTTGACTTTTTGGTTTTTGCAGTGAAGCTTGGGGTCATGAAATCTAGATTGAGGGAAGCCGAGGACGAATTTGTTAAGGTGCTGGCAGGTAATTTGAGAGTGTTTCTTCTGCACTTGCAAAGTTTTATTTTTTCTTCATTTGTTTGATTTGATGTTGAACTGAGGTCATTTGATTTGAACTGCAGAAACGGTGTGATAAATAATATAATATGCGCTTGATGATGTTCAAGTTAATTTCAACTCGTATGTTTAAGAAAAATCGAGTATCTGAACCATTTTTATCCTATTGTTATGTGTCTGGTTTTTGAAATATGTCATTGAATAGTGAAGACACGTAATGAGGCACAGCAGATGGCAATAAAGGATTCAATGTCTGCTACAAGAGCTAGAATAGAAGAACTTAAAAGAACTCTACAGGTTCAGAAGGCTAGGAAAGATGATTACGCAGCAGTCATGTCTCAGCAAACTGTAGGTAATTTTCTTTACGATGTACATTTGATTTATGTTCTCCTTTTCCACGAGCTTGATAGGGGTAGAGCAGTTGAAATTAGTGTCAGGTTGTGTGCAACTTGGAATTGGATCTAGAGGGTTGGCTTGAGGCCTCAGCAGCTAGTGGGGGTGGATAAATAGAGTTGAGTTCTGAAGTTCAAAATTATATTTAGACATAGCATCAAAATGGGAACCAATATGAGATTGTACTTCTCCTGTTAGATTTTGATGGCTATTTTTTACCTATATTGACTGGGTTGGCCTGGCGTAAGTAGTTTTCACTCTGGATCAAGTATATGAATTGAGAAAAAATCACGATCTTAGGGATTTCAAGAGCAGATTGGTTCCGGTATTTTCTGTTAGTCGATCCCAGTGTTTCAGTTTGTGCTAAATACCAAAACTAGTATGCATGTAAACGCTCGCTTTCTCTCTAACAAACACAATTATAAATGGAGCAAGTTTTTTTCTTTTGAAAGGTGAGTTTTACACAGTGCTTCTTTTAATCTTTGGAAGACCAAATTAAACATTTGGGTCAAATTAAACATTTGTGTCTTTGGACCATTTTGTGCTGCGAGTGCTCTCACCCCATTATTGCATTTTAGTATATTGTTAACAGCTTTAAAAATTTATGCAGGAAAAAGAAGCCAAGAAAATGAACAAAAAGAAGGAATTGAAGAGGCAGTATTTTGGTATAATAGGGTTCTTGGTTTCCATATTGAAGGCGGACATGGTAATTTCTAATGAAATTATTACTAATATTACTATTTATGCTAAGTCTATTCTTACATATTCCAATTTATCTTTAGGTGTGAAATTTACATTCCGCAACATCAGTATGAAAAATCCATATGATGAATATTCTTTCACAATCCGCCATGAGAATGACACTTACTCGTGTAAGTAATATTTTAGTACTTATTTGTTACTATAGCTGGCTTCTCCATTCTTATTATCTTACTTGTCTTTTGTAATTTTCAGTACTGACATGTGATCCACAATTAAATGATACCAAAGATTTGATCCATGAGTTGAATAGAACCAATGGCTTTTTCAAATTTGTCAGAACAATGAGAGAGATGTTTAAAGAAGCTGCATCAACGGGTAGAGTTTGAAAATTTGTTTCTTTTGTGCTGCCTACCTCATGATTATTAATCTTCCGCCAAAACTTTCCTCACATGCAAGTATTTTTCTTGTTATGACTTGCATGTTACATATTTTCTTACTATTTCTAGAAGATGACATCAAAAAGTTTAGATGAACAAGCTTTTTTTTTTTAATGTCTGTCTAAGTGCATTTCAATGTTCATGAAGAAATTTGGTGTTGATCTTGGCATGCAGGAGTCTTATCCGAATGTAAAGTCCTTCACCAAGAGTCTTCCACAGTGTCTTTGTCTGCTCCTGCTTTATCAGTGTCTACGGACAGAAGTGAATCTCCATTGAAGAATGAGCATCAAAGGGAGGAAATAAAAAAACAATCCAAAAAGAATAACCTTGGAAAAGGAGCTAAACAAGCAATACTGTCCCCTGTTAGGAAGTCACCACGTTTTAAGGTACTGAGATGTTTTTGGAAATATGCCTGGTGATTTTAGTTCATTTGTGCAGAAATAGTGGAACAAGCCTTTTTCTGAGAATGCTAATTAGTTGGCTATAGTGAGAATAGAGTTCATTTTGAAGTTTACATAAAAAATAAGTTGTATTGTGGCTAGATTCTAAGCACTATGACTATAACATTAGAAAAAAGGGGTTCTTAGTTTTATTCAAATGACTAATGTGTTTTAGGTACACGTGCGTCAGTCCATTTTTCCAATGGCAAGTGACTGAATTTCTTGCTGCCTGTTCAGATGATGAAATGAGCCCATAGATTATGTGCATGAAAACATTTTCATGAATAGGTCAATAGTTGCTTATATTATTGCCTTAAAATACTTATGTCAAGATATGCTTACTTCTTTCATTAATATGTCGTACTCAAATGGGACATTTCTTGAGGTTATGAACAACATAGAACTTTAAATCTTTCTTTGGCATGTGCACTATAAGAGTTTTAAGTATGTAGGTCTTGATCTAAAGACTATTGACATGTGTGGCAGGCAAAGAAATGAAGATTGATGCGAAGTTTAGTGTACCATGTGTGCCTTTGTAGCTACCCAAGTAGTTGTTAGCATGTGACTTGGTTACTTTATTGTTGACAATTATGGGATGAACTTGGTATCCCTGCTATGACAATTATGGGTGAAAGGAGCTTCTCAGACCAACTTATTCAGTTCATCAGACGTGACAACCTCATCATCTGTGTTGTGGTATTGAGAATTTGTAAAGAACCAATTGTAATGCTTGAATTGTAAAGGACCGAACAGGATAATCTGAATGATCATCACTGGATGCTAGTTTACAATGTAGATATGGTTATGTGATTTTGTTTTATGTGATTTGCAATCACAGCTACGTGGGAATATGGAAATGCTTGGCATTTCGCTCTTTCATGGTTAATTTTAGTAGATTCCTATTTTGTCACTCTATGCCAAGAATGAAATTTACACGAGCTATTTTCTACTGTTGACTTGGGTCAGTCTTTTTGTGTTTAAACATTGGTTTTAAGAGCTACAAAGTCTTTCAGTTGCTTACTACAAAATTTAGAGCAACTGATGCAACTAGATGCCTGATACCAGGTTGGAGCTGTGATCTGAATTGTTTTGCTTCAATATGCGATAGGTGGGTCCAGGTTCCAGGACCTAGTTTTAGCTAGGGCAACTGGTACATAAGCGGAAACAATTTTTATGGGCTGCAACCATTAGGGAGGAATTGGTTTGCTTCCATTCCTGCCCATCTTACCTGGGGTTGGGGTTGGGGTTGGGGTATTTCAGCATTCGATTATCCCTTTTTTTTTTTGGATAAATAATTATCCGTTTCCTTTCTTATTCAAGTCTTATTCATTTTTTAAAATATTTTCTTTATTTTTTAAAATATTGTTTGAATTCTAAAAATGTTTTTTATTAAATTTATATTAAGTTATATAAACATAATTCACCATTAAAATTAAATTAAAAAATCTCTTATATGTAATTTTAATTAATTTTTACTTTGTCAAGTTGGAATCAGACAACATGCAACCATTGTTAATCCTGGCTATGATGCTCTTGTTTTGAGTGTTGTGAACATAAGCTAAAAGCAAGAGCATGTTGATATCAATTTATCATTATTATTGCATCATTACAGATGTTAGTGACTTTGTCTTGCTCTTGCTTTCTGTAGTCAGCAACACTAACAGCATTTGCGAAACCATTAGACAAGGGAAAGCTTCTTATTTTGGTGAGATTGAAGCTTGTAAGGGAAAGTGTGAGGCCAGGGTGTGAGAACCGTTCTAATTTACATATAACCCCTATCCTTCTACGTTTATGACCTATTCTTATGGATGCCTTACACTCGTCCAAACACAGATGAAAAGGTTTAGAACGTGCATATATCTACATAACCTCCTAGATATGTACTTTAGATTCATTACATAACTCAAGCTGGTGGCGGATGCAACCTTTTGTGAATCAAAGCACGGCTCTGACTCCAAAGGTTTTGTGCTTCGGTTTCATCATTTGCCAAAGCTGAGCAGTTGCTTTCATTACAGTCTGTGAAGTACTTGCCACTGATGCCTTCACTTTGAGGGCTCAGAGCAACGTAACATGTGGTGGATGCACCCTGCAGGAGCAACCACAACATTTCATGCGTTGTAAGAACCAAATTATTAAAGTAAGTCCTGTCTCTTTCTTGCCTACTGTGAATCTCTAGGCCTAAAGAAGTGACAAGGGACGTGTCGGACATACCTGTGATATAGACTTCAATAACCTGGAAGCAACGAAGTAGAGAGAATCTGCAGACAAAAGTTTCTATGTAACCAGTTTCTTGGAGATGAATTGCCAACAAACATACTATCAAGGATGATTAAGGGAAATGTTTATGGTTAGATTCTAATATCTGCAGAAGGAAGAATGAATTATACCTGTGACAAACCCCTTGTGAGCCCTGATGATTCCTGTCTTTATAATGCCTGGGTGCACTGCATTAATTGTCACTCTCGCATTCCTTTCCTGCAATATTTCAGACAACCAAATGATTGCCATCTTCAGAATCTTTCTGTTTCGTTTGTTGGCGTTACAAATGTTGTCAGAAACAAGAAAATATGGTAAAATGAATGAGCCGAGACAATTTCTGATCTACAAACAAGAGAATACAAGTAATGACATTTTAAGAAGCAGTAGAGAGTTGACCTTTAGTTGCCTAGCTACTTCCTTGGCATGCAATATGTTGGCTACTTTGGATTTAGCATATGCACAAGTTCCATTGTATCTGCACAAGCAAAATTGAAGATTGTTAGTGTGAAAAGAGTTATATCTTCAACACATTTACGGATTCAAAAACAGTTTATGCTAAGCAGTAATCATACTTTTTTGGACATAGCATTTGACTGAAAGAAAATGCACCCCTCTTCACCCAGCTGTGAATTGCAGAAGAAAGATTTATTATTCTTCCCTGAATCCCAGTACTTTCTGCTGTTTCTATCATTTTGTTTATCAGCAAATCTGTCAGCAAATAATGCCCTGCAATACACCAGCTTGTTGATCCCAATCTAGGGACGGGGAGGTAAATTTTGAGATTTCGAGTAACATACTTCCAACAGTTATGCAAATCCAAAGTTTTAAGTATCAAGATTGCAAGTTCGGTCTTTTTTAACAATTGCGGGTGATGCAAGTTCAGTTACATATAATGTGAATTCAATTACACCAAATTATGATAACAATTTAGACTGGAACTTCCTTAATTTCTTCGAAGAAAACTACAGAAATTAGGAACACTATCATTAATCTTTATAGTTGATCCATCTTTCAAACAAGCACCTCTAGGTCTTTCTATTGGTTAGATTAAGTGGTGTATGAATTGATTATTTTACTTTTCAATAATAATCAAACTTATCCACTTTCTCTGTCCCTCTTTTTGATTCATCTAGAGACACGTTATCATGATGGAAATTTTCATTTACAAGTATGCACCCATAGAAGGGTGTATAAATGCATATTATAGTAGAAAAGTCCAAACAAAATGAAGACTGATTCTTTTCTACGTTGTCATTGTCACTAAAATGATGGCTTTTTCCTCCCTTGATTTTTGGGTGTTAATTTGTGCATATTTAAAGGAAAACATGAAAAGAGAACAAATATATTTTCTGTATTTAGAGAACTAATACATACCTAAGTAGTTTGTAGCGAATGTCATCTCAATTTTGTCTTCGGAGAACTCTAAATTCTTAGAGTAAATACCAGCATTGTTTCTGCACAAAAAAGATTACATCAACTTTGTGATGATGAAAATGGAAAAAGAATCCATAAATGTTTGTATAAATCTAATGCTCACATGAGGATGTTAAGGGGTAGTTCGAGAGAAAGAAAGTCGGAACAAAATCTACTGACAGAGGCAAGTGAACTCATATCAATATCCATTGTTATGATCTCTGCGTTTGGAGTGTCCTTCTGTATCATCTTCTTTACTTCACTTGCCTTCTTCAAGTTCCTCGCAGGCATCACTATTCTTACACCTCTCTTGGCTAAAACCCTCGCGGTTTCAACTCCAATACCCGACGTAGCACCTTCCAAGGATTGTAACAAAACAAATTTATATTATATGGTATGAATATGTAAAATATGTAAATCCAAAAGTGTCCATGTCTTAATCGTAAAGGATTTTCCTTTTTTTTTGTCTGTGTGTCTTTTCATGCGTAAAATCTCTACGAGAATGTAATGTTCTTCTCCAATACTGAACTGTAAGGACTCGTTATAATTGTCAAAAGCTCGAGTTTCAGATTCCTATTGTTTGGTAAGCTGTGACTTGCTCAGAAGAGACAATTCTATCATATCTTACCAAAACCAAAAGGCGCCAGGAATTCAGTGAGTAGTCTGTGGATTGTGCAGATAGTAAGCAGAGAAGTTACAAAGAGTATCTCCTCTAGAGATCATGCTCAACTCGTTGTTTGACGAAACTGATCTTTAACATGAACCCTTCATGCTTTTTGAAGAATAAGCAAGAGAATTCTTATGCAACAAATCCTCCCTTTAAAACTAATACGTCTTAAACAGAATGCAAAAGAAAAAAAAAGGAAAGCAAAGATATTATCTCCTGTGCAAAAGAAGAAGAAGAAGAAATACGAAAACTGCCGATACTACGCTTTGCAAGTTACATGAGAGCTGGTTTCATGGTCATAAAAAGAAAAGAAATGGTGAAAAGATGATATCTTTCCCATAAAGTAGAGTTATATCTGCCATTTTTGGAGATTATGTGCAAGTTGCAACTAACCAGTGATAATGGCAGTGAGATAGGGAGGGAATAAGGAAGCATAGTCTTCAGTAACTTGCTCAGCTGTTGCGTTGGAGCCATAGCCACTTGGGCCTGCAATTCCTGCTAAGTACTTCAGAGTTTCCTTCATAATAATACTCTTTAGAAACTTAGCACAAGAAGAGAACCATCTCACTAAAGATACCACTGACACACATTTATAGAAGGAGGGCTTCTTAAAGGTTGTTTCTTTTTAAAAAAATAAAAAAAAGCAAAAGAAAAACTACGATATTATGCATTAAATTTTTATCGATCAATTTGATATATTAATATTAAAGTCTATTATTTAATAATTTAAATATTATAATTTAGATTAATTATGAATATAAAAATTATAAATTTTCATATTAAATAAAGTACATTATCTTCTTAGAGACAAATGTTAATTCAAGAATCTATAGTGTGATAGTGATAGTTGTAGACATAAAGTGAATATAGTAGTTATCATTAGGAGGTGGAGGAATTCGTAGTTGTGAGAGGATTGCATTCGGTAAGTAATCTTGACTAATGAAAACACAAACCACATTTCAGATTATCAAAACTACATTATATAAACAAAATGAAATGATTGGCTAAGACCACCTGCTAACCCTGGTCGAGGGACCATCAGATCTTATAATTCCAATAATATCAAGTGAAGCATTGTGATTGTAGGAATGCACTTGTGTGTCTCCTTTTTGCTCATTGATTATCTCCGCATTGAGTGACTTCAATTCCATTTTCATGGAAGAATTATACGTGTAATTTACAAATTATATATTACAAATAAGTTACTAACTAATCAGAATATTAATTAGGAAAATAAGTGTTGATACCACTAAAACATTATACCACGGTTAAATAATATTAAAGAAAATTAGTAATTTTAAAATATAAAATAAAAATCAAAGAAATCAAACAACATAGGTTATAATATATGTAACCCTACTTCTTTGTGTATCAAGCCTCTAAATAAATATGCCTTTTCGTAAAACTTAACTTGGTATTATTAGCTAGTGTTATTCTCCATTTGTATACCATGTGTGTAAGGACTAAGGAGTTTTCTGAAAGACTCTATGATAAAACTCCATGGATGTGATTGCTGCATTCTGGAGTTGAAAAATCATCATTTCTTGCTTTTAAACTAAGCGTTAGAAACTCATTAAATCACACAGAATGAAGGATTCAAAAGGAAGAAGACCACCCAACCAGACCGATCGTGTGTGCATGTAGTGGCCACACGAGTGATCATAATTACACGAAATATGTTGAGAAATTAATCATCCCGATAGGGATGGTGAGACTTGGGAAAGACAAGAGTGCTTTTTCTTTTTTTCTTTTCCCTTTTTCATCGTGAGATGACCTTGTCATTCACGTCTTCTTCTTTTGTTGGACATGGCCAGAGATTTCGAGAAAAAATGATAGCCATTGTTGGAGGAGGTGACGGGCTAAAAGAAGGTGGTGAGGTTGACTCCTCCAAAATGGAGAACGCACTAGGGTCCTCCTTGGTCCCCTAACTTGCCAACACATATCATCAATTTGCCACACCATAGTGAAGCACTTGTCTTCTTGTTGTTTCACATGTGATCCTGCCTCAACCTTTGTGTTCTCTCCATTCATTCATGTTATTCCCATAATAAGTACCCAAACAAATTTATATATGCTATTTCTCAAGGTAATTTAATGTTCCAATCGCATTCAATTTTCCTTTAATTTCCTAGTAATCAGAAAGAAAGAAGATAATAATAAACTTAAAAATTAAAAAATAACAAAGTAAATATTCAAATTAAAAAAAAAGTTGGTTCTCAAAAGGTAAGAGATAAAAAGATTGATCAAGAAGGATGTCTTATTCTTATATGATTATTTTAATTATATTATAATTACCACAAACCATCTATGAGTTTATAAGAATAACATATATAATATTAATTATAATAATCATAAAAAAAACTAAAATAATAATCATATAATTAAATAATTATAATATATTAGTCCTTCATCCCTGCTAGGAAAAAAATGCCTCATGAGTTTTAGTTATTGTGTCTTAATCTTTGCACCATGGACTTGTAATGAATTTGCATTTCACCTAAAATAGGAAAGGGGGCTCTTGTTGGGAGTTTGAATTGGAGACAAGGGCACTAATTATTATTATCAACCCATCACTCTTTTTCCCATCTTATTTACTTTCCTTGGCTGACAAACTAAGAAAGTTTTAGGAACTTTATTAACTCCTCAACAACTCCACTAAATCACTGTAAGAGTAGTTGTTTTTGAGAGATTAAGCTAGTCCATTAAGTTACCTAACCAATGAAAATGACCTTTTTTTTTCCCTTCCTAACGTCCCAACAACGATCTTTTTCATGCCTTGATTACGAGGGTGAAAGAAAATACAAATAGCTTTGAAACTTATGGTACGTACGTAGTCAATAAATAAATAAGATCTTTCGTTTAATTTAAATGTAATTTTCTTTAATTAACTTTTTTCAAATTTTAAACAATTCAACTTTTACAAAAGTGCACTAGAATTTCTATATGTGATAATGATTTGAATTAAGTTTAATTTTGCCTTTTCTAATAATTTCTATTAGATACAAGTTCAACCATGTACAACCAATTATTTGGAAAAAAGAAAAGAAAAGAAGTTTCCTTTATGGTTGGGTCGGTCGTACTAGGCCAAAACCCAGACTCAGAACGACGCATGAGCTGATCGGCCCATCCCTTGATCATTGACCTAATTCCTGAAAGTATTAGCTATATAAATTCATTACTTCATCATGAAAAAGGTACGATTCTCAAAACCTAGTATTCTTTATTCACTAGCCGCCAAAACCCTCACAAAAAGATTAACTTGAGCGTCGGAGGGGCCCACTGGCAGTCAACCCCCGGTGCGCCTTATTGTTTTGCAGGTATTTCTATGCTAAAGTCAACTAATCCAATGGATCCAAGCAGCAGCGCCCAGCCCCATCAAAATCAGACAGAACCAGATGGCGCCCACCGTGGGGCCCGACATCAGGGCACCACGTCCAGAAGCACTCAGA
>JAOSBN010000007.1:27999818-28027438 GCA_027563595.1 Erythroxylum suave
TATTCTTTATTCACTAGCCGCCAAAACCCTCACAAAAAGACTAACTTGAGCGTCGGAGGGGCCTACCGGCAGTCAACCCCTGATGCGCCTTATTGTTTTGCAGCTGTGCCAAAGTCAACTAATCCAATGGATCCAAGCAGCAGCGCCCAGCCCCATCAAAATCAGACAGAACCACTTTAGAACAGAATTGTCGTGTTCAATAATGCTTAAAATACAATTGCCAACATAAGCAACTAATGCTCCTTGAATCAAGTTTTAAGTGTTAATTATATATTTTAGTTAGTATTAATTAACCTCAAGTACCATCAAGCAATGAAGCCTATCTAATATGCATGTTAAAGCGGTCCCTTCACAAGAGCCAATCACCGGAGAGAGGGGACATTAGGCATAGATAATATGATTAGGCATAGATAATATGATTATCTGTCACACTACTGAAATAAAAATTATATTGGCTACTTAAACAAGATCCTTCTTTGTGCATTAGGTCCTGTAAATCGAATGAAAGAATTGGATAGAAAACTTCCATGTTTTGACGATAGAAGTTTTAACTAAATGATAAGATAAGAAATATTATGAAATCTAGATATCCTTAAGATAATATAGAATTGAGATTTGATATATATATATATATATATATATATATATATATATAAATCCTTCTTTCTTTTTCTTTTGTTTACATTATGTTCTTATTGTATCTTTCATTAGTATCATGAGATATGGCTTAAATTTGGTAAATAGTAAAATTATAGAAGTTAATTAACACCAGACATATATATGAAATTGACATCATTCTCATTCTAAGCATATAGGCTTGAGAAGTAGACACAAATTAGCAGGAGAATGGAAAGTCAACCGACATGGGACTTTTTATTGGTTTTACGTGTATATAGTCTACATAAGCAAACCAGCACGGGCGTTGAAGTTGAACCGACACTAAACTTGTTATATGTGTTTTCAATGATAATTTGAGATAGAAGTTATTTATTGCTAGTCATATGTGCAAATAAAGTTTTAGTTTCCCTAAGTTCTTGCGGAAATAAAGTTTCACTATACATAAACTTCTTACATGTTACCCTGGTTTTTAAATAACTTATGAGGGTTTTGGTAAGGTACAATTTTTGGATATACTTCTCTTTTTATCATCTTTTTCACATTAAAAAAAGAATCAATCTCTTTACCCATAGACGTAGGTCAAATATCAAAGATAAGGTTTGCTATCAAGATATCTTTATACAAGTTCGACATTGAAAAGTCCAATTGATCAAATGAATTTACTCTATAGGAGGTGAATGTGAGAGTGGTTATTGTTTTAGCATTGATGTGCAACAATGTTTGAAAGGAGAATAAAATTTTCTAGAGAATTTTGTAGAGTTAGAGAAAGGAGATATTTTGTTAAAGGTGTATAATATAATGTTGTTAAGTTTAGGTAAGAGGTGGTTGATGAAACTAGTACTTCTTTAATATAGAAATAATTTAAAAGTAAGTATCAAAAGAAAGAACTTATTACTCATTTACATAAAAAGCAACATTTGTATGCCTTAAGGATGTAAACAATATATAGAAAATTTGCATTGATTATTTTAATCAGATCATCTTAGATCTACAACATATTAGGGTTAAAATTGAGAATAAGGATCAAGCAATAATATTCTTGTGTTCCTTGTCAAATTCATATGAGATTCATTGATACTATATTGTATGGAAGACAAACTATTGATAGCAGTGATGTGACAGATGCCTTACTATTAAAAGAATTGGAAAAAAAGAAAGAAAAATTTCTGACTCAAATGAAGATGGACCAAAATTGGCTTTGATTGTCAATAGAGGTAGAAGTAAATAAAAGGATATTAGAAACATGAGCATCATATTCCAAATCAAAGGTTAAAATTTTTGAATGCTTTAATTGTAAAAGAATGGACACTTTAGAGATAACGAAAGAGATAAAATGAGAGAAAAGAATATAGACTGCAAAGTGGGTGTAACTATTGCGTAAATGAGTTTTGATGAAGAGGATGGAATAGGAGGTAATGTTTTAATAATTCATTAATTCTAATTTTACAAGTTAGTGGAAAATTAACATTAGAGCATCTTATCATATCACCTTCAACAAGGTTTGGTTACGCTCTTTTAAAGAATGGAGTGGGATTATCAGATTGGGTAATGATAAAGAGCATGTTGTTAAAGGTAGTGGTTCAATGTATATTCAAATAGATGATAGAATTATTAGAACGTTATATGTCTAGTATGTTCCTAATTTTTGGAGGAATATTATTTTCTTAAGTTCTCTTGATAATAAAAGGTATAAATTTTCTAGTAGTAATGTGCAACTAAAAACATAATAGAAGGATAGTTATTACATATGAAATCTATACCCTAATGGCTAAGACATTTATGGGATTTGTGGTTGTATCTTAATCGTTTTATGAGAATGATGATAATACAGAGTTATGGCATCTTAGATTAGGTCCTATTAATAAGTGGGGACTTGAGAATGTTAGATGGTGTTATAACTATAAATATGAAGTTTTGTGAGCCTTTTATTCTTGGTAACTAGAAACAATAACAATATCTTAGTAGAAGTCCCGCTAAGATGAAGGGTCCTGAGAGGTCCAGAAGTACACAACCTTACTCCTAACTGGTAAAAAGACTACCTTCGATAGATTCACATAAAAAAGAAAATTAAAAAAACGTTTGAAGAATGTTTGTGGTAAAAAAAAACAAATAATTGCATAAAAATAACAAAAAATAAGAACAAGACTAAAAAATCCAAAACCAAAATAAAAAGATAAAAATAAAGAATAATAATAAAAATAAAAAAATAACAAAATAAAAATAAAAAGATAGAAAGTCTAATAATACTAATAAATATGTAAAAATAAAATAAAATAAGTAACACAATAAATAATACAATAAAGATAATAAAGGTAGTGAATAATAATAAAAGATAAAACGAGTAAACAAATAAATAAACAAGAAAGAAGAAAAATAAATAAATAAAACAAATGAGCAATTGGAAAAAAATTTATTTAGGCTAAGTAAGTAAATGTTTATGCTAAATAACTAAGGGAGAAATACTACAGATAAAATGTTTAGGTTAAATATAAGACACAAAACTCGTAGGAAAATGTTTAAAAGATCTATGAGCATAAGAAGTAACTCTCTATATGAGAACCTTTACTCGTATTCTAGTTTGTTAAATTTTCCTATTAGTCCTTGGTAAAGCTCCAGCAGAGTCATATCATTCCTCACCATGTCTCCCTAATTCTTCTTAAGTCTTCCTTTTTTCCTCTTACAGTCCCTAAGCATAATCATCTCACATCTTTTTATTGGGGTGTCATGATGTTTCTTCTTAACACGTCCGAACTACCTAAGCCTTGTCTCCTTTAATTTTCCATCAATGTTAGCCACCCTTAATATGTCTCTTACCACTAAATTCTTGACCTTATCTCTTTTCGTGGGTTACATGTCCAACAAAGCATTCTCATTTCTGCCACCATTAACTTATGACTATGTATATATTTGATAGGTTAACACTCCATCCTATAGAGCATGACTGATGTAACTGCTAAATGATATATTTCACCTTTTAACTTAAATGGTGTCTTTTTATTACATAAAACTCCAGATATATTCCTCCATTTAAGCCACCCTGATTTGATACTGTGAACTTTACATTCATCGATCTTGATAATACTTTGGATAATAGATCTTGGGTACTTAAAACACTCTTTCTGTGATATAACTTTTAAACCATTCTTTAACTCCACATCGAATGCGACCTTATGGAAAATTAACACTCTAAGTTAACCTTATCGCCCGAAAAATTAGTATACTGAGTCTCTACGTATTTGACATTTTGGAGGACTTGAGGATTATAATGAAAGGCTTGCCTAGCCAAGTAGGCCCTTCTTCACATAAGCTCTTCCACATCTCAATCTCATTAGGTCCTACTTACTTTCCATGCTTCATCTCCGTTAAAGCTCTTTTAATTTCTTCTCTTGTGATATGTTAACAACAAGTAAAGTTATGATACCTTTTAAACGTGCTAAGATCACCTAAGGAGTTATCTTCACATTAAAAATACTATAAAAGTATCTCTATCATCTTCTCTTGATGTTCACCTTCCCTACTTTATCTTTTATAAAAAAATAAGCTTGACTAAGTCTCTTGCTTTCTATTCCCTAGCTCTTGCTCACTAACTTAAATATATCTTTTTCTCCATATTTGGTTCCTAATTGTTGGTATAATTTCTTGTAAGATTGCTTTTGGCTTCTAAGACTATCTTCTTTGCCAATTTTTAACTTTCTATATTAAATACCCTTTCTACATCAGTGATGCTATCCAATTGAGCTTTACAGAAAACCTTTTTTAACTTCACTTTTCTTTCTTTCTTTTTATACATCTTCATTCCACCATCAAGCCTCTATCTTACTACCCTTAAGACCTTTAGAAACTCCCTAGATCTCCTTAGCTGTTATTCTTAAAAGAGTTGCTAGTCTATCTCACATCTAGTTAGCATCTACTTCCAATTTTCATTCTTCAGACATTAATTTATCCTTAAGTTATTCCATCATTTCCCTTTTAGATTTCACCATCTGACTCTGATACACCTCTAAGGACTTCTATTCTTTCTCCAACCCTTAATTATAATATCTATAACCAACAATCTATGATGAGTTGACAAGCAAATGTTAGTATTTCCTTGGAATTCTTGCAACTAGGTTGATCACTCCACCTTATAAAGAAGTAATCAATTTGAGCCTTCATAATTTTGCTCCTACAAGTCACCAAGTGTTCCTTTTAAAAAAAAAAATAAGTTGGCAACTCAAATGCTAAAGTCTAATAATGTAGTCTCACTATCATTCTTATCCCTAAACTTGAAACCCTTTTAAGTCTATAAATTCCTGACTGAGGTTACCCTTATATGGCCATTAAAGTCTCCTCCTATGATAACCTCATTAGGGGAAATCTACTGTATCACCTTATGTAGCTCTTCCCAAAATTGATGCTTAAGTTATTCGTTCAACCCTACTTAGGTGTATAAGCACACACGATATTGTAAACAACATCTTTTACCACAATATTTAAGGATAACATAATATCATTTGTCCTCTTTTCGCTTACAATATGATGTATGTGTTCGTTGACAAGCAAGATACCTAGAACATTTTTTTACCTTGTATACCTTTAATACTAAAGTTTGAACCACCCTTTAATGTTTTTCACTTTAGCCCTATAAACTTGTCTGCTAGATGCATGCTATATAAATCTCATATTTGCCTAAACTTTCCATTAATTTTAGTGACTTTCTTGTAAGGTTCCCAACGTTCCAGGAATCTATTTGCAATTTGTCAACATCTTCTCTTCTTTTAGAACCAAAATTTACTAAAGGACTAGCCCTTAATCAATCATTAGAAGTCATAGTAACCACTTCTACCCTAGTACCCAACACAAGTTATACAAGACAAGTATAACAAGACCTAAATAATGCTAATATTACTTTAGAGTATACAACAAGTAAAGTTTAAAAAATCCAAATAAAAAGGAAATATACCAAAAACCAAAAGAAAGAGAAAAAGCAATCATTAAAAATAATAACTAATGCAAATAAGCACAGTCTTAAACCTATGAAATTAATACACAATAGTTTTAAGAACTCTCACTAACTCGAAAAGAAGTAGAAGAAAATAATTTAAGAGTAAATTGAGAATATTATCATGCTAATAATGGGTAAAGTAGTAGCTATCATAACCACTTTAGGATGAAGTGTGGTTCAACGTAGAGCATAAATACAAACTAGTTATAGTCAACAGAAAGATGCAAGCTTGAATTTAAGATTTGGATATGTTTCCTGTCCAAACTATTTACCAACAAGTAAAAATAAAGGTGGAATCCTAGATTTACATCCAAAAAAATCTGAAGCCCCAACTAAATGCAAATACTAATCCAGTTCATGGATATATCAACTAGAAGAACAAAATTATATTATATAATTGCTAATAGCCTTCATAAATTATTTAGTTACGTAAAAAGGAATAAAAAATAATAATTAGGATAATGAAAGTTTTGATAGCCTATACATGTAAAAAAGCTAGTAGATCTGAAATAAAAACTATTACTTACATCAGACATCCTTCAAAAACTGGTGTTATTAATGTAAAGCCTAATCAACCAACTACAAAAATAAAGAAGAACACCTATTTCAAGAAAAAATCATATATGATTCTATAAGATACAACCATAAAACTGGGGAAATTGGTAAAAGGCGATATGCATAAGAGGAGAGATTTAAGTTAGATGTTAAGTTCTATAAGTTGAAACTAACATTGTAACTTAAATGATCTTTTAATCTTAAACAAGTACATAATACTTGTAGTTCTTCTAAGAGGAATTAAAAATTGAGATAACAAAGCCCATAAACATTTCTAACTTACAAAACGATTTCAAGGTCCAAGAATAACCATCAAACTTCAAACAAAAAAGAACAGACTAATCCCAAGTGACCAAATAAGACTTGTTCAGGTATTCAAAATAACAAATTAGTTACAAGTGTTAACGCATTAAAAAGCAATTAACAACTAAATATAGGTCATATAGAGCACCCAATACATGTGAAGAATTAACACTTAAAAACTAAAAATGATAATTTCACAACACCAAAGTGACATCTGGGTCTACAAATTAGGCACGTAAAATAGGAGATTACAGTAAAAAATGTGAAAACTAGAAACAAATCATGAAAGGAAAACTTAAAAAGAATAAAAACAATAGCTTAGATCAAGTTAAGCGATAATAGTACTTATAATACACCAAGGGACTGTATAAAACCTAAGGAAGTAAATGCTTCTTAATCAAAGTTTATTCTTCCCCTTATATAGAATTTAACCGTCTTAGGAGAAACAATAATACCTCGCAAATAATTCTCAGATTGAAGAAGAATTGTGATATGCGTTTGTGGAAGAAAAGGCTAATACGACCTTTATTGTTCTTGGTAAGTAGAATACAATGAAATTTCATCCTGATAATTATACTTCCATTAGAACTCTTGATTATGTTCATTTAGATTTATTGAGTCTTGTTTCAGTTTAATGTCATAGTGGATGTAATTATTTTTTCACATTTATTGATGATTACTTGAGAAAAGTACAAGTGTGCTTTCTAAAAGTTTAGGATGAAGTGTTTAGAAAGTTTAAAGGTAGAAGATAAAAACATATCGAAAAATAGGTTAAGGCACTCAAAACAGATAATGGGCTTGAATATTGTAATAAGATATTTGATGAGTTATATAAGAAGGAAGGTATAGTAAAGCATTGCTACTATACATCATATACCATACTAAAATTTAGTTATAGAACTAATAAACCAAATGCTCACACAATATGTTTGATTCATCTAGTCAAATTTTGGATTATTGAAGTAGTTTTAACTTATTTATTAACATTGTTACTTATCTAGTGAAAATGTCTCTATCAAATGAAATAAATTTTAAGACTTCTCAAGAGGTTTGATATGTTACTACCTCTAATTATTCCAGTATGAGGATATTTGGTTATGGAGTATATGATTATAATATTGATGGTAAACTAGAGTCGATGACAATAAGGTTCATATTTCTAGTGTATTCTACTAGAGTTAAACAACATAGACTATGGTGTATTGAAAATGATATAACTCTATGTTTTGTAACTAGTAGAGATATTACCTTTGATGAATTTGCTATATGTGGACAAAGATAAGAGCTTGATAAGCTTACGTGTAAAAAGGATCAAAGTGCTGACCAAAAGGATAAGTTCAAAATTGAAATTCCAAGTAAGTAGTAAATTAGTCTATGGATGTATATGATGAACAATATGAATAAAGTATAGTAATTAAAAGGATACTGAACAAAGAGAGGTTTCAATTGATGTTTTGATGATAATAAATCATAACTACTACTAATAATTTTATTTTTTTGATGAAAAATATAAGAACAAAATGAAGCCATAAACTTAAGAAGATAGTTTTTGCAGTTGATACAGAGAAATTGAAGTGTACAATTAACAAAATGAAGATAAAAAAAGAATAAAAGAAGATTAAGGCTCATTAAGGTCATTTTACATCCTATATTATTAATTTTAATCTCTGTTAATTTGATAACATTAAATGTTTACCATCTATAAATATTTTATTTCACTTCATTGCATAAGTCTTTTTATTCATTCAAAGGGAATGAATGAGGCTTTTAGTTTTAATATAAAAACTTCTTAATCTTTCAAAAAAACTTTAAGGAACATTTTAAGAAGTGTTTAAATCATAATTGCATTAAATAAATTGAATTTCAGCATTTGTAGTTATTCAAATCATGATTTTATGGTGATTAGTTGATCTATATAAGTTAATGATCGATTAATATAAGTTATTGTTAAATTGGATATACCAACTATTTGTTGTAATATTGGTTGTATTAGTCAAATAATATGCTATATTGGTTAGTCAAATACCTATAGTTGACCAGTCTCTCAATAAATAGTGAATTTGTTCATTTAATACACCATGATCGATTACTAAATTATACTGGTTGACTAGTTCTCTGTAAATAGTAGTATAATGGCTAATTCTTAGCTCTAATAGCTAATAAAGTTTCCAAAATACTATAAACATGTGTTTCATTATTGGTTTTAGCATTAAGAAGTATTTGGATGTATTTTACACACATTTCTAAGTATTTTTTAATCATTTTAGCATTGTTATCTCATATTTGTGTGAGTAAGCCTTTCTGGAGTTATCAAGTGATAAAGTGAGGAACTTCTGGTAGATTACAAGCACAATGGAGTTTTCATAGATCTTTAATCAGCTGCTAAATTCAAGATGCACGATTTACCTATGGATCAAACATAAGTTGGGAAATGGAGTAAATACATGGCTTTGGTTTGATAACTAGTTAGACTTAAGCTCCCTTATTCAAAGAAATGATATCACTCAATTGAGGAATAGAATTCATATAAACTCAAAAGTATTCTCTCTAATTTAAAATGGTGACTAGTATGGGAACTTCGGAGGTTTTCCTATGCTTATTGAACATGTACCTCAATTGCTTGAAGGGAATAGAGAAGATCCCATTATTTAGACTCCTAAATTGAACATGTACCCTAGTTGCTTAAAGGGAATAGAGAAGATCTTATTATTTAGACTCCTAACTCGAATGGAAGGTTCACAAACGACTCCTGTCACATAATTCTTTCGAACAACTTAGGAGAAGTTCCTTGGCATAACCTTTTATGGAAACAAACACTTAATCCTAAAACCTCATTAATCACTTGGTTAGAGATTAAAAACAAAATTAGGACCAAGTGTAGATGGTTTGGAATAAATTATTCGACATGTGTATTATGCAAAGAAGCTGAGGAAGATAAAAATCATCTTTATGTCTTATGTAGATATTCTAAAGCAATATGGTGCAGAATTCTGCACCTACTTGCTTTAGATAAGTACAGATAAAAATGGGATAAAATTGCTTTGATTGCAAATAATGTGCAAAATTTACTCACCCCTAAGATAAATAACAAATGGAACTTGTAACTAATGTGTTGTAATGGTTCTGGAGATGATATGTAATGTTCTAACCTCTTTTGGGTCTTCCAATCATATTGTAAGTTAATAGATCGGCAATGAATCAAAACTCATTGTAATGATGGACTAACTTTTTCTGTGATTAATAAAATTTCATTCATTTTCCAAAAAAAGGTGATAAAGTAAGGAATTTTAAGTTGTAATATATTTATTTTGGCATTATATTATTGTACTTGGGGGTGGTTTAAGTGGGAGTGGGATCAAGATTCCTCTTCACCTTGGGAGAAGATTGTAAATAGTTCCTCTTTGTCAAGCAAGATTACACAAAAGTTGTTCTTTGCTTTTAAATAACATTATAGTATAATTTCAAGAAAAGTCTCTGAAGTGGATGCAGGCAAAGGTTATTTTTTGAACCAATATAAATCAATTTGTATTGTCTCTTCCTTATCCTTTTCAAATTATTATTCAATTGATTAATTGATTTATATGAAGTAATTTCTTCATTCTTAGTACATTGATTATTGTTAAATTAAGTAAATTGGTTACAAAATTTTTTTAAATTTTTATATATCCAATTCACCCTTTGAGTGCCATTAGGGACAAACAAATGATATTAAAGCAGGTCGATTAGAATAGTATTTATAACAAAATCCTATAGTAAAGATTATAGTGGTATATTTAGGACCATCATTATCATATTCAATTAAGGCAGATAAAGTATTAGTATGATACCTTTCTTTGACGGTAATGATTACATTTATTAGAAAACTAAGATGAAATTCTTATTAATAGATGAAAGTGTAAACCTATGAGAAATAGTATCAAATGGTCCCTTTATATTTATGAAAAATCATAGATAACAAAATTGTCCCTAAACTAAAGGAAGAATGGGAACCTTAAGATAAGAGATGAATTTCCTTAAATAGTAGGATCGTAACGTCTTATTTTGTACATTAGGAAGAAATAAATTCAATAGGGTCTCTATTTGTGAAATGACCTATGAAATTTGGCATAAATTAGAAATCACATATGACGGCCCAAATCAAGTTAAGGAGAAGAAAGTAAGGAAGCTAATGTCAGATTTGTGAGGGATGAAGTGGTTAAAAAAAAAAAAAACCAACAAGAACACAAAATATCTTGTCATGTAACCTATTTATATATTGAAAAAGCACCTACTGAAAGCATATGCACCATTATACCTTGAACTTGGTCTCCAAACCAAATAGATGATCTCACGACTATATCTCCTTCCTCATGGCTGTCGCTTCTTGCTCACGGTTGTATCTCCTTTGCACCAAGTGAGATGCACTCCAAGGTATCCACGAAAGATCGATTATAAAACCCAAAGGGTCCCAAAGCTAGATGGTGCTTCAAGGGGTTATTATTGATCCTAAAATTCCCAACATAAACTATTTAAATGGGGTTATTGCTCAATGTATGAGCTAAATGACAAAGCTTTTGGTTCTTGTTAGATGGAAGAAGAAATTTGCAAGTTTGGAAGAAGACAAGAGAGAAAAATGAAAAGCTGAAATTGTGGAGAGAGGAAGATGAAAAAACAATAGCAACTCTTTTTCTAAAACCAGAAAATCGAATATCCCTTTTACTTTTTGACAAAACTAGGGTTAAAAGGGTTTCTTGAAAAAGTCTCAAATGCCTTTGTTTAAAAGAAGCAAAGGAACAAAGCTTATGGTTAAAATTCACAAAGGTTTAAACATATCCTTATGTTCTTTGCATGGACAGCCCATGTCCTTATAAATTTGGCATTGTAAATTTCATTTAATTGCCACTTTGTCACTTTGCCACTTTTCCATTTAATCTTATGCTTCAAAATAATTAAGCATTTGACCCAATTGACATATAACTATACCATGTAATTATATATATGTATTAATATTCTAATCTCCATACCATTTACTAGAATAATTTCCATTTTCTAATCAAATCTTTTCTAGTGTGACCTATTAGGATCCATGTCATGTTGACAATAGAATTAAAATTCCTTTTAATTCTATGCATCATAAGCAGTATCTAGCAAAATACATTATAATTATCCAAATGACATAGATAATAAGTATTATACTCAAATCAAGATCGCAAAATTGCTCGTTCTCAATTTTCTTGTCTCATAATATCCTGAATAAATGCAAGATTGGAATATGTCATTCCTACCAATTTATTCCTTCTTGATTTCCAAAGTAAATCATAAATATGATTAACTCCTTAATCATATTACATGCATACAATATTAATTTAGTAAGGGCTCATAGATATTATCCTCATATCTTATATGAGGGATAACGATATTCTTAATGAACATTTATCCTCTACACAAGTCACATATATTATGGCATTATCTGTATAGCTTCCTGTTATAGTTAGCTTTGAACAATACCCACAAATATACACTTCTCATGTAAGGAAATGAATATAGAACTCACGACATGTATGAAACATTAATGACATAAACACAATCCTGATAATGTTTCATTTAAGGTCTATCAAATACCATAATCTCCATTATGTATCTGTGTGATTAAACCGACAATTCCTTATTGAATGGCTTGTAGAACATCACTATCATTTAATCAACACACTAATCTTTTAGTGGTCAATTACTATTCCATGCTAATTACCAAGATTAGTGACATTTTATAGCAATCATTATTTTCATTACAGAGTTCTATAATCTGAGTCCTCAACTCGAATAATCTATAAATAATGAAAACTCATGGAACAAAATTATATAAACCATCCAATTCCTGAACATAACTGTTAGAATATAACCACCTAATGATTGGCTTCTAGATTATAATATTAACAATCTCCCACTTGAACTAGAGCCAATCCAAATACATCTTTATGTATAAGAGCTCTAAGCAAGTGTAACCTCATAACCTAAATACATCATTATGTATAAAGAAAAATACACCCAAAGCGAATCTCTAATGTATCTAATACCATTGATGTAGTGTGAACTATATATTTGGCATGAGAAAGAGGTTTTGTCAATGGGTCGATTGTGTTCCTAACCGAATCAACTCTACAAACCTTTACATCACCCCTCTCTACGATCTCTCGTATAAGTTGATGTTGTCATAGAACACGCTTAGGCCTTTGGTATGACCTAGGTTCCTTCACCTGAGCAATAGCTCTATCGTTATCATAATATAGCTCAATTGGTTCAGCGACACTAGGAATTACATCAAATTCATAGATGAACTTTTGATCCAACATCCCTCTTTGGCCGCTTTGGAAGCAGCTATATATTTGGCCTCGGTAGTGGTTCAGTTATGGTCTCTTGTTTAGAACTTTTCCAGCTCACTGCTCCCTATTGATGATGAACACATACCCCAATAGCAATCTCATATCATCACGGTCAGTCTGGAAATGAGCATCAGTGTAACCCCTTACACGAGCTCAGAATCCCCGCTATAAGCAAGGAATATATCCTTAGACGTTTTTAGGTACTTGAGGATATTCTTGACTGCAGTCCAATGACCTAAGCCTGGAATAGCCTGATATTTACTAGTCATACTCAAAGTGTATAATACATTAGGACGAGTGCATATGATGGTGCACATGATACAGCCAATTGCTGAAACGTATGCAACTCTATTCATCATATCTAGCTTACTAGGTATCGAAGGACACTGGTTCTTATTGAGGTGGATATCACGTGACATGGGCAAGAAACCTTTCTTGGCATGCTGCATGTTAAACCTCTTTAACACTTTATCAATGAGCCTCTTAGATCTATCTCTATAGATTTTAAGGCCCAAGATATAGGTAGCCTTGCCCAAATCCTTCATTGAGAATACCTTCATCAATAAGGACTTGACGAACTCCAACAAATTAATGTCATTCCCAATGAGAGGTATTACATTTATATATAACACCAGGAAGACTATTGCATTCCCACTAATTCTTTTGTACACACAAGGTTCTTCCTCACACATGACAAAATCAAACCTTTTGATTTTCTTTTCAAAGCCCTTATTCCAATTCCGTGATGGATCCTTGAAGCTTGTACACCTTCTTAGCGACTTTTGGATCCACAAAACCCTCTGGTTATGTCATATACACATCCTCTTCTAAATCCCTATTTAGAAAAGCATTTTTGATAGCCATTTTCTAAATTTAATAATCATGAAAATCAATAATTGCCAGAAGGATCCAAATTGTCTTAAACATAGCCATTAGCAAGAAGGTCTCATCATAATTAACTCTTTGAATTTGTTTGAAACCTTTCGCAACTAGTCGTGCTTTGTAAGTAGTCAAATTTCCATTTGTTTATGTCTTCCTTTTGAAAATCCACTTGTTTTTAATAGGTTTTGCCCCAATAGGGAGATTAAGCAAGTTCCAAACCTGGTTTTCATACATGGACTGTATCTCAGGTTTCATGGCTCGAAGCCATTTTTCAAAGTTTGGCCTTTCCATTGCTTCCTTATAGGTCAATGGTTCTTTGTTGTCCAAACTGTCACTTAATGCAGTCCTATATACCTCTCGGGTGCACAGACTACCCTAGTTGATTTTTGTAGTGAAACTATTTCTGATTGACCTTCCTCCACAACTCCCTGTGGTTCAAGTTCAACTTTGAGTTATGTCAATTTAGTTAGAGGTTGGTCATTAGCCTCTTCCACAACTACTTATGGAGTTGGTTGTACTTGACTTCTACTGACAAAAACATCTAGGAGTAGGCCAGCATGGCTCCTATTAGCCTCGTTATCTTGTAGTGTTTCCTGAACTTCTTTAAGTCTAGCATTACTCCCACTACTTCCTCTTACGAGAAACTCGTTCTCCAAGAACACACTATGTCAAGCAACGAATACTTTATTCTTTAACTTGTGATAGAAGTAGTATCCTTTAGTTTCCTTAGGATACCCCACAAAGAAGCACTTGTCTGATTTAGGGCCAAGTTTATTAGACGTTAAACGTTTGACATATACCTTGCAATCCCAAATCTTTAGAAAAGATATGTTAGGCACTTTGCAAAACCATAGAACAGATGTGCTAGGCACTTTGCCAAACCATATCTCATATGGTGTCCTTTCTATATACTTAGATGGAACCCTATTTAGTGTGAATGCAGCAATTTCAAGCATATATCCCCAAAAAGAGATTGGAATTTCAAGCACATATCCTTAAAAAGAGATTGGAAGTTCAGTTTGACTCATCATAGATTGAACCATATCTAGCAAAGTTTGATTTCATCTCTTAGAAACACCATTCCATTGTGGCTTTCTAGGAGCGGCAAGTTATGGGATGATCCCACACTCTCTAAGATAAGCACCAAACTCATGACTTAAGTATTTGCCTCCACGATTTGATCACAAGACTTTAATCTTCTTGTCAAGTTGGTTCTCAACTTCATTCTTGAATTCTTTGAATTTTTCAAAAGATTCATACTTATGTATCATTAAATAGACATATCCATATCTACTGAAATCATCTGTAAATGTGATGAAGTATTGAAAACCACCTCGAGCATTGGTACTTATTGGTCCACATACGTCACTATGTATTAGACCCAATAAGTCACTTACCCTCTCACCTTTCTTGGTAAAGCGTATCTTGGACATTTTGCCAAGTAGACAAGACTCGTATGTCCCAATCAATTCCAAATTGAATTGACCAAGAAGTCCTACTTCTTGCAATTTCTTGATGCGCTTCTCATTTATATGGCCTAGATGACAATGCCACATTATAGTTGTACTTTTATGACTAGTCTTGAGTCTTGTATTATTAACATTAAGGACCTGCTTATCCACCTTAAGTAAATATAGACCATCTTAACACAAGAAGATCTATAAAACAAACCATCTCTATAAATCAAACAAGATCCATTTGAGATGGTAAAGGTGAAACCATCATTGACCAAAAATGAAATGGAGATAATGTTTCGAGAGATGGACGGAACAAATATGCAGATTTAAGTTCTATTACAAGCCCACTAGACAAATGCAACTCAATGTAGCCAACAACAATGACTACAACACTTGCACCATTCCCGAGTTATTAGTTCCCAGAAGAGTTAATATCTCTATTAGCTAAACCCTTTCTTACCTTATCTTTGGATTCGTATTTTGTTTGTACATAATCAATGAAGGTCATCCCCGACATATGTTGCAATGTCTTCAATAGCATGCTCTTACTTCATCTTTCCTTTAATAAGTAATCAAATTTGGTTCCTTTTGATCCCTAGTTTCTATAGGGAACAAAGGACGAAATACAAGCAATTCCTCTATTTAAGTTCTCCTTATTCCTACTCCTATCTCCTCCTTAAGTAATTCCCCAAGTTTGGCACTTTCCATACTTTATCGGTGCAACATCAACAAATTCGCTCATGATCTAGTTACAACCTAAGATCTATTACTATATTATGTTAACTGTTTTTGTTTCGTTCATTTTATCGGTATGCTCCCAGGTACCTTTAATTATGGTCTGTTTGCCAGAATCGAAGGGTATTTCTGTCGAAACCTCCACAAACAATCGAACGGTGGTGATCCTAATCTTGAACTAAGTGACCACCTTAGTGGAGAGCCTTTCCTTCATCAATGAAGGTTGTGTTTCACACCAACTCCAGTCAAGTTTAAGGCCGACCTCCTTGAAGGCCAAGCCCAACGGATTCCTGTGTGCCCACGCAGTGACGCTGCTCATGATAGGCTTAGTTTTAAGCAACTATCACTTGGTTCGGAGAAGTCAAGTCCCTTCGATCGGTTTGCTCAGGTGGTCTTCTCTTCTCTTTATAATAGCTAAGGCCTTTGCTTAAACCTATTTGATTAGATAAAAAAGATTCTTTAAGTAATGGGTTTTTAAAGGAGCCAGCTTACGGGGTAGGCCTCTCTCTGACCTAATAACTAAGATCACCTCCGGCAAAGGGTAAGGAGTGCCTATCTTTATTATTCCTTTCCCTTTTGGATTATCATATTGGCATCTAGTAGGAGCAACTGAGACAATCTCCTTAGGATAAAACTTCAGTGTCCGAGCCTGATCTGTTCCTCTTATATGTTTATATAATCTTCTTTATTTCTTCCTTAGTATAGAATTGAGATTTCCTTTTTTTTCCATCTTTAGTAGTGGAATATGAATCGGTTTCATTCAGCACAGCTGTACTTCTCCCTTTCTAAGCATCCTCCTATCCTTTAGTGCCTACATATTTGAACAAACATGAGCATAAGACTTGGTATCCAATACCCAATTAGAAATAGAGGTAACAAGGTTAATATCAATAACATCTATACCTAAAGAAGAAGATGGAATCTTTCCACTCTTTAAGTCTTCGAGGTATTTGTGACAATTCCTCTTCCAATGTCCTTTTCCTTTACAATAAAAGCATTCAGCATCAGAAAGGGTTGTGGCCTTGGGAGTGATTGAAGTCACCACTTAAGCCTTCCCTTTGCCACCTTTGCCCTTTTTAATAACTTTGCTCTTATTCTTGCCTTTCTTTATCTTCTTCCCTCCCTCTTGAATCGCTAAGACATAAGGAACTCCTTTCTTCATGTCCTGCTCAACAGTCTTAAGCATCCTATAAAGTTCCTCCAAACTCTTCTTCATCCCATGCATGTGGTAGTTCATGATGAATTACAAATAACTTGGAGGCAAAGAGATGAGGACAATGTCTATGGACAAACCTGGGTCCAATGGGAGGCTTAGCTTATCTAACTGCTCCACAAGGCTCATTTCCTTGAGCATGTGAGCGCTGATAGAGGTACCCTCTAACATTTTAATAGCCAAGAGAGACTTGGTCACGTTATACTTCTAAACACGAGCTTGCTCAAGAAACATTTTCTTGAGCTGCTCTGTGATGTAGTACGATGTGTTCGGTTCGAATTTCTTTTGTAATTCGAGCTGTATCGCCGCTATTATGAGGCATTTTACATTAACCTGATCATATGAGTACTTGTAGTACGTGTCAACCAATTCCTTAGTGGTTCCCTCAAGGGGTGGTTCAGGAAGGGGAGGCATTGCACATCAACCTCATCATACGCGTCAACCAATTCTTTTCATTCCTGCCTTAGAACGATTCTCAGACTTCAGTGCCAATCCATAACTTTAGAACCATTAGGGCTCAATTTTTCCTTGTTTAAAATAGAACGCAAAGAGAGAGATTGATTTGACATGATTTACAATATATACAAAAATTTGAGTTAAGTTCATGTAAATATTTTATTTCTAAAAATAAAACTTCCACGACAACTTTTAAAATTAGTCCTTTTTGTAGTAGGTCCAAGATCTCTATCCTTACTAAGAACAAGCCAGCGGCGATATGAAACTTGAACTTAGCTAATTTAGGCAACTCTTTGCTAATCACATCATATGCGACTCTTGGTTTGTTAACATCTAATGTTTAAAAAAAAACTTTTTCCCATAGTCCAAAACTGTTTTGATTCGTTGTTAAGTTAACCTCGCTCTATTTGGTTTGGCATGTCCGACATACCCCACGATTCTTAAAGATGAAAAGTGATGCCCACTAAGTGGGTCTGACTTACCCCAAGACAAGGCATTGATGTCTTGGCCATACAAAACTCACTTTCATCCCTACAAAAACAAGTTAGTGCCACCACAAAAACAACGTTTGCATTTACCTGTATAAGCAATCCATTCACAATTAATAAATAAATCAATTGCAAATATGCAGCCCAAAATATATATACATTTATACGAGTAATGCAAATGTTGTTTTCGTAGTGGCACTAACTTGTTTTTGTAAGACTGAAAGTGAGTTTTGTATGGCCAAGACATCAATGCCTTGTACATTATATTGCTTCCCTTTTGAATGAATGTTAATTAATTAGATTAGTTAATTAAGCAAGTATGTTAACTTGCTTTTGATGTAATTCATTTGTTTGAGGCTTGCATGCCTATTATATTTGGGATGGGAATTCTAAAATGAAATTTTATTTCCTTTTAGAATAATTCTGCTTCGGAATGGGCTTTTAAAATTTGATGCTTTGATTCAACCATAGAGATGGTGAAGAAAACAACGAGTTATGGGAAAAGTCTCCAAAATGGCCATACAAAACTTGCAACATATGTTTGATATCATTTACGATGCTATGAATGTCATAGGCTAGGTATGAACGTATATTAACATCACTGCCTTAAATAAACTAAAAAAATAAAGATTAACAATTTCTCAAGTTATATGGAATAATTCAAAATTTTAATTAATATGACAACAAATTATGTGATAATTTGATCCCTAAATTTTTTAAAGGAAATGTCTCACATAATATTAAGTTATTATCTATCATTACTTTATTCGCATCAAATTATTGATCGTTGGATGATAGGACCCACTTAGTGGGCATCACTTTCCATCTTTAAGAATCGTAGGGTATGTCGAACATGCCAAACCAAATAGAGTGAGGTTAACTTAACAAAGAATCAAAACGGTATTGGACCATAGGAAAAATAAATCAATTGGGTTGCATATTTGCAATTGATTTATTTATTAATTGTGAATGGATTGTTTATACGAGTAAATGCAAATGTTGTTTTCATAGTGGCACTAACTTGTTTTTGTAAGGATGAAAGTGAGTTTTGTATGGCGAAGACATCAATGCCTTATACATTATATTGCTCCCCTTTTGAATGAATGTGTATATATATACAAGTGTAAACTAAAATGCTGGAAAAAATTTCCAGCATTTCAATCCTTGACATTCCTTGCTTTAAATCAATTCTAACAATTAAAATTAATTGTTCCAGATCTTAAAACACAATCAAATCAGTGAAAAGCACCAAATCAATATTATAAGAAAAGGGTTTAAAAACAAATTTATTAATACCTATTAATACACAAAATAACTAACCTATAAGACTTGCAATCAATTAACCATCTTAACATGCATTAGCCTTGCACTAATTCAGTAAAAAACAGTCACAAAATAGAGTCTAAGCTCTGATACCAATGTCGGTTTTATGAGAGATGAAGCAAAGTTGTGAATATTGTACTTGACTTGGTACCAGATTAGATTCTGGTACGGTACTGTATCGGTACCGATCAATACTAGATACTATTTCAAGTAATTTTTTAAATTTATGAAATAATCTTTGAATTTTTTTAAAATCCGCAAAATATTCCATATATTATACATTTGTACTGTATACTTTATAAGTTTACATCAACCCTATCTCTAAAAATCACAATAATAAATAATAATCATAATTAATATAAAATAACAGTAATTTTTTAAAATATTTCACAAATAAATAATAACATTTATTATGAAAAAACAAACAATCATTATCATACAAATACAAAATTAAGAATAATACAAAGTATTTAAAATATTACAATAAGACAAGTTCATCATATAATAAATAATAATTTAATCAAAACATCCAATAAAAAAACAATAAATATCTTTAACTCTCAAACTATTACAATTTATAATAAGAGTTCGTGATGAGGAAATAATCAAGTAGAAGATAAACCTGAAACAAAAACATTTATAATTACATTACTTATACAGAATTTAACGTATACATCAAATATAAGTAAAATTAAAAGAAGAGAAAAAAAAACAAAATCTTGGAATAAAATTCAATCGTCTAAGGCAGATTAAACATTAGAATTCGGTACAAATTTCTCATTTGGTACAAAATCCTCATCATTAAGAGGAGCTTCATCATCATTATCATTCAAATTTAATGCACCAAATGATATATCAATACTTTCCCATCCAAGATTATCTTCCAAGTCATTGACATCTACCAAATTCGGTTCTTTAGAAACTAAATCCACCAAAAGATTAATATTATCAATAGAAATTACATCAGTTGAACTACTTGTACTATTAAGACTCCTAGTAAATAATCAAATTTAATTATTAGAAATTATACGAAATTATATCGAAATTAATAATGATAATAATGATAATAACATACCTTTCCCGAAGCTTTAAATTGTAACGAAAAAAAACTAAGTTATTCAACTTCTTATACTCCAATTTATTCCTTTTCTTGGAGTAAATAAATTCAAATGTGCTCTAGTTTCGTTCACAGCCTGTTGCACTCATGCATTGACTTAAAATCCAAATTGCAAACCTTTTCAATTTTAGAACACCATTTTTGAATTGATCCCACCAAGAAACTATAAGTCGTAAGGTAACAAAAGTAGCATTATAAACAAAATAAAGTGATAATTAATTTTAACAAAGAAGAAAAAGGAAATAACTAATATCTAGAGAAAGTTTTCCTCTTCATCAAGTGGCAATTGACATTTCAAAATCCCTATAAGATAACTTATAAAGCTCCGTTTGTGAGCTTAAGAGATCTTGCATCGTGTCAATGCTAACAATTGTTGTAATAGTTACAAGCATTCCTTTATTAACTTTAGCTTGTTTTAGTAAGATCTAGTCTAAAATAGACATTAGAATTCAAAACCTCCCTAGCTGCAAACAACAGAGAAGAAAGTTATCTTTTCCTTCTCTCCTTAATGATTGAAAGTACAAATAAGGCCAATACGAAGGCCTATGTTTCATATTGGCCTTGATTAATTTTGTCGCTTTGTCTATGGCATCAAAAAAAATAGCCTATTGTTGGCTTTTCTTCACTATCATTGAAGCAAAGCATCGTCACTAAAAGCTCACAAACTTAGATAACAAATTAGCATTGAGACCAAAATTCTCTATCTTCCAATATAATTTTACAAACCTCTACTCTAGTATTAGACCTAGCATGCTGAGATGCAATCCACTTATTAAACATTTGTCTTAACTCTTTCTTTATCGTAATAAAAAGACTGAAGTGATAAGAAATTTGTTGCAAATCTTGTCACAGCAGGACGACATAAATTCCTACCATTGATAAATTCCTTTCTCATTAAATTCAATACCTATGCACGATTATAGATGAACTTGGTTACTTTTTAGCTTTCTGCATAGTCTCATCAACAACAGGAAAATACCTAAGATCTCTTATATTCTCCAGTATTATGTCATTACAATGTGCAACACAAGTAGTTCAAAAAAAGAATTATATGTATTTTGCAACGTTTTTCCTGCTGCTTTATAAGTGGAATCAATGTAAGTAATAAACTGAACAATGTTTTCTAGGCCTACTTCATTCACAACTTCATTAAATATCGCAAACAAAGTCTCAGTATTTCTAATAAGACCAGATGCATCAATAGATTTCAAAACATAAAGCCATTTGTAGAATAAATCAAAAAATTAATAATAGGTTCTTGTCTCCTATTTGTCCAACCATCAAATATGATTGAACATCCATAAGTAGCTCAATTCACTCTTCTTTCTACCAAATAACTTCTAATTTCAGAAATAGAACAACTCAAAAGTTTACCTCTTAAGTCATCAATTGAAGGACCTTTTACCTCTTAAGTCATCAATTGAAGGACCTTTGTATCTTTGACTATAAGAGGCTATTGCATCCATCATAAGTTGATAATAATAAGACTGAGAAGCATTGAATGATGAAACTGTATCATATCACTATCTAGCTACTGCCAGATCAACATTTTGAGTTGCATCTCTTGATTGCGTTGCATTATGAATTAAAGGTTGGGCTCCAAGAGTTGTTCGTGGTGCAAAAAAACTAGTCACCTGCCTTCTTCTATTCATCACATTAGGTTCAGGTACTTTTGTTCGTGGTGCAAAAAATCTAGTCACCTGCCTTCTTCTATTCATCACATTAGGTTCAGGTACTTTTTCTTAGGCTTGAGATGGAATACTACCAGTATCACAACCATTACCACCTTCAACATTTCCACAATCATCACGGAAACTATTAAACAAACTTCCACTACCAATTTCAAAACTTAACCTTTCCCTTTTATCTCTCTCATATTGATATTCTTCAAGCAATGGTTTCATTTTCCACTTTACATAATGACTTACATTTTTACAAGGTTCCACATCTCCTTTAACCTAGCTAAATGTTTCATTAATCTGGTGATTCCTCCACCTTTCAAATGCTTGTTACGAAACAAGCAAATAGTATGGTTCCTTATACCAGGAACTAATACAGCATGAGCCCAAGCTGGATCATTGTATCTTTCTGAAGTAGGTTGATCATGAGTATTGAACTTCCTTCTATTTATCCGTAAAAATAAATGGATACAAATATCAAAATAAATAACACATAATTTCATTACACAATATGCATATCCATCTTACATAATATAACTCATTTGTATAATTACATCATACACAATTCAATTTCATCGAACACAATTCACTATAAGTCAGAAACTAACAGTTTAATTATTCAACATATATAATTACAAAAAATATACATAAACAATTTTCATTTCCAACAATCACAAAAAATACATAAACAATTTCTATTTTCAACAATTTCTATTTCCAACAATAACAAAACATGCATAAAACGATTTCTATTTCCAACAAATTTCAACAATTTCTATTTCCAATAATCACAAAACATTCATAAAATGATTTCCATTTCCAACAATCACAAAACATACATAAACAATTTCTACTTCCAATAATTTTGAACAATTTCCGTTTCCAATAATCATAAAACATTCATAAAACAATTTCCATTTCCAACAATCACAAAACATACATAAACAATTTTCATTTCCAATAATCACAAAACATTCATAAAACAATTTCCATTTCCAACAATCACAAAACATACACAAACAATTTCCATTTCCAATAATCACAAAACATTCATAAAATAATTTCCTTTTCCATTAATCACAAAATATTCATAAAATAATTTTCATTTCCATCAATCACAAAACATATATAAACAATTTCCATTTCTAACAATTTTCAAGCATTTCCATTTCCAATAATCATAAAACAATTTCCATTTCCAATAATTTTCAACAATTTTCATTTCCAATAATCGTAAAAATATTCATAAAACAATTTCTATTTCCTACAATCATAAAACATATATAAACAATTTCCATTTCAAACAATTTTCAACAATTTCTATTTCCAATAATCACAAAACATTCATAAAACAATTTCCATTTCCAACAATCACAAAACATACATAAACAATTTCCATTTCCAATAATCATAAAACATTCATAAAACAATTTTCATTTCCAACTATCACAAAACAAACATAAACAATTTCCATTTCCAACAATTTTCAACAATTTCAATCTCCAATAATCACAAAACATTCATAAAACAATTTCAACTTCCAACAATCACAAAACATACATAAACAATTTCCATTTCCATCAATTTTTAACAATTTCCATTTCCAATAATCACAAAAATTCATAAAACAATTTCCTTTTCCAATAATCACAAAACATACATATGTCAAAATAAATAACACATAATTTCATTACTTATATAATATAACTTATTTTGTATGATTACATTATACACAATTCAATTTCATCGAACATAATTCACAATAAGTCAAAAAGTAATAATTCAATTATTCAACATATATAATTACACAAAATATACATAAACAATTTTCATTTTCAACAATCACAAAACATATATAAACAATTTCTATTTCTAACAACCACAAAACATACATAAACAATTTCCATTTCGAACAATTTCAATTCAAAGTTTTAAACATGAGGATCAAGTTGAAGGGTATGATATGATTTACATAATCGACAACTAATGAATGGCATATCTTATACAATTGTTCATACAAATCTATTCATAATATGATGGTCAAGTTGAAGGATATAACTTCTTTGGAAATGTTTTTTTTTCCCTTATTCAAAGCTCTGAATCTTCTTTTCATTTTTAATAAACCATAATATTGTATACACCATTCTATATTTAGTTCTTAAATATATAAGTTGGTTTTACGATTTTTAATTGACATGAATAAGTTTAAGTATAAATGGTTGGAGCCAACAACATGTTCACAATTTGAAAAAAAAAATCCTTCTGGACACATTTACATCAATACTTTCACTCATTATCTATTATAAATCTTTATGATAGCCCACACATATATATTACCAAATTATTCAACATATTTTATACTCATTTAATTATTCACCCAAATCTAATTCCCAAATACTATCATTAACTACAACCGAATTACTATTAATTTACAATAGCATAATTTTGTACTCAATTAATTATTTACCTAAAGTCAATGCCCAAATACTAAAAATGAAATACTATTTCACAAAATTTAAGAATGTGTTAATTAATTATTTAAGTCTTTGCAAGTTTGCAACTTTAATATTCTCGGTTTAAAATTTTAATTTAAGTTGTTTCAACTTACAAACTTTCGATTGAATCAGCTCAATTCAATCAACATCATCACATATTCACATCAGGTCATGCATTTTATTCATAAAAAAACTTAGCATAAATTTCTCTTAATGGGTTAAACTTAAACCAATCCACAAAACCAAACCAGAAATCAACCAAACAATCATTCAACTCCAATATCCAATCCAACCCATGCCAGTCATAAAACCAAAACAACACCTTGACTCATTCAACTCTAATATTCAAATCACAAAACCGTGAATCTTTCAACTCCATTATCTAACCCAAATAGATGCAAATCACAAAACCAAGTTCCAAACAATTCACAAATCCAAGTTCCAGTTGGATCACAAAATTTAATTCCAACTCTCAACATCCAAGTTCCAACTGATTCATGATCAAATATGGAAATAAGCAGAAAAAATAAAAAAATCAAAAACACCTAAAAACCAATTCACAAGGTTTGGGTTTTAGGTTGGGTGACAAGTCACAGCTTCGAATGTAGATCTGGGGCAAGTAGCAGCATTCTCTCCTCCTTCAGGCATTCAGTGGTGGCGATAGCGTGGTGCGATGGTCCTCGTGGAGGAGTGTTGAAGACGGTGGCGTGTTTGAGACTTCACATGGAGGAGCCGAGGATCTCTGATGCTAGCGTAGATCGGGAGGATGATGATAGTTGTCGAGGAAGAAGTAGCACTGCCATAGGGGGAGTAGCACTATTAGAGATCAAAAGGAGAATGAGAGAGACAAAATGACGGTGAGTGAAAGTGAGAGTTAGTGAGTGAGAGAGGGTGAAAAAATGAGAAGAAGGAAGCTTCGGGTGTGGGAGGGTGAGGCATGCAGTAGAAAGTTTTTTTTTAAAGGTTTACATTTTAAAAAATTACAAATAAGTCCTTACTATTGTTCAAATTTATGGTACTGGTCAGTATGTGGCTGGTATTTTAGATACTAGCTAGTACTGAACAAAAGCTAGCGGTATCGACCGGTATCTTTGGTCGGTACCTAAATAAAGAATACCGTTCTGTTTTTCAGCTAGTACAGTACATACTGGCTAATATAGCCTAAGGGTGTCAACGAGTCAGGCTGGCCAGGGTAGTGGATGGCCCAACCTAACCTTACCAAAAAACTTTTCGGGACTGAGGTTGTATATTTATTTTAAGAGAATTTTAAAAATTCGTAGTTGTATTTTTTTAAATTCATAAATTATAAATTATAGCATAACTATTTATAGGAAAGTGTAAGATGAAATTGCCTATAAATTATAAAAAAATATTTATTTAAATAAAAGATATAAAATACGAACAAATATATATTTATTGAAAATATGTAGCAATGATAATATTGTCATAATTTTTCCCTACAAATAAGAGAATTTAATTTTAATGTTGTAATTTTATTATAACAATTAATTATAATGTAAATGTAAAAAAAATTATTATCTAAGTACAATGAATTTATTTCAAATATTATTTTTAAGTGTTTAATAAATTATTATATTTCTTTTTAATATGATTTTTAAAAAATAAGTTTATTAAGTTTATAATATAATATTTTCAAACTTTTAATGTTTTATAAATTATGTACAAAACTCTTAATTGATGTAGTAGCTGTACTTATAGTTATTGTTGATTTTTTAAAACTTATATAGTTGTATAAATATTATATCTTTTCATATTATATCTATTATTAAGTAATCTTTGTAAAATTTTATATTTTTATTACACATGTTAAAAGAAATTAATTAATATCATGATTAATCTTACCACATTTAAACTTTTTTATCTTATTTTCATATTTACACAATATATACATTATGCATATATGTATTTATATTAGTCTTAAAATGAATTAATCACTTTATTAATCATAAAGTATCACTTCCAAAATAATATATAAGTAATTGAGTTATAAAAACAAATACGTATAGTATATTATATTATATTGAAAATATCTATTATTTTAATAAAGCTAGAATAAATCTTATAAATGCTTTTAATATGTTTTCATAAATTATTATTTTTATTACTTTTGAAAATATTTCTTTTACCTTTTTCTAAAATCATTATAGTCTAATTAATCTAAAATTATATTTATAATTTTTCTCCATCCTAAATTCTAATATTAAAAGATTCATTCCTAAGTCATTCTAATTAAATAAATAAAAGTTTGTTAAGAGTAATTCCTTACTCGAAACCTTGATATAAGTTTTACTTTAAATCCTTTTCGTTCTTAGAGTGTTATAAGCATATCATATTTAAAAAGCTATTAATTTTATCGAATATTAAATTACAAAATATTTATATCTTTTTATTTAAACCATTTAATATTTCATTTGAATAAAATTATGTCATTAGATGAAATTAAATATGTCAATTTGAGCCCGGCCCGACCCGCTATCAACGGTTTTTGGCCTGGTTTGACCGGCCTATGGGCCGGGCCACCAGCTAATTATGTATGGCCCGTGGACCGGCGGGCCGAGCCACGACTCATGAAGTACGGGCCACAGGCTAGGGGTGAATGGGGAATAGTGGACGGGCCGAATCGCGGGCCGATCCAACCGGCCCGGCCCGTGGCCCGCCCACCACAATTTTTTTAAATTATTTATTAAAATAATTAATAAATAATTTAAGTAAGTTAAAAATTTGTAATTAATTTAATTCATAATTTTAACAATAACTTTTAACTTGTTAACTTATTAACTTTTCATATAAATTTCTAATTGATTGAATTAAATATCCTAATTAATCATACCATTACATACATCTGAATAACTTTATTGTATCATAATTAATTCATTATATGTTGTTATAATTTAAAGTTGTCATATAATACATATATTAAAAAGAAAAAAGTGAA
>JAOSBN010000007.1:28027538-28044534 GCA_027563595.1 Erythroxylum suave
TACATGGAGGGTATGGACCATTACCCAAAACTTGGGTATGAAAAAACTATTCAATCAATCATAATAACCAACCAACCATTATCATTCATTCCATTCCTATTGATTTATTCTCATTCCCCTTAACCAAGCACCCCCTAAATCTTTTTCGTCCTTAAAGTGTTATAAGCATACCATGTTTCATAAAATTTATAAAATTTTTTCCTTTTTTCTTTTTAATATATACATTATGTCACAACTTTAAATTATAACAACATATAATTATGATATAATAAAGTTCTTAATTTATTAAATATTAAATTACAAATATTTATATCTTTTTATTTAAATCATTTAATATTTCATTTAAATAAAAATATGTCATTAAATGAAAGTGTAACATGACTAACTACTTAATGTTTTAATTAATATTTCAGGTATAATCAGCTAAATATTAACACAATTTGTGTTAAAAGTCATTCAGTCAGGTTTAGATTGAAGGGTGCTACATACATTTGCATATCATTAATGAAAAATATATTTTAAAATTAAAATCTTGAGATGTATTTATTGGTATGATTAATTAAGAAATTTAATTCAATTGATTAGAAATTTGTAAGACAAGTCATTAAGTTAACAATTGTAGTTAAGAACTTCAATTCAATTAACTACAAATTTTAAATTTACTTAAATAATTTATTAATTATTATAAGAGAGAATTAATAAAACCAAATTCATTAACTATAGAAAATTTTATTGTACATGAATGATTATTTAAATCATTTTACAAGAAATGATACAATGTACAAAATTAAGATAATATCACGCTAGATAGATTGGAGAGTGGGGACGGAGAGAGCATCATCTAATTGACCAATTTGTACTAGTTGGTAAGATCGTCAACAGTTTAAATCCAATCATCTGTATATCCAAATATTATCATCATCGTCGTCACCTAATTCGAAATCTCGCATTGAAGCAGGGTCTGGAGAGGTCCGATAGTACGTAGCCTTACCCCTACATAATAGAGAAGCTGTTTCCGGTGGTCCCACATGCGAATGAGACAATATATGAATGATGTAGGTTACAGAGAGAGAAAAACCATGTAACTAAATTTTCAATAAATACATAAATAAATAGGATTAAAAGATTAAAAAACATAAAAAAAACTATGCAAATGTGCCAAGAAAATTTTAAAAAAATAAATAAATAACAAAAATGTGTTAAAATAACTAGATACATAAATAAGTAGGATAAAATAATAATAAATACGTAAAATAGAATAATATCCCTACCAGAGAAACTACCAAACTTTATTTAAGAGATGCAAGTTCCACAGACAAAATTAATAAAAAATGTAAGATAGATATACCTGACATGCTGCAAAATTTTTGATTATTTAATAATAAAAAATCCTTAGGAGCACAGGAATCAACTTTGGATATTTTATAACCATTTCCTATTAGAATAAGGATTCTTAGAACTATAAATACGTGAGTAATAAGCTATCCTAAATCTTTTATACAAATTTGAGTTTTCAGTTAGAAGTTCTGATTCTTAAACACAAGGAGTGATTCTTAGTTTCCTGACCTCCGTTGTTCACGTTTTTCACTACAATCCAAATATTATATTTAGTAATATAATATTAAAATAAAAAGAATATTTAGTAATGTAATATTATATAAAAATAAATTTAAAAATATCTTCATCTTCATGTACTTGATCAAAATAACCTTCAATTGGTCGATTAATTTCACTAGTCCCCTCCGCATTAATACCTGTGACTTAGGAAAATAAAAGACACAATATTAGGTAAAATAATATAAAGATAGATAAAATAAATGTATTAAAAAGAAAAGAATTTACCATTAATATATTCATTATTTAATAACTTTGAGCACACATAAGGGCTTCTACAGTGCAATAATGAAGTCAACCATGATGAGAAGTAATGACCTGACTACTAGTACTAAATGCAGACTCTGAAGCACAAAATGAATGATGGAATAGCTAAGAAGTCTCGTACAATGACTTGCAATACTGGATAATTATGTGTAGATGTTTTCCACTATGATAATATATCGAATGACTCACTTTCGGTTTCAGGAACACAATATGTGGAAAAATATTTATCTAACTCTGTCTTGTAAGAAATCCTAACCCTTTTTTTTCAAAAAATTTGGAAGAGAATATTTCAATAATGTTCAAAAGAATAAGTCCAACTTGAAACTGAAGTCGAAGTTGAACTACCTATAGCACTACTAAGATTCCAATCATGAGTTTGTTGCATTCTAACTTCATAATCATTAAACAATTGATATCATAATTGTTTCATGGTACTTAGATGCTCTTGAGCTTCACCGGTGTACAATGCATTATAAATATATTCAACTTCGTTTATCTTTTATCTCAAGTCCAACACATATAAGAATTAAATGTCTCCACCATTATACTCTGCCATAGTCCAAATCACTATATTGGGGTCAAACATCTAGAATGATAAAACATGCTTTATGTTGGACATAGTGCTAAAGATACGGTGCGAAATTGAATATTTTGTTCCTAAGAATGATTCAGTCCAGTTATTGAATAATTTCAACGTCATACCAAGTTCTCTAGCCAAGTCTCACTGATCCTCTGATGGTACACAGGGATACTAAGAATCTCTTTCAGCTAGTCCAATAAACAACTGAGCATATGGGATTGTCATCTCTAACATCTTAAAGGTTAAGTTCCATCTAGTAGGACAATCCAAAGCCAACTTCTTTAAATTTGGAATGCATAAAATTTGTGCACCGAGTCCAAAAGTTTCGACTCTTTTAAGAGTTGCACTCCAATATAAAACACTATTCTGAATATACTCTATTGCTTCCTTTATTTTCTCAAACCTAACCTTCACAATCAAGTTAAGAATATTCATAAAACAACACATATGAAATAACTTACCTCCAACTAATAAGCTTCCAGCCCACATCTTACCCTTCAGCTTCTCAATCATAGCATCATTTGTGCTACAATTATTGACTGTGATGGAGGATACTTTGCTGTTGATATTCAAATTCATCAAACAATCTTTCAACATGTTTGTCAATTTTTCACTTATCCGCAATGTCAGAACATAAATGAACCTATCATAAAAAAGCATACCATCATGAATCATAAATTCATAAAATAATAAAAAAAGTAAATAATAACAATATTAAAGAATATAAATTACCTCAAAAGCCTATTACATGATGACAACCTGTGTCAAGTGTACTGCAAAATTTACCTGACTCTACACACTAAAATTTGTAGTTATGGTGAGCGGGATCGAATCTACAAGGAATGATCTATTAATTTCATAACAAAATTAATTAATGCAAGGAAAATATAAAGGGGGTTTTGGATTTTAATCAATTTCAAAATTAAGTAAAAAGTAAACTGTCAAAACAAATTAAAACAAGCAATTGAAAATGGGAAAAGTGCCAAATATAAGTAAGATTCGATTCTAGGGTCAATCTCAGCCTAAACACAATCAAGTATATTCCATCATCCTAACATATTTACAATTCTCTTAGGACTATTGATCTGAGACTAATAGAACGCTCTACTAATCTAGGTTTTCCCTTAGGTCATATTTAGTTGAGATACGATCATTAATTAAACCTAACTACCGAAAAACCTAGGATACGATCTTTATATTCAATTTGACAGCTGCATTACAAATTGGAAAATGATCAATATAGGCAGTAACCTCACACGATCAGGTTATCTAACTTATGTTATGTTGTTCCTAATGATTAAAAATCATTAGACTCTACTCACAAACATCAAAAGTAATGATCATGGATTATATTCAATGTTTTAGCAATAGGTTCGAAATAAAACAATCAAAATAACATATTAAGATCATTTATCTGAAAACCTAATCCAATCAACAACAACAACACAACAATCCGAAAAGAAATTACAACCTTAATGTAGGAAAAATAGTTTAACCGTGACTTGGCATCGATATTCCCGCTAAACCAGTGTTGGGAAGCTAGCCTTTCATCTCCATCTTCAAGCTCCGGCAATTAACTTTAGTAGCCTCCATTTATATGAAAGAATTTGAAGAAAAAAAGTGATCACCGAATTCCTTCCACAAGTCTTTCCATTTTCTCTATAGCCACCCTTCTTTTCTTCCCATTACCACTCCTCTATCAATGCAGTTTGATGGGATAATTTAACGTTGGAGTTTTTGGTCCATTGTCATTGTTCACGTATCTCCTTCTTCTCTACCGCAAGCTTCAATTGTCTCCTCCTCTTCACGCATGCAGCTCTCGGTTTTTCCCTTATTCTTCACGCACTTTCTTCCTTTCTTTTTCAGCTCCCACGCCATTTCCGACTCTCTATTTCATGCCCATCTTTGTTTCTTTTCTTGTTTCGGCTATTGGTTGCTCACGTATTTAGCATCTATCTTCTTCTCTACTCATAAGCATTCGGTTGCTCCTCTCTTTCACGCAACTCTTTCAATTGTTCCTCTCTTTCACACCTCCTAGCTAAGATAAAACTCAAATGAAGCAGCCTCCTCACGTTTTCTTCACTCTCTAGCTTCGGTTCTCCTCCTCTCTTTCAGATGTCCCTCGTTGTTTTTATCTCACTTTTAGCCCCTTCAATCGAATGCTCCCTCCAGCTGACACACTTCCACACACCTCTCTTCTTTTATTTCATTGCCAGCCCCTAAAAGTATCTGCTAGGTTTTTCCAAAATAAGAATCATGTTGGACAGGTGTACCGTGTGATGCTCCTCTCCTTTCAACTAGGTTTCCAAAAAATATAAATCATCCGTTGGACAGGTGGCTAATATCTTTTGTCTCCATTCCAACTGCCATCTGAATCTTTTTAGTTTTGCCTCACATGTTTTCAACTCACATTTTTCTCTTGTTTCAACCGCACATCACACACCACACACTTACATGTTTTTGCTCCTTTCTTCATTGAAAAGTTGTTTACAACCCGTATGGCAGCTAGGATTTCCATAAAATAAATGTACAGCTGTTATGTTGTTATGCTAAATCCATGCAAACGTGAGCTACTTCATTGTTTCTCGTTCTTAATTTTCTTTTCCTTACTTCCTCCAATATTTCTCATTCTTGCTTCATAAAGATAAAGAGTACAGAAATTGGAAAAATGGTTTAATTCTTTCACTTTTAGAATGTACCTAAAATCAAAATGAGCATCTTAAGCATTTCTAAGTTATTAATCACTAAGTGTAGAAGGCAAAATAGATCAACATTTAAACATATATCACATAACTTCCAATCATTATCGATATAATGTGCCGTCATCACCATGTAACCCTTTTTTGGGTATCGGCTGTCCATATGTCTATTGTTATGGCAATTCATCCTTGACTACTCAACAATGCTCTTAATATTTCTCTCTTCTTATCCTCATAAATTTTTAAAATATCATTCCTCAATATATTTCCACTTGGAACCTTGAAATCATTGTTCATCTCCAATAACCATATTATTCATCAAAATTCTTAATCTATGGTTGTCAAAAGTTGTTACGATTATTTCATTATTTCCTTTCATAAAATTAAGGGTCAAAAATGTTTTACTATCTTCCTTCTAGTATATGATTTCGTATGTCTTTTTAAATGAGACGTTCCACCTTTCAAACCACTTAAATACAACTTTTGAAAATAATTACACTTTGATTTTTCAATTCCATCAGTCGATATAATCTTCTTAAAGAGATTCCAAAATTCACTTTTTGTTGACTAACTTGAGTTCTAATTGAACTTTTATCCTCACTTGGTGTCGAAATAAAAGTTTCCATTTATACCTTCGGTATTGGTTTAGAATGCTCAACTGAAAGAATATGCTCATCCATCTGACAAAAAACATATAAATACTTGAGATTAGAAATAGAAATGTATTAGGAAATGACAAATACTTAATCAAAATACTTTGCCTACATTCTAGTTAAAATATTTCATATAAAACAAAATGTTTAAGAAAATCAAAGAATGTCCAAACTTTGATTATGCTACAATGTCCAAGTAAGTTAGGTTGATCATTTAGAGGATTAATACAAAGATGATAAAGGCATTAATTTCATATTCATATGCACATTATAAGATATTGCATCAGTTATGGTTTACCTTACAAGAAAGGTGATAAAGGCAGGTTGATTAGATATATATAGTGAATTCGTAGGAAATTTGGATGTCATAAAGAATACTTAACATTATATTTCAATCTAGGATTAAAGAAAGTTCCTTGGAGTTCAGAAAAGCAACCTAGCTACAATGACACTTTCACTAATAAAAGCAAATTACGTGACTATCACTTTTAATTCTTGCTAAATGACATGGATGAGAAAAGTAGTCACAAAGCTGGGAACGGAGTATAAGGAAGCAACACTAATGCATTCTTTGGCCATTAAACTTCAAAGGATCATTTGTTTGTTTTACAGAATGACTAATATTATCATACAAAGTTCTCAAATTAGCCACATCACATCTCAAAACAACCAAAAAATCAGATTGACGAAGAGAGATGAGAGATTACCTTCGACATTGCCACGACGGATGATATACGACGAAGAAGAGCGAAGGAAGAAAGTGAAACAAAGAAGAAGAACAGAGAAGTGAAAAGTGTTGTGTGAGTAAGAGTCAAACTGCGAAAGAAACTGGGTCACTCGGTAAGACAGTGAATGAGGACAAAGGGAGATGAAGGCAAGCAGGAGGCTGAGGGCCGAGCGTGCAAGGGAGGGAGCCAGCTAGGTTGGGTAGCTTTCATTTAATGAGAGGCAAAACAATATCATTTTGTCTCATATTTTATTAACTGCCTTATATCTTAAACGAAGTCGTTTTATTCTTAAAGCAAAATGACGTCGTTTTGCCAAAAGAGGAAATATTTTAGGCATGAACAAAATGATGCCATTTTGTAATAAACAAAATTACATTGTTTTGTTTGTGACTCTAGGTAAGTCTGGAGCCATACAAAAAGCAAATTCGTGTCTTGTCATTCACTATAGAGTAATAGTATATTGTATTCAACATTATAGTGTAAGAGCCTATTTGGTTGAGACAATTCGTACAATTCTTAGACTTGATGGTACACTTAGATTGGATAATATAACAGTAATAACTTATGTAAAGGTTTTTAAGTATTGTGGAAGGTTTAAGAATATTAATCCCAAATATTTGATGCTGCAAAGTCATGTAATTTTTATACATAAAATGGTAGTTGATCATTTTAACAAAACATGTACTTAAAGGCATATTTGAGAGACACAGTAGAGATTTAGGAATGTATACGACTTAAGATGTATAAACACATTTAATTAATGCATTAATAAGATTAAATTTTTTTGTTATATGGTAATTAACTCACTATTAGGCTTAATTGACCGTCACAATGAACAATTGTCTTATTTTTTTTCTAAGCAAATAAGATGGGATGATAAATTACATTCATATTTGAATATTTAAACTAGAAAAAACTATTTTTGTGCATGTAAATTAGTTTAATTTTTATGGAATATCAACTTAGATAGAGTTAAGATAAGGTAGATTGCGGCCAAAAAATATATATTTTCATATTTATATGTTCGTTAAAGTTATAATATATTTTTCAAAAGCATTAGATGGATGTTAATTTAAAATAATTTAGTGAGTAGAGATTCTAATGATGAAATTGAACATGATAAATTAGTATTTTAAATTATCTTGAAAAGAACTAATTAAACTACGATTGGAATTTATCACCCTGATATATAATTCTCTATTTTGAGAGGAAATTTAAGGGATTGAACCCTTTTGCATTTTTGATAATTAAATCCAGGCCACACCACTACTTTTGCGTTCTAAGTCTTCCTTGAAGCAAAATACATTAAGACATATTTTAATTACGGAGAACTGACCTAATTACAATAGAATTTTAAAAGCAATGCCATCGTGCTTCAGACAAATTGACATAAAATAATGATGAAGTGAATTATTGAATGATGCCAATGAAATAATACAAAATCAATAATGGCGATTAGGAAGGGACCTAGAAAGTAGTGCTCCTTGTTGATTTTGATTTATAATATTTCAGTCAAAGCATAGACTTTGAATTCGATTTATTCTTCACTTGGTTAGGCCCCCTTGTATAATCAATCCTTTATTTACAGTAATGAAAGACTAAGGTAGACTTTAGTGAAAAATTAGCGAATAAAAAATATTGAAAATTAATTTAAGATCTATGAATATCTAATTCAGACAATTGGTAACTTCAAGGATTTATTACAAGTTTATACTTAATTTATATTATTAATTTGTGAAAAATATTGTGTAATTTGAGAGAATTATTTAAAAAATTAAGGGCTTAATATCTTAAATTTTAAATTTTAAAAATTATTAAGCTTAATTTATCACTTAATTTAAATTTATGAATTTATTAAATAAAAATCATTGTTTCATATATTTGAGAATGTGCACTGTATGAACGGAATAAGGCAAGGATATGGCCTATGGTAGGGAACTTATATTTTAAATTATATGATTAGTTAGCATTCAATATCAATGACATGCTCCTATCGTCCTTAAAAATTTTATATTTTGCACGATGGATGACATTTGAATATAATCCTTTCAGTATAAAATTTCTGGACAGCACCTTCTTCGTTGCCTTCGTCAAACCCATGTAATTCAACTCAACTTACTCTAGTAAACAACCAAACCCATGTAACGGCCCTCCATAAAGGCAAAAGCGACCATACTTCCTCCATTCACATTCATGAAATGATTGAAATATTGAAGTTGTACATTAACGTCTAGTTTTCTTGAATTATTTATTGTTTTATACGATCCAAGAGCAACACAAAAAAGTTTTATCCTTTGTTGGCAGAGGGAGGAGCCTGATAGAGTAGTTCTGTTATCTTTCCATTTTATGAAACCAACCTCTAACTGTTGATCAGTGGGTTTGGTTTCTGTTATCAGGAGTTACGTTATCCCAGTGAAGGAGAGTTTCTCTTCTTTAGAGAAGTTAAGGCCATGGCAGTTTCACTCATAGCATCTTCTGCTACTGGAGCTGGACTAGATTTGCTTCTTGGTAGCTTCTTAGATCTTGTTGTAGAAGTGACCAAGAAGAACATTCTTTTCCAGCCCACCTTGAAGCGTTTGGAAACCACGTTAAAATCCCTGCAGCCAAAGATCAAGCAAATAGATGCCTTCAACTTAGTGATGGATCGGCCGAAGGAAATTGATGGTCTCAAAGAACTGATAATCAAAGGCCGGAAACTGGTTATCAAGTGCTCAAACACCAGTCAGTACAATTTTGTCATGAAGCCAATATATACCGAAAAGCTTCTCGAGTTAGAGGAAGAGATTCGTAGGTACATCGACATCGATATGCAAGTTCAACAAACTGTAGACCAGAAAGAGACACTGTTTGACGTGAAACAGATCGGTCTCGAAGTGAGACAGATAAGCGAGCACTTGAGTTCCATTAGAACAAATTCTGGTTCTTTCAGTAGAAGTGGGTTTATAGGTGTTTGCTCACCCCCTGGACTCAAAGGAGAACCTGTTGGATTAGAGGCTCCGTTGAAAGAACTGAAGAGAAAGCTGCTTAAAGATGAGGTTCCATTGATTGTGTTATCGGCTCCAGGAGGATGTGGAAAGACCACAATGGCTCTGGCAGTTTGCCAAGATGAAGATATTCTAGGTATCAACTCTATTCACTGTTCCAATCATTACGTGTCTATGACTTACTTCTTTTTTGGGTTCTCTTTTGGGTTCTTTTTCTGGGTCTTTGTTTTCTTCATCTTCTATGCTTTCAGTGAACTGAAATGGAAACTCGCATAAGGTCTATTTCTACGGAATTGATGTAGAGAAGTGTTTAATAGTGATAACTTGTTAGCTTGAGATTTCTATTTAAAGTAGCTTAGCACATCCATGTATATTGCTTCTGGACTACGTTCTTAGCTAGAAAAACTTGAAATGGTAAATACCTTGGGACAAGTTTTGTAGCTTTCTCATTTTGTTTTCATGGTTTGGCAGACAAATTCCAGGACAACATCTTCTTCATCACCGTCTCAAAATCACCAAGCCTGTTGGTCATTGCAGAAAGATTATTTCAGCATAAGGGCCAGAAGCTGCCCAAGTACAGAAATGAAAATGATTTAGTTGTTCTCCTAGAAAACTTTTTCAGGAATATGACACCACGGCCTGTACTCTTAGTGCTTGATGATCTTTGGTCAGGATCTGAATGCATCCTTGATAAGCTCAATTTCCAAATTGAAAACTACAGGATTTTGGTGACATCAAGATCTGAATTTTCATCATTTGATTCCACGTATAAGTTGCGGACTCTGAATGAGAAAGATGCGATGACTCTTTTTCGTCAATCAGCATTGCCACAGGGTGGGAACTTTTGCATCTCAGATGAAGATGTCAATAAGGTGCAATTGCAAAACTTTAATCATGAATACTCATATTTGCTTGTTTTGGTTGATTTTCACTTTCCTGACTGAGTATAACAAACAATTGCGGAAAATGCTCTTAAATTAAAGCTGAGAAATTTAATCCCTCGCTAACTTTGCTAATGAGAATAAGGTTACTTTTACTTGAATTATTATTGGTTCAGACGGTCTATTCTTGAGAACTATGCATAAAGCTTAGTGGGTGATCGTCTGGAATAGAGCAAATTGCGATAAAGGATGTAGTAAATTCTAATATAAGCTATAAATCTACATTGCGGATGACCCCAAATGCCGCAGTTTGAGAAACCTTTTTCCTTTTGAAACAACATGTTTAACAGTGAAACTTGGATGCCATTATCCCCTGTAATCTGGATTCTGGAAAATGTTACTAACTTTAAGTTATCCCTGCAGATCCTGAATAGCTGTGGGGGATTCCCACTAGCCATTTCAGTGATTGGCAAATCTTTATGTCGCAAGTCTGCAGCAGAGTGGCGCAAGAGAGTTAAAGAATGCTCTAAAGCTTCTGCAATCCTGTCCAAGTCTGAATTTGGTATTCTTGAATGTCTTCAAAGCAGTGTGGATGCTTTGGATGAAAAAGTTGAGGTCAAGGAATGTTTCATAGACTTAGGTTTATTTCCTGAAGACCAAAGGACTTCTGCCGCTACCCTTATTGATATGTGGGTGGAATTGCATAAGATAGATGAAGATGATGCAATGACCAATTTGCATGAACTTTGTGATCGGAATCTCGTCGATCTTGTAGTTATGAGGTAGGCTGTCGCTAGCTATTACTTTAGTTGCTTGCTGCTATACGCTACAACTTTATAAAGTCAAAGAGAAACTAACAAGGTGAAACCAATAATCTCGGAAAAGGTTGTGAATATTTACATAAGATGCCAATTGGGAGAGAAAAAGGAGATGAAAATTGTCATAGTTGACATAATTTTGAATAAAACTAAAAGCTATCTCTTGATAGTCACTTTCTGTTGGGTTTTCCTGATGAATTCCCACTTTATTTCACTACAAGTGTGCTTGGTTGTTTATCTACTTCACTATTTTTAGCTTCGATAAATGCATGAAGGTCACCGTAATGATAAATAAAGTTAATCAACTCCTTTCCTTCGTCAGGAAAAATTCAAGTGATGTTGAATGCTCGTATAATGAGCACTTTGCTAAGCAACATGACCTACTCAGAGACCTAGCTATCCGTCAAAGCGACTCAGGAAGCATTGAGCACCGGAGAAGACTTTTTCTGAACATCACTGGAAAAAGAGTTGAACCAATGCAGCTGCTCATTGATGCCAAACTCTTATCAATCAGCACAGGTTGTTGACTCTATTTTCATTTTACCTTAAAGTTGATATACACACGTACTCCTTATGAGTTAAAGTTTCTGAACTCTATGGCTTACACAAAAGTATTATATGCGCAGATGAAATGTTCACATCAGATTGGTCTGGCCTACAACTACAGGCACCTAAAGTTGAGGCTTTAGTTCTAAACATTCGCACAAAGAACTATACCTTACCCGAGTTCGTGCAAACCATGATTGACCTCAAAGTTTTGATAGCTACAAGCTATGTTTTCTCTCCAACTGAATTGAGTAATTTCGAACTTCTTAGCTCTCTGTCCAGTCTCAGAAGAATTAGATTGGAAAAGCTTTTCCTGCCTTCCTCATTGCTGTCATCCTTACAGTTGAAGAACCTTGAAAAGATATCACTGGTCATGTGTAAGATCAGACAAGCTTTCAGCAGCATTCCAATCCGGATTTCAGAGGCGATGCCAAATTTAACAGAGATAATTATTGACTACTGTAATGATTTGGTGGAATTACCTGCTGGATTCTGTGACCTTTTCCAGCTGAAAAGACTCAGCATAACCAATTGCCACAAACTGGGTTCATTGCCTGAAGACCTAGGAAAGTTGGTGAACATGGAGGTGCTACGACTCAACTCTTGCATCGAGTTACTAGAGTTGCCGGAATCAATTGGAAGACTCCAAAAGCTAAGAGTTCTTGATATATCTGACTGTTTGAGCATGACAAAGTTGCCAGAAACCATTGGAGGGTTGTTTAACTTGAAAAAAGTCTTCATGATAGATTGCTCAAACTGTGAATTGCCCCACTCGGTTATGAATCTTACCCAATTGAAGGAAATCACGGGGGACGAAGAAACCGCTGCTTCATGGGAAATTTTCAAGCCTTTTCTGGAAGATTTGGAAATAAAGGTGCATAGAGATTTCAACTTGAATTGGCTCCGCTAGTACGGTGTTTCTGATGTAACCTGGTTTTGTAGCTGGATCATTTAATTTCAATGTCATTCCCTCTTCTCTTAGACTTGTACTTTTAGAAGCTTAACAGTCTTTGAATATCACACTACAACGGCCAAATTTTGCTTATCGTTATTTGCCCATTCGGTAATTTCAGTTAGCTAACTTGTTCGATATTTAAAAAGATAATTGTTTACCCCTCCCTCCCCTGTAATGATTTTAGTACGAATTAACATTACGAAAGTTCTTTGCCAAAAAAACTGGTTTTTACTGGATTAGAAACTTCATTGAATCCGTAATAGTCATATCCTTCATTAAAGTACAAGTTTTTACATTACCAAAAAAAGTAGAAATTTTGATGGTTAGTACGGAGTTGAAATTATAACAATAACAATTAAAAAATTAATTGATCGCGATATCTATAAAAATATATACATCCTTATCCTATAAAAATATTAATTAGCAAAATTATGCCCGTAACACATATTATATCATCGGGAAATCACTGATACAAGTCTAGCAATTGTTAGGCCATCTCTAACTATTGCACCAAATTTGAAGTTAAATGGAATATTTTCATAATCTTTTTACACTAAATTTGGTGTTACTCCAATCATTATTAACCTAATACACCAAAATTTTATAAAGAATATACCACAATAATTTAGTTATTAACTAACTTAATTTATATTTATACAACCACAATAATTTAGTTATCAACTAAATTAATTTATATTTATACAATAATTTTTATTTATTTATTAAAAATTAAAATAAAATCATTATTCTTAATTAATTAATATATGTTTTATATTAAATTAATATTTTCAAGTTCTTTAGTTTTCCTTTTAAGTTGATTGATGTAATTTTAGTTTAATTATAATCTCGAGTCTGATTTTCATTGTAATTCATTTTAGTCTTGTTGTAATTTCAAATATTTTGGATGAGTTTTAATTTTTAAAATCAATGGTGTGGTTTAAATTTATGTACTTTTTATTTCAAATTATCTTTTTATTTTTAACATATTTTATTAATGAATTTATAAAACTTATAAATAAGAATTAAAAATAAATATTAAAAATAAATTTAATATTATATTCAATATTAGTCTCGTTTTAAATGTCTCAATAAGATCTTTATAATGATATATTTTGTGTAAAGTAATATATATTTTAAATTTAATTACTTAGTAAATTATGTAAATAAATCAATTTGTAAAAAGAACATAAAAGGAATATATTAAAAAGTAATTGGATAAAGTTATTTTTTTGTACTTTTGGTATTTGGTGTGTTACTATTCATTGCACCATTTTGGTGTGAAGATTTAGTGTCTTTCTTGGAGTGGATTTATTGCCTTTTTGTACTTTTGGTGTTTGGTGTGTTACTATTCCTTGCACCATTTTAGTGTGAAAATTTAGTATCTTTCTTAGAGTGAATTTATTGTACCAAAACACCCAATATTTTAGTGCCTTGGTTGGAGATGGCCTAAAGAAACTGAGCAGTAATAATTGCACAGTCTTACTTACTGTACTGCCAAATGAAACTAGCAGCTGGATTGATTTAGAGGTTTCGACTTTCGAGGCCAAGTTCATATCTGGCGCAGTTCCTAAGCACACCTTTAGGAACTTTGAAGGCTCTAGAATGCTTGAGAATCAAGAAGTTACCTTAAGGACATTACACATGCTAGGATACTGTAAAAAGACTAGGAAGTAGCCGCCAACAGTAGTGGATCTTAAGCATTTGCAGCAGGTGATGTGTGATGAAGAAACAGTTTGCTTTCGGGAACCTACTTCTAAGTTACTTGAGAGACAAACATAAGTTTTAGATGCTATGCTAACAGTTGCTCAGTATCTATATATGCATTAAGTTTTTTATTATAAATCTGTAATTGAATAAAAGTTGTATTCAGATTTAGTTATTGATGTTGATTCTGAGCTTTTATATTGATAGATAGATGAAATTATTGAATTAGTTTCGTAATCTGATTTGATGAGCTCTAAGTTATACTTTATTGCTGAATTTAAAATGTTAATTTTTTCTTGAAATTTAGTTTGATTTTTTTTGGACAATTATTTGCATAGTAACCTGCTTCTTTACATAGTCAACATCTACATTTTTTCTTATTTTCAGGACAATATTTGTTTTTAGGTTTATATTTATGATAAGATTTTCGTCGGAAATATTTCTTATAGAATTTAAATTTTGGTCTAAATCGTTGAGATGGATATTTATACCATTTATATTTTTTATATCTTTTTGGATTTCTAAAAGTTTGAGATTGATTATTACATCCATACTGTTGAGGTACTTCTGAATATTTTGAACAACATAACTAAATTAAGAATTCCATCTGGTCCTAAAGTTACATGTTTAGGTGTGTACTCGGTGGGAAATTTTCGAAATTTACTATTTTCTGTAATATCTAAAATGACTTAATTCTTCTTCTGTTTTAATGGTTTTATAATCTCAATTATATTTATGTCAATTTTCTCTTTTTCATTTTTCTCCACTTTGACTAGATTCAGGTTGCTCTGCTGGGTTATGTTGATTTGTGTAAATATCTTGATCAGATTTATATCCATAAATAATTTCATCTTGATCTGTTATAAGTTTTACAGTTTCAACTGGTAATTTATTATGTAAGCATTTATGGGCCGTCGTTTGTAGACATACTTGTATCCATGATTATTTGTTTGATAGATGTTGTAAACATTATCTTCTTGATCAAATTGATTCCCTCTCTTCTTCCTTTCTTTTATGTGTTTCTTCAACGATTCAAAATACCATTTCAATAAGTTTTGTATAAACTTATATATCACTACCAACCAACATATCGTTTGGTAATTCAAAGAGAGAGGGGAAAGGGTCATTGACCCATTTGAGATCCATTATTTAATACCCAATAACCATTATCTTGGGTGCTATTCATGGGACTCAAATCTATAACTCACATGGGCCATTAAATAATCTAACATTCCCTTACTTGGCTCATGTTACAATTTGGTGATTCAACAATAAAACTTTAAATGCACACAATACATGAAATCAATCAAGTCATCCTTAATAGAATTAAGATGATGGGATCATAGCGGTCACAAGTTATACAACATGATCCCTTCCATGTATCACATAATCAACTCAATTCATAAAACTTTAAGTAGGCAATTCTGTAATTTGTTATCTCACATAAACAATTATTGTATACAATATGATATGGATAACAAGTAAATGAGCAAAAACAAATATTACTATAATTGAATTCACAAATGTCCTAACAATTCGAGCAAGACAATCATATGTATATATACATGTTAGAAATCTATGCTAATAAGGACTTATCTATAAGGCCCATTTGTTCAACATAGCCAACAAATGTTTTGGGTAGTAAGCCTTTAGTTAACAGATCCGCTATCATTAGAGCTGTACCAATATGCTCAATTGACACTTTATGTTTTTGCACTTCTTTTACAGACAAGTACTTCAAATCCATGTGTTTTTCACCCTTGGAATACTTGTCATTCTTAGAGAAGAAAACAGCTTCGGAATTATCACAATAAATTCTTAATGGTCAAGCAATACTGTCGACAAGACCAAGACCTAAGATGAAGTTCCGCAACTACAATCGATGAATTTTAGCCTCAAAACACGCCATAAATTCAGCCTCCATAATGGAAGTAGCAATGATTGACTGCTTTCCACTTTTCCATGAAATTGCTCCTCCAGCTAATAGGAACATATAACCAAATGTAGATTTCCATGAGTCCATACAACTGGCGTAGTTTGAATCCAAGTAACCTATCACTTCGAGATGGGTTGATTTTCTATATGTGAGCATATAGTCCTTGGTGCCTTGTAAATATATAAGGACTTTCTTTGCAGCTTTCCAATAATCTATTCCAGGATTGCTTTGATATCGGATGAGGATTCCAACATCAAAACTGATATTTGGCCAAGTGCATGTTTGAGCATACATTAAACTCCCAACTAATGACGCATAAGGAATAGACTCCATTTCCTTACGTTCCAAATCATTTTATGGACATTGCATTTGACTAAATTTGTCTCCTTTCTGAATTGGAACTATCCTTGCAGAGCACTTTTCCATTTTAAATCTTTATAATATTTTCTCGATATAACCTTTCTAAGACAATCCTAACAATCCTTAGGATTTATCACGGAAGAGTTCTATTCCGATCACATAGGATGCCTCACCCATATCTTTCATTGCGAAAATATTAGAAAGAAAATTCTTGACATCATGTAACAAAACCATATTATTCGTAGCAAGAAGGATATCATCAACATATAGA
>JAOSBN010000007.1:28044634-28060584 GCA_027563595.1 Erythroxylum suave
TGAAAAATAAAATAAAAAGTTTAAAAAGCATAAATACATATATGCATAATATACATATGTTGTAAATATGAAAAATAGAATAAAAAAGTTAATAATTTATTAATTTTAAAAAATACAACAACAATTTTTAAATTTTATTTTAAAAAAATTTAAAAATATAATAAAAGTCTGGGCCAACAACAGCTCGGCGGGTGGCCCGTGGGCCGGGTGGGCTAGGCGGGCCTGGCCACGGGCCTCTTCGTGGGCTAACCATCGATGGACCAGCCTTTTGCAGCCCGCTCGGGCTATGGGCCAGGCTCGCCCGATAAAATTTTTCGACTGGTCAGGCCTGGCTTGCTAGATGAAATATAATATCACTAACTTCTTAATGTTTTAAGTAATATTTTAGCTATAATGAGCTAAATATTAACACAATTTGTATTAGAAGTCATTAATTCAGGTTTAGATTGAAGGGTGCTACATACATTTGCATATCATTAATGAGAAAATACTTTTTAAAATTAAAATCTTGAGATGTATTTATTGGTATGATTAATTAAAGAATTTTAATTCAATTGATTAGAAATTTGTATGAAAAGTCATTGAGTTAATAGTTATAGTTAAGAATTTCAATTCAATTAATTACAAATTTTAAATTTACTTAAATAATTTATTAATTATTATAATAGAGAATTGATAAAAACAAATTCATTAACCATAGAAAATTTTGTTGTACATGAATGATTATCTAAATCATTTTACAAGAAATGATACAGTTTACAAAATTAAGATAATATCATGCTAAATAGACTGCAGAGTGGAGGTTGAGAGAGCATCATCTAATTAACTAATTGTACTTGTTGGTAAGATCGTCAACAGTTTAGATCTAATCATTTGTATGTACAAACATTATATTTAGTTATATAATAATAAAATAAAAGGAATATTTAGTAATGTAATATTAAATAAAAAGAAAATTAAAAATACCTTCATCTTCACATATTTGATCAAAATAACCTTCAATTGATCGATTAATTTCACTAGTCCCCTCCGCATTAATACCTGTGGTTGTAGAAAAATAAAAAACACAATATTAGGTAAGATAATATAAAGATAGATAAAATAAATATATTAAAAAGAAAAGAATTAAAAATAAAGATAGATAAAATAAATATATTAAAAAGAAAAGAATTTACCATCAATATCTTCATTATCTAACCAACTTTGAGCACACATAAGAGCTTCCACAGTGCAATAATGAAGTCGATCATGATGAGGAATAATGACTCGACCACCAATACTAAATGCAGACTCTGAAATGACGATGGATGATGGAATAGCTAGCAAGTCTCGTGTAATATTTTGTAAGATCGAATAATTATGTGCTGTCATCTTCCACCTTGACAACATATCGAACGACTCCTCTTCAGTTTTAGGAACACAATATGCAAAAAAATATTTATCTAACTACATCATATTGTAAGAAATCCTAACCCTTTTCTCTTTCAAAAAATTTGAAAGAGAATCTATCAATAATGGGTCAGAGAAAATGTCGAATTTGAAACTGAAGTCTGAGTTAAAGTACCTGCATCCCAATTATAAGTTTGTTACATTTTGACTTCATAATTATGAAACAATTGATACCATAATTATTTCATGCTATGTAGACACTCTTGAGCTTCACCACTGTACAATGCATTACAAATATATTCAACCTCGTCTATCTTGTATCTCGGGTCCAACACATATAATACTACAACAATATCTCCAACCTTAGACTAATAAAAATTAAACTTCTCTGTCATCTGCCACTACATTGGAGTTAAACATCTACAATGATAAAACATGCTTTATGTTCGACATAATGCTAAAGATACAGTGCGAAGTTGGATATTTTGTTCCTAAGAATAATTTAGTCCAATTATTGAATAATTCATACAAAGTTCTCTAGCTAAGTCCCATTGATCCTCTGATGGTACATAAGTATACTGAGAATTTTTTTTAGCTAGTCTAATAAATAGCTGAGCATATAGGATTGCTGACTTCAACATGTTAAAGGTTGAGTTCCATCTAGTAGGACAATTCAAAACCAATTTCTTTGAATTTAGAATGCATTAAATTATGCACCATCTTCAAAAATTTTAACTCTTTTAGAAGTTGCACTCTAATATAAAACACTATTTTGAATACACTCTATTGCTTCCTTTATCATTCCAACCCATCCTTCACATTCAAGTTAAGAATATAAGTAAAACAACGTATATGAAATAACTGACCTCCAACCAATTAGCTTCTAACTTGCATCTTACCCTTTAACTTCTGAATCATAACATCATTTGTGTTACAATTATCGACTGTGATGAAAGGTACTTTATTTTTGATGTTCAAGTCCATCAAACAGTATTTTAACACGTTTGCTAATTTTTCACTTGTATATGATGTCGACACATAAATGAACCTATCATGAAAAAGCATATCAACATTAATCATAAATCCATAAAATAATGGAAAAAGTAAATGATAACAATATTAAAGAATATAAATTACCTCACAAGTCTATTGTATAACTTCTAATCATTATCAATATAATGTATCGTCACCGCCATGGCCTTTCTTTTTGTTATCGGCTGTCTACATGTCTATTGTTATGGGCAATTTGTCCTTAAACACTCGATGATGCTTTTAATGTTTCTCTCTTCTTGTCTCTATAAATTTTGAAAATATCATTCCTTAATGTATTCCGGCTTGGAATCTTGAAAGTCAGTTAGAGTGAATTAAGAAGTATCCTGAATCTTTTTCTTTCAACCATAGATAATGGTTGTTCATCTCCAATAATTATATTGGCCATCAAAATTCTTGGTCTATGGTTGTGAAAAGTTTTACGGTCATTTTATTCTTTCCTTTCATAAGGTTAGGGGTTAAAGATGTTTGACCTCTTAAAACCATCTTCCTTCTTGTGCATGATTCCATATTTCTCTTTAAATTAGATGTTCCACCTTTCGAACCACTTGAATATAACTTTTGACAACAATTGTACTCTGCTTTTTCAATTTTGTCGGTTGATATAGTCTTCTTAAAGTGATTCCAAAGTTCACTTTTATATAGACAAACTTGGGTTCTAATTGAACTTCTATCGTCACTTGGTGTCGGAATAAAAGTTTCTACTTCTACCTTCAGTACTAGATTAGAACTCTCAATTGAAGGAATATGATCCATCTGATAAAAAACATATAAATACTTGAGGTTAGAAAATGATCAAGAAAAAGAATGTCCAAACTTTGAATATACTAGAATGTCCAAGTAAGTTAAGTTGATCATCCAAGTAAGTTAGGTTGATCATTTAGAGGTACAATGGTAAGTTACCGCATCAGTTAGGTTGATTGGTTTTATTTTTATTTGATTATGCTAGAATGTCCAAGTAGAAATATCCTATTTTTATTCAATAAGATATTTCTGTACAAACAAATTTATAGCAAATGAGAGACAGCCAATATAGTAATTTAATAAACGAATAAATGAGCAATAAATAGAACTTCTTCTGCCATGGTTTAAGTCATGGCTAGTTGATTGAACCCTTCTATTTTCTTAATTTCTAAATCCATAGACAAGGTCATCATCCATTAATTACATTCATCCAATTGTTTCTTCACACTTAATCTTCGATTGCGAGGAGCATGTTTGAGACTAAGTGTTTGTATAGGAGATAGTGAGATGCCAATGACCACTGTAAGAGACAACATACAGATGAGACTACATGTTTGTATTGAAGAAAATGAGATTCCAATTAGCACCATAAGAGATAACATACAGATCTTTCTCTTATCCCATACATAAATTTTGCCATTTGTCCCAATTAACTAGGTAAGCAACATTTTTAAAAAATTAAATAGATGTACCATATATGTAACGTAATTAAATAGAAGTTTGACTTATCTTTATTAAATATATTTATAGAAAAAGACAAGATAAATTAGAGAAATCTTTACCTTTGTCACCTACTTGTAGGACTATTGTAATTTTGGCATTCAATAGTTCAAAACTAAAGTTATGAGAGTTGATTGAATATTGTAAAATGATTGAGAAGAGAATTTAGCATCCGTTGGCTTCAGATGACCGAATAAGTTAGTGATGCTTTAAAAAAGAAATGTATCATGATAAAAGTTGAAATTAACATAAAATTGGTGTTTCTACTAAATTGAATTCCTTAAACTAAATTGGGGTTACAGTCATTTACTTTTGATTCTGAGTATGCCTGTAAGTTTCAAGTATAATAGTCATATAGGGGAAAGCAGCTAACTGAGACTTACAAGGCCTTTGTCCTATATATAAAGATAAAAACCATGTGAAGAGTATCAAAAGTTTATTTTAGGCCTTTTTAGTTACCATCTACCATCATATAGAAAGGAATATAACAACAATAGGCTTTTCTAATCCAATTTTCCAAGAACTGCATTTTCAACATTCAATGCAACTCCATCATAACGTTTGTCAGTGATAAGCAATATAAGATGAAAGTTCTTATGCTGATGGCACTCACAATCAAACTCCACGTTATCAAACTTTCTTAAGAGCTAATCACTTTATAGGAAGTTTACAGTCTCTTGGATGTTTTTCTCCAAGCAAGAACCATAAACACTATTTCTAGCCTGCCCTGCCATGCTAATCTGAAGTTGGAATGTTATTCAAGAATGGTGGGTTTTAATGACACCCATCCAGTACTCAACTTCAGCAATGAAGACCACAAAAAGTTTGAACCAATAAAGAACATTACTTCTCTTTTCCCTAATTGATCCAGGCACAGGCAATCCCAGATGCATTGGTGTCATTAAACATCGATCCACATATTGAAATACAATTAAGAGAACAACAATGTGAAAAGGAAGGATAAAAAACTATAGTTGATATTTGAAACTAAAACTTATATAAAACAACTAGAAAAAACAATCTCTGCGACATTTCATCAAGCGCATTACAAAATTATCCCATATTCCTAATATTAACATACCAAGTTCTCAAATTAGCCACATTAGTTCTCAAAACAACCAAAAAAACCAAATTGTCCAAGAGAGAATGAGAGATTACCTTATTAAGTACATTGGACTGTTCACTGATGGTTGTTTGAACATCGGTGACTTTGACATGCACATGACACTGATGATAGATGATATGCGAAGAAAAATAACGAAGGAAGAAGAAGAAAAAAAGAAGAAGAACAGAGAAGTGAAAGCAACTGAGTGAGGGGTTGGGGATGAAGGGAGATGGATGGAGGCAGGAGGAGGCTACTGAGGCCAAGGGGCGAGTGTTGAGCGAGCAAGGGAGGAGGCTGGGCTGGTGGTTAGCTTTCATTAATGAGAGGCAAAATGATGTTGTTTTTACTTGCAACAAAACAATGTCATTTTGACTTGTTTTTCATTAATTGTCTGATAACTTAAACAACATCATTTTACTCTTAAAGCAAAACGATGTCATTTTTTCAATGGAAGAAATATTTTAATCATAAACAAATGACGTCATTTTGTAACAAACAAAACTAACATCGTTTTGTTTTAAGCACTATACAGACCACGGACCGGGCCACTTGACTCGGGCCATGGCCTGGCCCAGCCACTTTGGTCCATATTTGACCCGCGGGCTGGTTTGACCTGGCCAAACCCGTTAACCCAGGCCAGGTAGTTTTTGGCATCCCTAGTACCATCTGGTTTGGAACAATATTCGTTCCCTTGGGCTGAAGTGGTTAAAACAAAAAAATTAAACCAACAAGAACCCAAAGGATCTTGTCATGCAACTCATTCATATACCAAAAAAGCACACAATGAAAGCATATACACCATTATACCTTGAACTTGGTCTCCAAACCAAATAGATGATCTCACGACTATGTCTCCTTCCTCATGACTATCTCTTCTTGCTCACGGTTGTGTCTCCTTTGCACCAAGTGATATGCACTCCAAAGTATCCACCAAAGATCGATTAAAAGACCAAAGATTCCCAAAGCTAGGTGGTGCTTCAACGGGTTATCTTTGATCCTAGAATCCCAAAAAATAAACCATTTAAATGGGGATTTATTGCTTAATACATGAGCTAAATGGCAAAGCTTTTGGTTCTTGTTAGAAGGAAGAAGAAATTTGCAAATTTGGAAGAAGACAAAAGAGAAAAATGAAAAGTTGAAATTATGGAGAGAGGAAGATGAAAGAACAGCAATAACTTTTTTTTTAAAACCAGAAAAATGAAAATCCCCTCTTAGTTTTTAACAAAACTATGTTTAAAAGGGATTCTTGAAAAAAATCTCAAATGTTCTTGTTTAAAAGAAGCAAAGGAATAAAGCATAAGGTTAAAATTCTAACATATTCTTTTGTTCTTTGCACGGACAACCCATGTCCTTATAAATTTGGCATTGTAAATTTCATTTAATTACCATTTTGTCACTTTGCCATTTAATCTTATGATTCAAAGTAATTAAGCATTTGCCCCAGTTTCCATATAACTATACCATATAATTATATATATGTATAATTTTGTTGAGCAATAAATTTATGGGATATGTCATACATACCAAATAAATTTATCTAGGATTAAATTTGTTATCTAATAAAATTTATTCTAATACCATATGATGACCAAAATAATTTTTGACACTTAAAATTAATTTTTTTGTCATATTCATAGCTCCTTATCATTTACTAGAATAATTTCCTTTTTCTAATCAAATCTTTTCTAGTGTGACCCATTGGGATCCATGTTATGTTGACAATAGAATTAAAACCCCTTTTAATTATATACATTATAAGTGGTATCTAGAAAAATACATTATAATTACTTAAATGACATAGATGATAAGTATTATACCCAAATCACGATCCTGAAGCAAAATTGCCTATGTCAATTTTCTTGTTTCGTAATATCCTGAATAAATGCAAGATTGGAATATGTCATTCTTGCCAATTTATTCCTTCTTGATTTCCAAAGTAAATCGTAAATATGATTAACTCCTTAATCATATTGCATGCAAACAATATTACTTTATCAAGGGCTTATATCTTATATGAGGGACAGTGGTATTCTTGATGAATATTTATCCTCTATATAAGTCATGCATATTGTGGCATTATCTGTGTAGCTATCTGTTACGGTTAGCATTGGACAATACCAACAAATACATATTTCTCATGCAAGGAAATGAATATCTCATACCATAGAATTCACGACACTTATGAGACATTAATGACATAAACACAATCCTAATAACGTTTCATTTAAGGTTTATCAGATAGCATAATCTCCATTATGTATCTGTATGATTAAACCGATAACTCCTTATCAAATGGCTTGTAGAACATCACTATCATTTAATCCATACACTAATCTTTTAATGGTTAAATAATATTCTATATTAACTACCAAGATTAGTGACATTTCAAAGTAATCATTATTTTCATTATAGAGTCTACAATTTGAGTCCTCAATTTGAATAATCCATAAATAATGAAAACTCATGGAACAAAATGATATAAACCATCCAATTCATGAACATAACTATTAAAATACAACCACCTAATAACTAGCTTGTAGATCATAACACTAATAGCTAATACATAAATATAAATTGTTTCAAATGAAGCTTGAAACCATATGTAGTATATATATATTAGATTTATTAATATTATTAATGCTCTCAAAGGTCTTAGAAAGACCTATGCTAATGTCAAAATGGGAAGAAATTTATTTATGGCACTTTCCAAGATGTGCGAAGCTGAAGTAATGAGCAGATAAGAAGTTAATGACCTAACACATTGCAATTGGAGGAATTTATTGGATCTCTTCTTGCATAAAAAACAAGTCTCTAAGATATGTAAGCAGAAATGATGCTTAAAAAGAAAAAAATTTAACATTTGAAGCCTCAAAGGAAGAATTGAGCAAAGAGTAAGACACATCGAATAGTGAAACTAATGAAGAAGATATTACCTTAGTCATTAGAAAATTCAGGAAGTTCTTAAAAGAAGAAATTCTCCAAAATAAAGAATTTCAAAAAAGGTAAACGTGAATTACAAAATATAAATCCTCTAACATTATTTTCTTTGAATGTAGAAAAACTAGACATATAAAGTCATAATGTTCTTTACTCAATTATAATGAAAAATATGAAAGCAACTATAAGAAGGAGAAGAAGGACAAAAAGAAAGTACTTAAAGCCTAGAATTGGAATGACACAAATGAATCCAAAAATGAGCAATCAGAAGGAGAGATAACTTATATGTACTTTAATACTATAAAGATGATGAGGTGACAGCTGCAATACATATGATAGTGATAGTAAGTTTAAGATATGATAAATTACTCAAAAATTTAGAAATCATAAGTAAAAAAGGAAGAAATTATATTCCAAACTTAATAAAGTTCAGAAATATTTGGATACATGCATGAATGAGAATAAAAAGATTAAAAGTGTGTATAGCATTAAAGCATCCAAAAATATTAATGACAATCATACATTAAAACATGAAAAGGAGATACTGAAAAAAGAGATCAATAGTCTTTATGATTCATTATCTAAATTCACTAAACGAAGTGAAAATTTAGAAATCATGCTAGAAGCTCAAAATAATTCCAAAGATAGTTATGGAATAGGATACAACAATTAGAATGAAGTCGATTACAGAACTACGTATGTAAAGGAAAAATAATTGTATAGTGAAGAAACATTGGCTAATGTGACAATGAGTATAGAGCATCCACTTATAAGCATATGCATGCATACATCCACTATGATTAATTCTAAAAGCAAGCATCATGCTTTTATATATGACTCATAACCTAGGTGTAGAGTTCAACACTCTCAAAGGAAGAGTAGGAATAACCTCTATAATAATATGCAAACCCACTCACTTCCCTTTATACCTCAAAGAAGCTTGCATCAAGCCTTCATTTAGATTAGGTATCATATATGTAATCATGATAGCTCATTTCACTTTTTAGTAAACCATTCGAAACCTTCAATGTACAAAAGAAGTTTTCTAATTATGCATATATATATATAGAATAATAAGTAATTATTTATGCATCATCATCACTCATATAACCTAGTATGCCATTTTTATGGTAGGTTTGGACATGTTGATTAATTTTGTTTTCTCAAACAAAGAATGATAAGCAAACCCTTGAAATTTTAGGCTGACAAGAAGAAGGAGCCTAACAATCGAGGAAACAAGTTTATTTAAATACCTAAATTATAAGTTTCTTAAAGAGAAAATGGTGTGTATTAGAAATGATAATCTTAAATTGAGTTTTATTTTTGAAGATTTTACATTTTTTTATCTTAATGAATCTAAGAATGTATTGAAGACGTTATTGTAAAATATTAAAAAAATAGTCTTTAAAGAGAGGAAGATTGATCAAAGACTCTTTAAAAGAAATAATTATTGAACTAAGTGAGGATGAGATGCCTCTAATGGATTGTAAACTCAAGAAGAATGTTTGTTCAAATTATTCATGAGTAATGTTCACCAAGAGATAATTATTAATTCATGCTTTATAAATTTGTCACATATTGCTCTTATTTATTAATTTTATTATAAATCGTTTGTGTTGATTGTTTGGGTTTGAATTATGAGTAAGATTTTTAACTTTTTTAATACTGTGAACCTTAGTACCTAAACTTAGAGACTATATGTAAAATGAGGTTATCAAGTTACAACTTATATCAATTGGGCAATAATTTCTCTACACCATTAAATAAGGATAAATTGGTCGATCCTCTTTTCGATCACCTATGTAAATTGGTTGATTAATATCTTCAAATGGTTGACTAATGTCCCATTGTCTACAACACTTTTCTTTCAAGTGAACTTAAAAATATATCAGTTGCATATCATAGTTAACCACACCAATTGTTGGTCGACCAATATAGCTTTATGGTTGATCAATATAGAGAGTTGAAAGCAAGATTTTATCCTCTTCCTCATCTATTTAGAACTACTTCACTTATCATATCCTGAAAAACTTTAGTCAACTAGTCTTCATGATTTAAGAGCTTTCTCCTTCTCTTTTCTTCTCTTTTCATGTTTTATGTTTATATCTTCAAAAAGCCTAAAAACAATTAACTCTTTCATTTGAATAACAATATCCCTTAATTCATAAAAATTTCTTTATATTGTATAAATTTGAAATGTTGTCATTTTTTTTAATTTGGGAATTTTTATATTTTTTCATAATTTAGGTTATCTTTTCAAATTGATGCATTCATAGTTAAATTGTAAAAAGAGTCAATGTTGTTTCCCTTTCAACTATATTAATACAACTTTAATTTTTTTCAATTTTTGGTATTTTAGGGACTTTTAGAAAATTTTGGGCTTTCAAAATTATCAATTCTTTTATGAAATTAATTTTTTGATATTTTAATTTTGCTTAAAATTTTCATTTATTGCTTTAATTGAATCTTTAACTTAGACACGATACTAAAATTAGGATTTTTTTTCAAGTTAGGCATAGTTAGGGATGTTTCTATCAAAATTAACCCTTTTCTTTTGACTCCTTAAATATTCAATAATAGTTTTAGTAAGGAAGTTTATCAATCTTGATCAAATTTGATCTAATTTTCTAACCAAGTTAGCTTGATGCATGACACTTTATTTTTTGCCTTTAAATAAATGATTTCTTTTTGATGATTCTAAAAAGGGGGAAAAGAATGGTGATATTAGATTTAGAAGGAGCAACGAATTTAGGAGAAGATTATTGATGAGTTCTATCATCATAAAATAGGGGGAAGATTATTGAACTAAGGGAGTTTTCAATTGATGTTTTAGTTATAACAAAACATAATTATTACTAATGAGTTTATTATTTTGACAAAAAGTAATATAAGAACAAAATAAAGTCATAAATCCAAGAAGATAGTTTATGAAATTTATAATGAGAAGTTGAAGTTTGCAATTGACGAAATGAAGATCAAACTAAGAACAATAAAAGATCAAAGCTCATTAGGTAACTTTATATATTGTGTTATCAATCCTAATCTCACTTTGTTAACAATAACTCAAAGGCTTATTTTGTAAAAAAATTTTATGTCACTTCATTGTCTGCTTCTTTTTATTCTTGAACATGCATTAAAGCTTTTGGTTTTAATATAAAAGCCTTTTGATCTTTCATATAAATTTTAAGGAACACTGTTATAAGCGTTTAAATGATACTTGCATTAAACAAATTGAGTTTGAGCATTTAAAATTGTTAAAATCATATTTTTGTATTGATAGGTTGACTTATATGAGTTAGTGATAGACCAATATAAGTTAAAGTTATTAAATTTAATGTCCCAAAAGTTTTTGTAACATTGGATGATGTATTAGTCAACCAATATGCTATACTAGTCAACCAAAGGGTCTTAAAACACTATAAATATATACTTTTCTCATTACATTTTATACACATTTTCAAGTATTTTTTAAGCATTTGAGTATCATTGACTCATATTTATATGAGTGAGCCTCTTTGTAGTTATCAAGTGATAAAGTGAGGAACTTTAAGTTCTAATATTTGGTTGGTGCATTATATTATTGTAATTAAAGATGATCCAAGTGATATTGAGGTTTCATTTTACCTAGGACGAATTGTAAAAGGGTTCCTCTTTACCAAGAAAGATTGTACAAAGGTTATTTTTCACCTTGAAAAAAGAATTATAGTGAAATTCTAAGAAGATTCTTGAGAGTGCAAATGTTATTGGCTAAAATACAATGTCGATTTGCATTCTTTCTTCCCTATTCTCTTTAAATTATTATTAAATTATTTAATTGATTTATGTTAAGTATTTTCTTCATTTTTATTACATTGATTCTTGTTAAATTGAGTTTATTGGTTATCAAAGTTTGTTAAATTTTGATACACCCAATCCACCCACTCTTGGGTTCCATTAAGAACTAATAAAGGACAAGAAGAAAAATGAAGAAACATGCCAAGTATTTATTGTGTTGATTTGAAGAAATTATTCATATAAATTTTGCCTTAGTAATAGTTGAAAGTATATATGGTGATGAACCAGTGACTTATAGAGAGGCAATAGATAGTAAAGAAGCATCATAATGGTTGGCCACCATAGATGAGGAGACCCCTAATTAAGAATAAGATGTGGGAACTTTTACAAATATGTAAGGCAAGTAGGACGAAAATGGGTTTTTAAGAAGAAATAAGGAATTCTTATAGTTGAGCCATTTAGGTTGAAGGCATGACTAGTGGCACAATTTTTAAGGAGGGAATTGACTACTAGGAGATATTTCACAAGTTGTGAAGTATAAGACTGCACAAGTTCATCTAGCCATAATAAATGCATTTAATTTGGAACTGGAGAGAATTAATATTAAAATTGCATTTTATATAGGAAATTATAATAATAGATCTTTATGTCACAATTAGAGGATTTTCTTAATTATAAGAAAGACCATATATTACTGCTGAAGAAATCCTTGTATGGATTGAAATAGTCACTAAGGTAATGATATAAAATGTTAGATGCATTCATATTGTCTTATGACTATTCGTAATTAGTTTGACAATTGTGTTTACTCTAAGAAGGTGTTAGATAGTTCATGGATTTGTTTGTTGCTATATATTGATGACATGTTAATTACAGTTAGGAACAAAGAGACCTTATTGAGTAGTGGATTTAAGATGAAGGATTTAGGTGTAGTCAAGAAAATCCTTAGGATGAAGATTTAGAAAGATAGGAGAGGAGCCACGTTGGGCCTGGGTCTCGGTTCTTGTTTCGTGGCAACAAAACGCTAAAATTAGGGGATTTTGGAAATAAAAATAAAATAAAATAAAACAAACATAACTCACGGTTAGGAGTAAAATCAAATAAATAATAAAAATAAAAAATTGAATGGGGTGCTTTAGATTGCACGGCCGTACATTTTGTGCATGACCGTGTTTAATATGCACGAACGTGCAAGAGAGGGAGCACGGTCGTGCATCCCAAAAGTCATGGTCGTGCTTGTGCATGATCGAGAGCTTTAAAGAAACTAGCTTTTGCATAATTGTGCAATTGCATGAATAGTGCAGTGGTCGCGATAGTGCTTGTGCACGATCGTGTAATTCCAACTCTGCCACTCCCACTTCTAATCTTCATAACTTTTAACTACAATATCCAAAAATTACAAAATTTATGTCATTGGAAAACTAAAAGGATAAGCTACAACTTATATAAAAAAGACTTTGTCTAATTAGGCCTATATTAATATAGTTTAATCATTTAAAAACGTAACATAATTTTTTGCCAAAAATGGTGTTACAACCTCTACCAACACCAATGATGCTATCTTGTAAAGGCCATATCTTTTTTTTAAGTCTAAAAATTACAACCTTTATACCATTAGAAATCTAAGAGAATGATCTACAATTTTCATGAAGACAACTTTGTCAAATTCTACCTAAATCAATACAGTTTATTCATTAAACTCAGGACATAACTTCTGTCCCCTTATTCCTTTACTGTCTAATTGACATTGTCACAAAAACCAAAAGATCCGAATCCAACAAACACAATTTATACATATAAGACTCCTAATATAATAGACTCCCACACAACAATTTTACTTAAGAAAAATCTATCCAAAAGCCATCAAACAATTCACAATTTTATTCCTAACTGAAATGGTCAACTTAACAGAGAAGAAAATTATGCACATATATTCTTCAACTCTTACTCTCCTTTCCCAAACAAACAGAGTTTCATCTCTCAGATAATATAGAGTTTATACATAACTTCAATTACATATTAAGAGACAAAGCAGTAGGATAATCCAAAAATACGGCATGAATGCTTATACTTGATATGCTTGCAAAACTACCTAAGGTATTCGGACTAGCTTAGTTACGAAAGATAGTAATTCTTGGAGTTTGCCGAAGTTTGCAAGGTTCAATGATTTGCTTTGTCTGCATTTGAAGAGTGGAAAATAATGGGGTGAACTGGGAAGCTCTGTAGCTAATATGTTTATAGCCATCGGTAACGGGCCACACACACAATCAAGCATAAATATACATATATATTGGATTTTATTCTTAGCAAATCATATTATCCTCAAATCAGATCATATAATCATTTAATTATCAAAATATAACATTCAATTATGCTTCATGCTCAACAATCAAGATACAATGCACAAACATAATGTCTCGAGAGAATCCCATGGAACGAAATGGCAAAACCGACGTTTACACTATGAATGAAATGAGTCCATTTTTCGGAGCTCATATGTCACAAGCGGGCAGCCGGGAGAAAGCTTTAGGTCAACGTACATGTGAAGAACGAAATAGTAGAGAAAGCTTTAGGTCAACGTACATGTCACGAATGAAATAGTATCTCTCTTACCCACACAAGCAAGTTTTTCGATGCTCACCCATTTCATAACATATTCATTCTTTCATGCTTCTTGCACTTTTTTGTTTTTCGTCAATTTAAAATGCAGTAAAATCTTTCAAGCATAACAAGTTATCGAATCACAATGTATTTTTCCCATATTCACAATGATTCAAAGACAAGAATTTTAGCATACAAACACGTAAGAATTTCAGCCTATTATCACAACAACTAAAAACATATTACCCACCTATTTAATGATGGCGCCAAACTCAAGTTTGTCTCTCCTCTTGCTCTTTCCTTCGATTTTCTTGATTCCATTCAAACAAATAAATTTTCATTTAAACTACTATACGAATAAAACTTCCATAAAGCACTAATATCCAAAAATAAGCTTAGTGTAAATACTTTTATGGATCGATGAACAATCTTAAAGACAAACCTAAATCCATAATGTATAATCACTACAAGAAAATCACAGAATAATGGCAGAATATTTCCGACGGACGCCATTATGACGCTATTTACCGACGGAATTTAACTTTCCGTCAGTAAATGTGTTAGTATTAGCGATGGCCGTATTGTTCCGTCGGTAAACATGAAAGGAACAATTTCGCGCAATATCTCTGATAGAATATAGCGACGATAAAGCTATCAGCGTCGGAAAAAATGCGCGAAAACTTCGCTCAATTTTTTCGCTTCGAACGTATACCGACGTTAAATTTTTCGTCAGTATATATACCGACCGCATGTTGAATATCGTCGGGACATGCAACCATGAAAGCCGGATATTATCGACGGAAAGGTTGTTCCGTTGTTGACATCTGAAAAACCTTATTCACAGACGGAGAACCCGTTCCGTCAGTGAATCAGGCTACAATTCACCAACAGAAAAGAATGTACCGTCGGTAAATGTGAATCAAATGCTCTATATTACCGACGGAGACGATGTTCCGTCGGTGACTTTGTAAAATATCACTGAATCACCGACGGAGTCTTCATTCCATCGGTAACCGTCGGCCTCAATGGCCTTGGATCCTTCGAGAATATCTAATTTACCGATGGAATTGGTTTGTCATCGGTATTTGAGTTACTCCCGCCCAAATATGCCACCCGTTTATCGATGAAATGGTGTTGTCCGTCGATAACTGTCGGCAGCACCATTGTTCAAAAACCCTAGATTACCGACGGAACACATATTCTGTCGGTAATCCGGCGCCTTTAACTGGGGCGCCGACCCCCCTCCCTCCCCCGCGCTCTCATTTCTCTTCTCTTCTCCTCGCGATCGTCTTCTGTTTTTCCACTCATTCTCTCGCATTTTCTGGCCCCTTTTTGATTGTTGTGTTACATATCATGCGTTGTTTGAGGTAAACTCTCTTATTGTTGTGTCATTTCTATCAAAAAAAACATGTTTTTACTGTTAAACGTGAATGCTTGGTGATGAAATCTTGTTTGATTGTTGTTAATGTTTATGATTTTTTGTGTAATTATTGATTTATTTGTTGTTTGTATGTATTATTGTTAGTAAATAAGAGAAAAATACAATTGATTTATGTATAAATTGAGATTATACATATTGCTTATGAGGTGTTCGATAAAATGCCTTTTATGATTTTTGAAATGTTTTTTG
>JAOSBN010000007.1:28060684-28072363 GCA_027563595.1 Erythroxylum suave
AAAAGTTTGTTAGCATAAAGGAAGCCCTGCGATTATGCAAATCTAGAGCATGAAAACATAAAGTGGTGCAGCTTTGGACCTCTTCTCCTGTTTAAGCGTACTAGATTTATGATCTTTCAATTATTTTGTTTATAAACAATATTCGTTTTTGTTCAGGAATGTGTAAACTCGTGAAAGAGGCAACTCAAACCCAGGAACAGAGTATATAAAACCACATTATGACGTTACACCCCACTAAAAAACATGAAAAAAGGTTACCTCCTTTAGAAAGTTTTCTGAGCTGACTAAGAGACACTTACTTCGAAGCAGTTGGTGGTAGGGATCGTCGTGGGAGGATCTTCGGATTAGGATCATTTGCAAATACTTGTTATTCGCAATCCTCCACATCAAGTACAACAGTATCTATTAGGCGGTCCAACAACTCTCAAGTGGAGGCGCTTCAGAGCACAGTGCAGACATTATTGGAACAGAGGCAGCAGATGCAACAGATGATAGCTGCGCAACAACTGTCGTTGGACCAGATGACTTAGCTCCGTCGAGAGATGGATGAGTTGAAGGTCGGGGGCAAGTCACCGGATCAGCCAGACGATCCACCAGCTCCTGATCAATAGTATACAGGTCATTTACTTTGTACTACAGATATTATTTTTACAATGTAACGTTTTTATTACAAATTAAGATATTTTTATTTGTAATTATTAATCAAAATTTCAATTTAACCAAATTAAATATATATTATAAATTAATTTCTATTATAAATTAAATTTATATATTTAATCATTAACAAATTAAATGTAACGTTTCATCATCAAATATAATGAAAATATAAATTTTAAAAAAAATTTAATCAAAAATGTTACCGACGGAAATAACGAAATTCCATCGGTAACTTATTCTCATATATACCGATGGACAGAACAGTCCGTCGGTAGTGTTTAAGCACATTTATCGATAGTAAACACATTACTGTTAGTAAATATACCGACATAATGCAAAATTTCTGACGCTAAATTTACATACGCTTAATCAGCTTCGGTCGGCATTTTTAGCTTCGAAAAGTTGTATTCCGTCGCAAATTTATGGACGGAAAAAATATGATGGTCAATAAACTTTTGTTATATTTTTCGACGGTAATTGACTTTCCGTTGCTAAAGTTAGTGACGGAAATTTAATTTTCATCTGTAAAGTTAGCTACGGCCGAATCAACGATGTTTTCCCCTGTCAGTATATTCCGTCGGTAATCTTATATACCAATGAAATATTTGGTTATTCTGTCCGTATTTTCCGTCGCTAAACTACTATTTTCTTGTAGTGAATGTTTTTGATCGAATTGATTCCCTCTCTGCCTTTTGATTATCAACTTGTTTCTTAATGGTTCAGAAACTTTGGTTTTTTGTCCAGAAACATTGTATGTTTATTTATGTATGTTTCTGATGAAGATGGGTTGGGTAAAGGAGAGAGGGACAGGGTCTTTGACCCTTTTGAGCCTAACTCTGTGAGGTCAAATAACCATGATCTTGAGCTCTTTTCATTAGACTCAAATCTATAAGTGATATGGGCCACTAAATATCTTACGATCTCCCACTTAGCCTATGTGACGACTTGATGATTCAACAATAAAACTTTCAGTGCACACAATATATTGAATCGATCAAATCATCCTTAAGTAAATTAAGAGGATTGGATCATGGCAGTCACAAGTTATACAACATGATTTTTTTTCCATGTATCACATAATCAACTCAACTCGTATAACATTAAAGTGGGTAATTCTGTAATTGTTATCTCATAGAAACAATTATTGTATACAACATAATTTGGATAATAAGTCAATGAGCAAAAACAAATGTGACTGTGATTGAATTCACAAGTGTCAGGACAATTCGAGCAAGACAATTATATGTATATATATATATATGTCAGAACTCTATGCTAACAAGGACTTATCTATAATGTCCATCCGTTCAACATGGCCAATAAATGTTTTGGGCTGTAAGCCTTTAGTTAACGGATCTGCTATCATCAGAGCTATACCAATATGCTCAATTAACACTTTATGTTTTTGCACTTCTTTTTTCATAGACAAGTACTTCAAATCTATGTGTTTCGGACCCTTGGAATACTTATCATTCTTAGAGAAGAAAATAGCCGTAGAATTATCACAATAATGTTTTAACGGTCTAGCAATACTGTCGACAATACCAAGAACGAAGATAAAATTTTGCAAACATAATCCATGAACTGTGACTTCAAAGAATACCACAAATTCAGCCTCCATAGTGGAAGTAACAATGATGGACTGCTTTCCACTTTTCCACGAAATTACTCCTTCAGCTAATAGGAACATATAATTAAATGTAGATTTCTGTGAGTCTACACAACCAGCATAGTCTGAATCCGAGTAACCTATCACTTCGAGATGGGTTGATTTTTTGTATGTGAGCATAGTTGATTTTCTGTATGTGAGCATAGTTCTTGGTGCCTTGTAAATATCTACGGACTTTTTTTGCACCTTTCTAGTGGTCCATTCTAGGATTGCTTTAATACTAGCCTAGCATTCCAACAACAAAACTGATATCTGGTTGAGTGCATGTTTGAGCATACATTAAGCTACCAACTATTGACTTATAAGGAATAGACTCCATTTCCTTGCATTCCAAATTGTTTTGTGGACATTGCATCTGACTAAATTGTCCCCTTTCTGAATTGGAACTATCCATGTGGAGCACTTTTCTATTTTTTAATCGTTTAAATGTTTTCTCGATATAACCTTTCTAAGACAATCCTGACAATCTTTGTTATCTATAACAGAATAGTTCTATTCTGATCACACAGGATGCCTCACCCAAATCTTTCATTTTGAAATTATTAGAAAGAAAATTCTTGACATCATGTAACGAAACCATATTATTCGTAACAAGAAGGATATCGTCAACATATAGGACTAATATAATGAGCTTGCTCCCACTCACCTTTATATAGATACATCGATCACCAGTGTTCTCTACAAAACCATAAGACGTAATGGTATCATTAAACTTAAGATACCATTGTTGAAAAGCTTGTTTCAGTCTATATATTGACTTCTTTAATTTACACATTAACTTGTCCTTTCCTGTGGTTTTAAAACCTTTCGATTGATCCATATACACTTCTTCTTCCAAGTCACTATTTAGAAAGGCAGTCTTTACATCTGTTTGGTGAAACTCTAAATCGTAATGAGCTTCTAGGGCCATAACAATTCTTAAAGAGTCCTTCTTTGAAACTGGAGAGAAGGTCTCTTTATAGTCAATATCATCCTTTTGAGCATAACCTTTGGCAACAAGTTTGGCTTTATACCTTTCAATGTTGCCTTGTGAGTCACGTTTGGTCTTAAAGACCCATTTACAACCCACTTGTTTTGCACCTTCTTGCAACTTAACTGATTCTTAGACTTGGTTGTCATCCATTGATTTCAACTCTTCTTTCATAGCATTGAACCATTTTTTAGAATTGTCACATTCCATGGCTTGTTTGATCGAGACTGGATCTTTATCAATGCTCAAGTCACATTCATGTTCAAGTGAGTAAACTTCATAGTCACTTGAAATAGTTGATTTTCTCTGCCTTACAGACCTTTGTAATGCTTTTTCTTGTGGCATAACTTGATCATTTGTAACTTGAATATCATTAGTTGATTCTTCATTAATAAATTAAATTTGTGGAATTGGAACATTAATTTGTTGTTCTGATATGTTGCATATCCATGGTCCAACAAGCGAAATAACAACCGGTGGGATCACATTTGATGTAGTAGTTTTTACCCTACTTGAAGTAGTTTCTATATAATTCTCGTGAATATCCACTTTTCGTGGTTCTCCACTCCTGCTGATTTGACTATTTTCAATGAACCAAATATTACCAGACTCAACTATTCTCGTATTATAGTTAGGATAGTAAAATTTGTACCCTTTTGATTTTTCAGGATAGCCGATGAAAAATCATTAGCAGTTCTCATCAAGCTTCTTTTTATGTGGAGTATACAGCCTTACTTCTATCGGACAACCCTAAATGTGAAGGTATCGTAAACCAGGTTTCCTTCTTGTCCACATTTCATAAGGTATCTTAGGAACTGCTTTACTAGGAATCCTATTAAGCAGATACACAGTGGTCTTTAATGCATGCATCCACAATGATAATGGTACAGTACTACAACTTAACATACTCCTAACTATATCTATAAGAGTATAATTATGTCTTTCGGTTACACCATTTTGTTGCAGTGTACCAGGCATTGTGTATTGAACACATATGCCTCGACTTGCAAGAAACTTTGTAAATGGACCTGGACATTGTCCACTTTCATCAAATTTTCTATAATATTTACCACCTCTATCAAACCTCAGTATCTTTACTTTTCTATCTAATGCCTTTCTACCTCATTAACGAACACCTCTAGGATGTCCACAGCCTAAGATTTTTCATATAGTAGATAAATATAACCATATCGTGAGAAGTCATTAATAAGGGTAATGAAATATTTTTCATTGCCCCCAGAAGGAATGACGAAAGGATCACAGATGTCAGTGTGTATTAATTTCAGTAATTCATTAGTTCTTGTGGCTGGATGCTTTGATATATGTTTGGTTTGCTTGCCTTTAATGTAATCCACACATATATCCCAATCAACAAAATCCAATGGAGGTAAGATTTCATTTTTCACTAATCTCTGTACCCTTTCCTTAGATATATGACCTAATCTTTTATGCCACAAAAAAGCAGAACATTCATTTTGTGCACTACGTTTACTTCCTATAATATGGTCAACATGAAACAGAGATGCAGCAAAATTAACATCAAGATTGAAACGATATAAACAATCAATTAAAGTACCAAAACTACAGTAGTTCTTTTGTTTATACAATGAAAAAACACCGCTTCCAATCTTAAATTGAAATCCTACAGCATCCAACTTTGCAACAGAAACTAATTTTCTAGCACATTCAAGATCATAAGTCACTTTTCTAGATCTAGCTAATAGCTAGTGTCTAAGATCAATCTATACATCCCCATGCCCTCTATCTATGCCTTCATTCTGTTCCCAATATATAAGAACTTTTCAGTTTTGTTTATAGGTTGGATTGAAAGGAATCCCTGTTGAACATGTGACACATGAGTAGTTGCACCAGAATCTAACCACCAAGTATTATTAGGCACTTTAATAAGATTTGATTCAAAACATACTGAGACATAGTATGTACCTTTCTTTTCGAACCAAGCATTTCGTTTAGGGCAATCCTTTTTGAAGTGACCAGACTTCTTGTAGAAGTGACACCTCTTGTCTTTACGGAATCGACCCTCATTAACTTTATTGAGAGCTTTGTCCTTATCTTTAACCTTCTTTCCTGGTTTGTGCTTGCTGCTACTAGCTCTTGTATGAAATGTGAGATGAATGAAGTGCTCCTTCATTTTCTTCAATCTCCTTTCGTCCTGAACCAACATGGCCTTAATTTCTTGAAGGTTTCATTTTTCTTTAATGGTGTTATAATTCACCTGGAACTGGCCAAACTCAAGAGGAAGTAAGTTAATAATGAACTGTACCAAAAATGACTCACTTACATCCATACCCATAGATTTTAGCTTTGTAGCTACATTTGACATATGGGTTATATGGTCATGAATGGGCTGTGACCAGTCAAACTTCTTGGTCATTAGCTCACTCATTAAAGTCCCTACTATGGACTTTTCAGCTATATCAGATTAGGAGTATTCTTTAAGCTTTAACATGAACTCCTTTGCATTATCCGTCTTAGGCATTGATGGCTTTACATTTTCTGTGATTGTCATTCGTATCAAATTCAAACTCAACCTGTTAGACTATTCCCAAGCCTCATAATAAGACTTGTCATCTTCCGAATTGGTCTCAATTATGGCTGTGGGCCTTGCGTCTGACACTATGGCCAAGTCCAAATCCATTACACCTAGTTGGAACTGGATTTGTTCAGTCTGTTCAATACAGTTCAGACCATTGAACCTGATTAAGCCATTTCCTAAAGCAAACAAATTAGTAGATGTTGCAAATACAACATATAACCTACGCATTACTGCTTTGAGTATACCTAAATGGATTCAAACTAATATTAAAGTTTGATTATGTATTTAAATTCTCCTTTAGGTGATATTTAAATATATAGTTGTAACCTGTCATGATGCAAATAAATAGTTCACTATAATAGACAAGCAATTATATTCTAGTTAACATGTGTTTTATCTTTGGATATACAATCATATTAACCAAATATGATGATAAAGTCCCTTTAATATCATTAATTATAAGCAATGGTCTACCTTTGGGTGACCTCCTAGAGTTATAATTAATAATCTTAATTATTGAGTTCAACCTTTATGTTATTTTAATAGCATCATCTCAACATGAACAATTGAAACATTCATAATTAAATGCTTAATTTTTCAAGCTAGACCACTTTGGTGACTAACAAGCTTTCCATGCAATAAACATTTAATTGGACAATTATTGTATATGACAAATTTTAATTTAATTAGTTTGGTCACTTTGGTGACTAACAAACTATTTTAAATTACCATTATGTCATGTAACACATTCAACATATAATAAGACAATTTAATTCCAAACATTGCATAATATAAAATATTCAAAGTACTAAATAAAACATATAATATGACACTAATTTTAAAAATTATATTATGCATAAAAATAAACCAATTATGAATTAAATAATCCATTATGTCCCATCCGAAAAATGTTTTACTTAGGGTTAAAATCTATAATTTATTACTTAATAATTAAGGTTACATAATATAACCCTAACTAATTCTTTAATGGCCCAAAAGGGCTAAAAATCCAGCCCAAAAACAAGTTTTGGGCCAAAAGGCACACGCCAACATGTATTGAATGTGGGCTATGACTGGTGCATGCCCCCTCTGCACAAGATGGGGTGTGTGCTCCATCGCCACCTTTGGTTTCTTTTTTTTTTGCGATTTTTGTAATGGGTTTATTTCAAACCACAAAGCATCCCTTCCTAACGGTCATCCCACAAAAACACGTTTTTATATTTGATTCAAGAAAACTCACAATAATTTCAACCTTTGCGCTTCAAGAATGAAAACTTTTCATTTCTTTTGAACAACCATCAATACATGTAGACAATGGCATCTATCAAATTGAATCATCCAACCACACAAGAAACAAAGAAAACTTATGTTGAACATGTATGAAAATATAAGAACAAAAGAAAGGACATAAACATAGGGTTCATCTGTCATCAGAAATTTGCCCAGTATACAAGAACAAACAAAACAACAGCATTTGGCATATTAAGAGAGCAATACAGAAAACCCATTTCAAAAATGTATGGGCAAAGTTTGCAAAAACATCATTCCATATGTGAAAATAAACAAAGCAAACACAAGCTCTGATACCAATTGTAAATACTTTTATGGATCGATGAACAATTGTAAAGACAAACCTGAATCCATAATGTATAATGTTCTTGATCAAATTGATTCCCTCTCTGCCTTTAGTTTATTGACTTGTTTCTCAATGGTTCAGGGACTTTGGTTCTTTGTCCAAAAATGTTGTATGTTTCTACAGAAACAAATAACCCTTTTTATATATGTTTTTAATGAAGATGGGTTGGGTAAAGGAGAGAGGGAAAGAGTTTTAGACCCATTTGAGCCTAACTCTGTGAGGCCCAATAACCATAATCTTAAGCTCTTTTCATTAGACTCAAATCCATAAGTGACATGGGCCACTAAATATCTTACACTTAGACTCAATCTACTCTTGGTTTATCTAAATTAGAATAACTAAACATCTAGTCAAAAATCCATGAAAATCTAAGAAAATGATTTTCTTGTTTCTCTTGTTTCTCTTTTCATTTTCAGCATATAAAACTTATTTTCTCTACCTTTTTCTTCTATCAAAACAAGAAGAATAGATAAAGGATACCTAAAACCCAGCTGAATCCTTTCCTTCCTCTTCTTTTCTGTTTCGGTTTCTCCTTCTCTTCTTCTAGTTTCTTCTACGACTTTCTCTCTTTCTTTCTTACTTCTACACGACTTTCTTCCAGGTTTTTCCTTCTTTCTTACTTAATTTTCTAACGTGTCTCTTTCCTACTTCTCTACTACAACTCTCACACACTCTTCTTATTTCTTCTCCTATTAATTTAAGACAACTTTAGTCTTTCTAAGCTACCATTCACATTTAACTTAATGCTAGCATACTCCTTAACTTTAGCATTTCCATTTAATCCATGCAAACACATGTAAATAAATATATTTGTAACTAACTCTAAAAATTTCTAAATTCAAAATTTCAAATTTATGCTCATGTTTGTAATTTAATAGAATAAATTCTAAGAAAATTTTTTGGGTCCAATAAGCTATATTTTACTTATCATAACAAAATTATATTTAAAAGGCATTACAAACTTTTTAGATAGCAAATTTAGTTTGCACTCATTGGTAGCTCACTTTAAACTTAACATATATGCATTACCTAGTTCAAATATCAAGAAGAATTACACATAGTAGGTTCTTGCTTGAGTGTAGTTGGGACTCTGATGTATGTTATAGTAGGCATAAGATTATATTTAGCATATGTAGGTAGTATGGTAAGTAGGTTTATGAGTAATCTTGGGAAAGCTCACAAGTAAGTTATTAAGTGGGTTATGCAACACTTTAGAGGTACGAACTTAGTTTATGGCTCAACTAAGACTAGAGGTATTATTATTTTTATATATTATGATTATATTGGAGATCTTTTAAGGGGGAGATAATTGAAATGTTATATTTTTATCCTATTTGGACTTGCAATAGTTAGAAAGCAACATTTTAACCAATAGTTATATAATGTACAACAAAAGCAGAATTCATTTCTTTAATGGAAGGGGTTAAAGGAGGAATATATATATGGAAGGGGTTAAAGGAGGAATATATATGTGTAGTCTTATTAGCAGTTTGAGTCTAAACTTGTAGAACTCTATCATTGGCTGTGATAGTTAGACTGATGGACTTTCTCTATGACCTATTTTGTTGATAGAATTTATCACCATTCTAACCACTTTAATAGTTGGCTAATTACTCGAAATTTCTTATTATTCTCTATTTTAATGTTAACAATATATAGAGGTCAAACATGATTATTTTATTCTCAAGATATTTAGTTTTTTTTTATATGTGAGAAGGAAAGAAGCGGTCATATTCAACAACAAAGTTTATTTTATATATTGTTGGAAGCTCTATTCTTTTTTAACTAAGAGCTTTTAGTATTGCTTTATATCGTTTTAATGAACCAACATTTCATTTTGCAATATTATCCGGTCAATTATATCCCATAACTTTGGAAATACTATTGTATATTTGATTTCTTGTTATTTTTTAATCAATCACCATTTATGCCTTTACATATATAGTTTGCCAAGTACCCATGAGGAAGCACACTACAATACTTATATGTTTCTAACTAGATTATTATTAAAAATATGTAAGTATTGATTACTCAAATTAATATCAGATTATTGTCCCTTACTTAAAAATATATGAGTATGGATTATTCAAATTATTATCGGATTGATGTGGAACTCACTAGAGCTATTTTACAAATAATATCATATGAATTTATAGGTGATGCTTTGTTTTTCTTAGTTTTGATGAAATATGTCTTACTTATCTTGATGAAATAAGAGGACTGGCTACTTCATACCAAAAATAAATACCAAACTATAATAAAAGAATTAATCGCCTTACTCATGGACATAGGACACATAAATTAACCGAATTGTTGCTCTCTCTCTCTCTCTCTCTCTCTCTCTTCATTTTCAAGGTTTAGAGTTCAATTTTATGTGTAACATTTAGGAAAAATTTTCTTTTCTTTAATTTATCTTAACTACTACCATAATAACATCCAAGTATTAATTTCCAATTTTCTTCCCTTATGTACTCTTCTTAATAGCTTTTGTATTTAAAATCAACTAGTTTACTAATTAACCGATAGATTTTTAAAAATTAATCAAATTTTATAAAATAGAATAAAACATTGATTGTAATTTTAACAATTTCTTTTTTCAATTAAATTTTAACTTCTTTAATAAGTAAAGATAATCTCGTTCTTTAGTCATATTTTAAATATTTCAATTTTTTACTATATATTCTACAGGTTAAAATTTTAAATTTTAAACATTTTATTCAATCGATTTAATTTCAATTCTATTTTTAAAATATTGAATATAATTATACTTTTTAAAATTTAAGAATTAACTTGAAAATTGTTAAGCCTAATAATCTTGCAAATCAAGACGATCTCTGATCTCATCCGATCGCATCTGGCTATTGGTTTTGGGCCAAACATGTGAGTGAGCACTGTTATTGGCCCTAAAATCTGAAAAGCATAGTCAATCTTTAGGGCTGAGCCTAAACTCTGACTCCAGCAACCCTTACGCGACACGTCAGGATCTCTACGTCGGACTCCGTGAAGCCATCCGCACCACACTTTGTCCCTCTTCGTATCTGAGTTTCAGAGTGGGGAGGAGCAGGGGAAGACACTTTGTTTGTCTCCATATCCGAATTTTATTTGAAGTTCAAATTTTTGTTTGCTTCGAGGGTTACGCTAATGGCTTCCCACAACCATCTCGACGATGTGAGTTGTTCATCCCAACTCATTTTTCACTGAGGTAGAAAGTTTCTGTATTCTTACGATGTTAGGGTTTTTCATTACCAATTTGACTTGTGACAGGACGATGATTTTGGGGGAGATTTTTCTGGCGGTCACAGTTCTAGGCGTCCTGGTTTTTACTTCTATTCGCTGTTTTCTCAATAATCAAATGACTAAGTCTCTCTCATTTTGTAATTCTGCTTTTTTATACTATTGATTTTTTCTTCTCTTGCGCTTGGGAATTAGGCATTAAGAGGTCCTTTGGAGACCTAGAGGATGACGAGGATGACCTTTTTGGCCCTAAAAAGGTGCTTAAATTTTTTATTTTTGTAAAGCAAATGGTTTGTGAAGAAATCAAGGTTTTGGCCTTTTGGTGCTTCGATACTGGTTACTTGTGTACATCCAATGTTTTAACTATTTTGAATGCTGCAACTGAGACTATTTTGGCTCTCTCATTGGGTGGTGCTGCGAAGTTGCTGAAATACGCAAGTCTTATGCGGGATAATGTTTTGTTTGTTTATTGTGCAGGGAAATACAAAGGTGGAAGAAACTGCAATGATTCTGTCTCTTCGTGAGAGGTACTGCTAGAATTATATTGTTTTTCCCTTTAAAGTTTTTAAAGGTAAAGGCAGTATGGTTTTTCAGTTGCTTTTTGAGTTGCAAATAAGTTGGTGTCTTATGCCTTTTTCTTTTGTTTTGGATCTCTTTTGCAGTCTTGATAATTGTAAAAATACTCTTACGACATGCCAAGTATGTATTCATCTCTCTACTTCATTTTTTCTATGCTTCAAGTATAAGTCATTTCTTTTTTCTGTGAACTTCGCATTTTGAAATGGAGTTGTCACTCATCAGTGATAATAAAATCGTAGTTTTGTTATTATGGCCTCTTGGGTCCTTTGAATTTGTGAGATTGCATGATATTGCCAAACACCTCCATCATTTTTATTAATGTTCCCGAATTTTATTATGTAGATTGCTTCTATCATTTACTCTTGGGGGGGGGGGGG
>JAOSBN010000007.1:28095342-28128755 GCA_027563595.1 Erythroxylum suave
TCTCATAATTATAATCACATTATAATTTCTAATTGCATAACAATTATTTCAAGGATTTTATCTTTATGATTAATAATAAAATAATTAAAAATACTCAAAGATAAAGAATGCCTTTTTATTGAATAAAACAAAATTTATACAATTAAAATTACAACCAAAATTAGTTGCAAGGGCATACACTAACATGCACAGCTTGCCAAGAACAGTGCTATTGGGTTGGTGAACATGCTCAACTCTGACGGTGCGATACTGGCTGTGGAGGTTGATAAGGAGAGCGGTAAGGTGAGAATTGTAGTAAGGGAAGTGGAGAAATGAAGATGCTCACATCCAAAGAGCCAGTTGGTTGCAGGATCGACGGAGAGTATGTGAAGTTCAGATACGAAGATTACATGGTCGTAGTTCAAGTCCGGTGGCCTAATCCCCCAACAGTGTCTTTCATTGATTATCTGTTCTGAATTGTAGTTCTGTCGTTAAGCATTTGTACTTAAAATCCATGGTCTATGCATGGGAATTCCAAGTTCAATCAACAATATTCTATTTTTCTGTTTGCATGCGAAAACCACATAATTGGAAACAAGTCTTATAACTTCGTTTTGAGTCGTTAGCTCCTCAAATGGTAAGGTCGTTTCAGTGACAAGGTCATCAAATGACATAGTTAAGCATAGATTTGATGATTTAACCTCCTCTTTGCCTGAGGTGATGCCGAATAATGAGAAGATAATCTTAATTTATTTACCAAAATACCAAACAACCTTGGTGATTAACCTCAATAAAACAACTTTGATTTTGTGCAGAATAAAATAAATTTTGGCGCAAGTCGATTGCAGACAGTGACACCATCCCAGTTGATTCGTTAGAATTGGCAAATATAGGAGATTTTGTCAGTTGGAGTGAAACGTATCAATTGGAATCTATGGATAAACAGATTAGGAAACTTTCCAAGTCCCAATCGCGCAATTTTCTGGATTACGATAACGACGATTATTTTCCTCTGATTCGTTCATCTCAGGACAGAAACAGAGCCTCCCCTGGAACTGACCTAAGAGTATTTATCCTATTTCTTCTCCATTTTTCCCAGTCTTTTACTGTTTCCGTCTTCTCGTTCTTGCAATTTTGCTGTTGGCCCTGTTCTGTTACAGAGTATATAAAGATATACAAGTACAAATATTTTCCTGTTGAATTTCCTCGTTGAAAATTTTGAAAAAGTTCTGATCTTTTATGTTTTCGGTTACGGCCCACCATTGTTTTCCTTTCATGTGTCGAAAGAATTATTTGATGTGTTATTTGTATTATTGTTTGTTAAGCTTTAGTTCTGGGTTTTCTGAATTCTGGAGCGCCATGTAATACGCTATTCAGTCAGGTTACAGTAAATTTCCTGAACTTTAGATCTTGCTCTAGATAGAAAAATTTGTCTGGAATGGAGATGAAAGGTTGTCTCAAAAGCACACAGCTATAAATATATCTTGTCTGGTAGTTATGCAATAGTTTTGAGGATTAATTTGTTCGTATTCTTTGTGTTAGTTTCTTACAGAGACTTGATTTTGGATTGGATTGGGAATCTTATTTATTGTAAATGTTGCTTGGATGATGTTCCTGCAGGACTTAAGCCTGGTTTCAGAGATTGATAAAAAGATGAAGGATTACTCTGATTTTGTGCTGCATTCGTTGGAGTGTCTCAGTGCACGGGTATCCCAGTTGGAAAGTCGAACATGCCAATTAGAAAATGCCATTGATGATTTGAAGGAAGCAATCGAATTGTATTCCATGAAGAGAGACAGAAAACAAAAGGAGCTGGAAGATATGCTGATCCAGGTACATTTGCCGTTATTTTCTGTTTAATCTTTTTTTGCATATTTTTTATAATAGTTCCTTTTCTAGTTGAGCACCTTTGTCTGAACTGTTTCTTGCAGTTTCAGGGTGTCATCAAGGATTTGAAAGAGGAACCAGAGCTTGCAAGGCCTCAACTGTCCAAGAATGATCCTCAACTGGAGAAGCAAGACAGGACTGGGAAACCAGGTCAAACACTTCCAGTTCCTGTTACTCTTCCACAAGCTCCCTCTCCCTCTTCAAGTGCTCCAAACCCGCCTCATCAGACTCCTACTATGGCAGCACCTGTAACAGTACCACCACCGCATATTATACCTGAAGGGAGGCTCCATGGCTTTTCAGCAGCTGGACCAATTCTTCTCAACGTAACTCCTCGGGTCGTAACTCCGAAACAAGAATTTTACTTTCGAGGGCCATGGTCGGGTCTGTTCCAGGGAACTACCTCTCAATCTGGTCAATCACCACAGCATATTCCCCCGAACCCACCACTCGGTAATTGATCTCCACAATTGCCTTTAAGTCTGGATAATGAGTCAGACACTGTTGCAAGGGGACATAGAAGAGGAGTTGGTGATGTTATTGGCAAGTTTGTTACTATGAGATTTCACGGGGAGTTGGTCAGAACAGCAGTGAAAAAGCTGAGAAGAGAATGGAGAGTGCTTGGAACTGAACGTGGTGCTAAATAAGCTGATGAACGAGGGGTAACCTTGGCAAGCGTCAACCTAGTCTTAGGTTTCTGCAATGGAGGGTGCTTGTCGTTGTTCCTTCTATGGTTGCATGTGAATGAACGAGACTCTGTTTATTTTAATTTTCTGTTTTTGATTGTAATTAATTTAATATATTATTTAATTATTTAATATTAATTGTTATTAAGTTATAACTAAGATAATTTAATTATTTAATAAAAACTTAATAAATATTTAATAAATAAATTTTAAATATTTAATTATAAATAAAAAAAAAAAAGTTTAATTTAAATGTATCAAACTCTATACTCATTTAAAATTTTGATATTAAGAAATATTGTATAATTTCCATTATATCCAAATTTTAATTAATATTTAAGTATTTTGGGTAAATAATATTAAAGTATTATCAATAATAAAAGTATAATTACATAAAAATAAAAATAAAACTAAAGAGTCTTCTAAAAAGATATAATTGACATGACTTTTCTTGGCCAAGGCTGCTTATAGCATGGATGATGATCATGAGATCATGGTTTGTCCACCCCAGGAGTTAGTTCGGGTGCTTGAAGCAGGCGCCAGAGGTGTTTTGTTTCCTCGGGCTGTAATGTCCCTAGTTTTCGTCTTTGCTCACCCGAAAAAAAAAAAAAAAAAACTTAATTCATTTATCCTAATTTAAAATGTTTTTAAACGAAGGTCTTGTTTGGTAATTAATTGATAAGCTAGTTTTTTAGTGGATTGAAAGATATTTAGTTATTTATAATCATTTTTGGTAAACTCAATCTGTCATTTTTTTAAAATTTTCCTCATATTAGCGTTTTGTTCCAGAAGTTATTATAAATTACACGAGACAAAAGGGTAGAGAAAGAGATAGAGATAGATAAGAATAAATTGTGAATTCAATTTACTCGAAATCAAAAAAATACTTTAGTTTATTCAAAAAATTAATTCAAGTTAGAAATTTTTCTTTAATAAAATTTTGTGTTTCATATTAGTATCATTATTTTTTAAATTATTCCATTTTTAATTCAATAAATTAAGTATTATTGGATTTGATATCGTACAATACAAAATCTGCTACCAAATTATTTTATATTAACCAAAATTTTCTCTAATGTTAAATTCAAATATTAGTTTAGGTAAGAAAGTTTCAAATTGCATTCATTTTACTTATTAATACTTTGATTAAATTGTGTAATTAAGAAGAATTAAATCATTAAATTTAAAATCTGTTTTTATATTTCAATTTTTAAAACATGAAAATGTTTCTACAAATAGATATTATGTTTAAAATTGATTTTAATGTTAATTTTAACAGACAAAATTATTAATTTTTTAGTTTTAGTTATAAGATAAGACTAATTTTATTATGCATTACATTTTCATATAATTAAAAATAAGTTTTATGCTCATTAACTATCACATTTTTGCAGTTTAATTTCTAACATTAATTTCAATAATTATTTTTTATTTTGAACATAGGCAAATAGCTTTAAACTTATTTAATTTTGCTGAAGCAAATTAAAAAGTAAGCATAAATTCATATGAGAATATTCCAAAAATACTAAAATATAATACTCATATCCTTATAAATCTTTTTTTAAGTTATACCCTCGTAAGTCATTTTACATATAAATAGTTAATATTAAACAGTTAATTTTAGCAAACTTCTTTGAATAAATAATTGATGTTATCCGTTGATCAAATTAGCTACATTAATCCGTTGTTAGCTAACCATTGATAGAATCAGCTAATAACTAATGCAATCTGTTGATTGTCAAACAGGACCAAAGTTTGAAAGGAAAATATGTCAGTTAATTCATGAATTTTTAATAAAATTTTAAATAAAAACCTTTTTTTCAGTTACAAAATAACTTATATTCATAAAAAAACATTGACAATCCTTATTTATATAAAATGTTAATAATAAATCTTTAAAAAAAATTTACTATATAGCTTTGTACTTATATTCAGTGTATTAATTCTCATATTGTGAATGAATATTTACATGAATGGTCAACTTATAAAATATCTCACTAATTAAGAACACTCAAATCTAGTATGGTAACCAATAATAAAGATATAGGAATGGAAATTCAACCTTTATTCCTTAAATTTTAGTTGTTTGGTTACTGGTAATAGATAAAATAAAATTAAAAAACTGGAATAAATTCTAAACAATCATAAACTTTTATTCCTAAGGGGGAGTGTGAATATAAGTTGGAATCAAATATCGGGAATAAGAGATAAAAATTATTCTTAGAATATTATCAAATTATTATCAAGAAATTGATTTTTATCATAATATTATCATTAATTATTTTATTTCGCTTTGTTGATACTTTTATTCTTATCATAAAAATCATGCATAATTATTTAAAACTAAAAATGTTATAAATCATAGAATTTTTTTATTAATTATTTATAAGCAATAAAATATTTTAACTAATTATTTACATAATAAATAATATAATAACTAAATATAAGTTAAAAATTATCATTTTTAATATTTAAAACTAAATATTAGCATAATTATTAACTTTTTTTAATGTTGTATCAAACACACGTAATCAACAATTTCATTCCTATTCCAATTTCCAATTTCCAATTTCCACTTTTCATTCTTATTCATATTTTTTAATTTCAATTCCCTTATTACTGGTTCCAAATGAGACTTCACTCTTTAAGAATTATTTGCTTTATAGTGGAAGTTACAATGAAGATGATTTGTTCCTATTTATTTTACAACATTACATCTCCCATTTTCATATACATTTAGAGAGCCTCTCATTAGACTATAACATTCTTTATATTCATTAATGTAGACCCAACATAAGTATGCATTAGGTCAAATCTTGGATTAGTTAGATTAGATTATCGAATCCAATCAGATCATTAGAAGCCTGAAGTCTACAAAGACAACGTTTAACCTAAATCTAATAAATGATATAGCAAGCCTACACCTTTTACATTAAAAAATATGGGAAAATAGAGCAAGGGTTCGATCACATTTGTAACGAAACAATTACAAAATTTTTCAGATTTGATGTGTGGAAAGTCAATATCACTGAAATTTTATAAAATGATTAACATAAAGCGTAACTGGTACCTTATTTTGAAGTTTAACCATTTTCTTATCATATCCCTCTAATCGTTTCTAAAACTGGTTCATCCTAACCACCGTACTTGTACAATTGTCCGACCTCTAACAATATTCATATAACAAGTTGAAAGGACTATGCAACTGTTTCAGAGAGGATTAGGCAAGAAGTGCTAGCCCGTTTAAAGCTTAAGCCTATTTATAATAAGTTATAGATATTTTAGTAAATTAATTGAAATTAAATTCTATTTCCAATTAAACTTTTGCTAGAATTACAAATAATTTTAATTAAATATCAATTATGCCTAAATAAGATCCAATCTCTCATATTAATTCTTATTAATTATATATCTCATATTTAATAATAAATTTTTTCAAACTTTACAATCAAACCCAACTTGATTAAAATATATTTTCTTTCTTTAGCTTGTTCTTTATATATGACCATTAAGTTCCCAAATATGTTGGCAATGGATTCAAATTATAACCCTAAATGATATTTAGGACTAGATAAATTAAATTCTTTTAATTTATCTTTAATTCTCTAGTGAAACAATTTATATCCATAGATCAAGATTGGCGTCAAGCAACACATCATTATCACCCAAATATTTAGGAATGTTAAAGTGGTTTTGACTAACTTTTTGGTACATGATTTTTCATATAATTCAATCCTTTTATCATATAATGTTCCAATTAAACATAGACCATGAAATTAATGTCTATTCTATTTGAGTCCAATTATGTTAGTTCTCCACCATTAGTAATTTATTCAATTAATGACATTTGAAAACTATTTTCAAAGTGTCATTATATCTTGGCCAAATATTTTTTAACTAAATACTAATCGAGAACAATGAAACATTATCCCTGATAACTTTAGGGTGAAGAATCATGTATTAATCACTCAACTACCTTTATATAGTTCATACTATATCTAATCACTATCGAGTAAGTTATCCTTGACTATATAAATAGTATCAAAATATATCAATCCCTACATGAGATAACTTTGGAGATATCAAGTTAAATGATCACTTATACAATCATCACAATGAGATTTTCATAGATATAGAAGTAATGTTCTAAATGAATTCTCATATGGGGTTAGTTAAGTGAAATTGTTCTCTAACAAGCACCTTTACATTTGTTTAAGTATCTTCATACTTTAGTCTAAAAGATAGACTACTTCTTTCATAAGGAAGGAAGATAATGTTTACTAGTCTTTTTATGCTCCATAAACATTCTGTCTTAATAGAACAACAACTAGGAATAATTTAGAGATAATATATAAATGCAATATGAATTATATAATTATGATCTCATCATAAATTCATTTGCGATGTATATTTATCCTATGAACTCTATCATATACATATAAATATGTATAAGATAAATAACGTCTTTAAATTATCTATTTTTTACTAAACTATAACCAATCGATTGGCTTTAGAGCAAAAACTAGCAATATCATTTAAGATAGAAATTTATAATCCAATGAGCTTATGCTCAATTGAGCTTAGTTGATCCAATAACATGATCTAGTCTTAATGCACATTAAGTTATTCCTTTCCTTTTAATGTGATCTAATCAAGCAATGAAATAGAACCCAAATCCGTTGGTAACTATCATTGTAGTTTACATTTTTTTATTAAGGACTTGCATAGAAATTAATTGATTATTTTTATTAACAGGTCGTTTTTTCAGAACAAGTTTGTTGCAATTTGATATTTATTATTAGCTAATGCAAATAATTCTTTTAGTTGTTAAGCTATAAAATTGTTTTATTTTGGTATTACCTTTCATTGCCTTTACATAAATAGCCTTAATGTACATAGGAAAATTAGTTCAATAAATTTTGATTTTATCCTCTAAATTGGCTTGAACTTGACCTCTATTTATTAGTGGTGGTTATGCTTTAAACTTGTTTTCTTAGGATTTCATAATTTGAAATTGATTTAGTTTGTGATTATGGAAGAAGATTAAAGATAAGTAGTGGTGGAAGTTTTCTAAGACAAAATGGCGATTAATGATCCTCTTTCTCTTCAAGGTTTTGATTATCTTAACATGACAATATTTACAACTCTATTAGCAGGGAAGAATTATCTTTTATAGAGTTGTTCAATGAAAATTGCCCTAGAAGAAAAAGGGAAATTAGGTTTTGTTAATGAAAAATGTAAAATACTTGATGAAACTTCCGCATATTTTGAAAAATAGAAGAGAGATGACTGTATGATAATTTTATGAATATGAAACTTAATTTCAAAAGACATAGTTGATGCCTCTTTACTTATAACCAACCCTAAAGATCTTTGAGATGAACTTAAGAAAAGGCACTGATGGCCATTAGTTTCAGTAGGAAATAAGCTCAATAAATCAAGAAATCTGTTAGTGGTGAAGTATTTCACAAAGTTTAAGAAACTATGGGATTAGTTAGCTTGTTTAATGTCAATTTTTTAATGTGCTTGTGAATCTGTAAAGATAATGGATGAAAGCAATTATGATAACAACCTAGAGCAATTCTTTATAGGGTTAAATGATATTTATGATAGTGTAAGGAATCATATATTAGTCAGGGAACCTTTACCTAATGATAATAAGGCATACTTTATAGTTTTTATAGTTGAGAAGTAGGAGTTCATACAACCTATATGGAGGCAATTGACAAAGTTCAATTCTAGTCAAAACACAACTTGAGAAAAGAAAAGGTAATTTAAAGAAAAGAGAATCAACTAATATGAAATTAGATTCAAAGTGTGATATCTATTTTAAAATACATGGTTATCTATATTGGTGGAAGGGATCAAAAGAATGAAAAACAAGAATAATGATAATTCTTTTGCAAATATGACTGAAAAACCTTTAATACAAAATGATTAGCAAATCAATTTTGTAGGAAATAAGTTAAAAACTATGCTAGCAAACGTGTTACATCAAGAGTCTAGAAAATTCATCAAAGGCAATAGTAAGATGACATCAAATGAGTGAAACCTAATCAACTTTACTCATTTTGATGACCTTATTAGTACTATCACTCATCACATTTTTAGTTCTCTTAAATTGTTAGAGAATGAATCTTGGATAATAGACATAGAAGCCTCCAACCATATGTGCAAATATCACACTTTTAAATAGAGTTAAGCCTGTTATAAGATTCACCTAGTTTATCATTAGATGGATTAATCAAGCTTATTTAAGATACAAGACATATGATCTTAAATGATAAACTAGTTCATACTGATTGCTTGTACATTCATAGTTTCAAATTTAATCTTCTTTTTATGAATAAACTCGCTGAAAATGCCTTAATAAAATTTCCTTTTTATCTTGATTTTTATATCCTTCATGACATAATGACTGATGAAATCATGGTAATGGGAAAGGTAGTGGGCAGACTTTACGTTCTCAATCAAACCTCCTTTATTATTGAGAAAATCAAATACTATGCTTAGTATATTGTAAATCATCATTACGTCTTACAATCCAAGCATTTATATTCTAGTACATAAACAAAGTTCCTATTTTAGATGATGTTATACGACATTGAAGATTAGGTCACTTTTCAACTTCTATAGCAATGTATTTTCATACAATAAATGGTTATATTTCAAATGATTTTAGCGTTTATGATTTATGTCCTTTAGTAAAACAACAAAGACTTTTTTTCCCCATAATTTACACTTAGACTTCTACCTATTTTGAAGTAGTTCATATTGACGTATGAAGTCCTTATAATCATTCCACTATTAGTGGAGCAAATTATTTCCTAAATATAATTGATAATTTCAGTAAGTGTACATGTTCTTATTGAAATGTAAATCTCAAACTGTATTTATTCTTGTCTTCTTCTTTAAAATGGTTACATTTCAATTTCAATTGTCTGCTAAGATGATTAGAATAGATAATAGAATTGAATTCAAAAATTTTTCTTATTATTCCCTCTATCCTAATTTGGTATTGTTCATCAAAGATCTTGTGTTTAAACTCCTGAGAAAAATGACATTATGGAATGTAAACATAAACACCTCTCACAAATAGCCAAATCCCTTATGTTTCACTCCAGATTACCTAAGAACTTTTGGAGATACACTATACTGACTGCCACATACATCATTAACATACTTCCTTTCTCAGTCTTAGCTTGAAAACATCATATGAGATATTATACTAGAAACCATTTGACCTTGACCATTTGAGAATTTTTGGTTGCCTTTGTTTTATTTCCAATAATTTTCCAAGTGAATAGAAGCTTGAAGCTTGAGCTTTCAAAGCTCTATTCATAAAATGTCCTCCTAGATAAAAAGCCTACAAAATATATAATCATGTCAACTATAAAACTTCAGTCTTTACAGACGAGATTTTTCATAAGAAAATATTCTTTTATGTGTCTATTCCTCCAAATGATAGTTATAAATCTTTACATTGTATTTTGCTAACTAAGAAATCTCAAAATCATTACCTATTCTAGTAAATAAGCCTATGACATTAAAAATTGATATAACAATTCTTAAGTCCATTCTCACTCGTTCAAATGAGGACATCATAATCAAGAAGTTTTGGATCTTTCATCAACCAATAACATACCTACTTTGAATTATAATATTATAGTGAAACAAAGATCTACCTTGATGACATATTTGGTCTCAAATAATGTTTAGTCCTGATTACTACCTATTCATTTGTCTCAGTTAGATATTTCTTTACCTTTTATACCCAACATTATCTTTTTCTTCAAACGCCAAAATTTTCTTCCTCGCACATTTTATTTTAGCCAATGTGACTAATACCTATGATCCATGTTCTTGTAATCAATCTAGAATAGGAAATGAATGGGTTTAGGCTATAAATTCTGAGCTAAAAGCTTTGGAGAAAAACCATACTTGGGAACTTACTAATTTACCTAAAGGGAAGAAATTCATAGGATCCAAATGGGTGTACAAGTTGAAGTTCAAACTGGATGGAATGGTAGATCGATATAAGGTTAGTAGCTAAGGAGTACAATAAAATTAAGGGAATTGATAACTTTGTAAGTTTTTCACTAGTTGTAAAGCTAGTTACCATGGGAGTCTTTCTGCTCATTATTTTTGTTAATTTATTGTTGTTAAACCAATTGGATATCAACAATGCCTTTTTATATGAATACTTGGATGTAGAAATTTATATAACCCAAAAAGACACACTAAGGAAAAGGGTGTTCAAGTTTACAAATTGAAAAGGTCTCTTTATGGCTTGAAACATGTTTTATGCCAGTGGAACCTATAATTTACGTAATAATTACAAGCATATGGTTTTAAACAATTAAAAAATGATCATTGCTTGTTTCTGAGATGCACTCATGACCCTTTCGTAGCCTTAAGTGTGTATGTTGATGATATATTCATGATAGGATCTTCAGAAGTTATAATTACAGAAGTCAAAGAATTTTTGCATGCTAAGTTTACTATAAGGACATTACATAAGTGAAAGAAATTTTGAAAGATGGACTATGCATAATATTTTTTATAGATCCATTGCAAGATTAGAATTTGGTATCTATATTAATTAAATGAAATATGTTCTTCAAATATACAAAATGTTATATTAATTAGATCAAAAGTTGTAACTACAGCACTTCTAAGTTAAAAAATTTACAATTAAAGTTGTCCGTTGATTCCTAAACCAGAAAAATATAGAAGCTTAATAGGAAGACTTCTTTAAATGGGTTTCATGTGATTTGACATTACTCATGTCATTTAACAACTTATTTAGTTCGTCAATCACTATCTAAGGTTCACTAATATACAACTTTACATATTCCTAAGTACTTAAAAGGTTGTCTTTTCAAAGGCTTACTTCTTCAGGCAATCAATTCATTCAAGCTTAAAGTTTATTATGATAGATTAGGCATCTAGATATAAGATGTTTACTAATTGGATATTATTTATTCTTAAGAAGATCTTTTATCTCTTGAAAAATGAAAAAGCAAACCACAAGTATTGCAACAAGGAATTGTACTGAGATCATAACTCATTCTTGGAGAATTGATTAACTTTATGTCTTTTAAGGTGTGTAGAATATTGATCTTATAGAGGGAATAACAACATGTGAGATTGATTGTAAGGATACTTTCTATGGAGGCTTCTTTTATACCTTTTTACTTTGATGGTTAACTTAATTATTTACCTTTTTAACCAAAAAAAATTATCATTTGATACGAGACAAATATAAGCAAGACTTTATTCAACCTGAACATATTTCTTTTAAGGAATAAATTGCAAATATATTTGCCAAATCTCTCTCTACTCTTCAATTTTCTTTCATCTTGTTTAAGTTGGACTTATATGATTTTTATCAAACTATAGGGAAATCTAGAAATTATTTAATTATTTATGTTAGCATTTAACTTTTTATTACAAGTTTGTTATAATTTATTATTTATTGTTAGTTGATTCAAAATTTTCATTTTGCTTTGCTTTTTATTATTAGGGGTGATAATGGATTGATCAGGCTAGGCTCACATAAGCCAGAGCTCAACTCAATAGCTTCTGCCCAAGCTCAGGCTTAATGCAATCAAGCCTCTAATTTTTTAAATTAAAAAATAAAAAATGATATTGTTTTTCTTATAGCTATTATGCCACAAATCGAGTCAGGCTTGAAAAATTCAAGCTTGAGCTTGACTTAAGGTTCGGTCAAATTGGACCTAGCCCTTTGACTTCAAGATAAGCTTGAGCTTGATTGGTAAATCTATTCTTTACTTGCACATAAAATTTTCTAAAGTATATGAGAAATTCAATTGGGTATATTTTGATTTTCTTCTTTGAATTGGCTTTACCCGAATCTCCGTTTTTTAATTATGGTTTTACTTTAAACTTGTTCAACCAATATTTATTATTTTCTAAGTGTATATTGTGTAGCTTGATCAAACAATCGTTAAAGGAATTCAAACTCAAAACCTCAATAGAATCAATATATCTTAAAGACTCCCGACACCGTTCAACCACTCCTTAGTAGGCTTCATTGTAGTTTCTGTTAGTTTATGCCCTTGCAACTAATCAATTGGATGCAAATTAATGTATGACATTATTTTGAATTAATACAAAGACTTTATTTATCTTTATGTATTAATTTAAATAATATTTTATATTTTAATACTAAAGATAAAATCCTTGGAATAATTACTGTGTAATTGAAATTATGATGAGATCATAATTATGAGGTTTAAATTACATTTATGTGTTATTCCTAAATGTTCCTAGTTGAAGTTTCATCAAGACTGGATATTGTTTAAACGGTAAAACTAGCACACATTATGTTTCTTTTTTTTGAAGAAAGTAATTGATCTCATAAAGTAACGTATAGAGATACTTAAACTAATGTGTGATTGGTTATTAGAGAATAAGTCACTGAACTAACCCGATTATGAAAATTTCAGATGGAATATTACTTATGTGTCTATAGATTATCTCATAATGATGGTTGTATAATTGAGCCTCAGACTTAAGATTACCAAGGTATCTAATGTGGATATTACTATGTTTTGATGCTACTTATGAATCATCCTAGGATAATTTAGTCAGTAGTAATTAGATACAGTATGAACCATATATAGATAATTGAGTAAGTCCATATAGGATTCGTCACTCTAATGTAATTAGAGAGAATATTCTACTGTTCTTGATTAGTAATAATTTATAGAATTCTCTGGTCAGAGTTAATTAACATTTGAAAAGGTGTTTTTTAAATTTCAATTATAAATCAATTACTAATTAGCAAGAACAAATGTAAGGCCCCATATTATACCCTAGTTGGAATGTTTCATTGAACATGTATTCCATGTGACTTAATTATGTTTTTAATAAATCATACTTGGAGAATTGGAATTAAATTGGCATCGTAGAGATTTAAGGTATTAATGTTGAGCCCAGGGTCTCAGAAAATATGTTATGGATACTTTACATGAGGTTTAGGTGAAGATTTAGTGATAAGAAGGCTTGAAAGTATTTAAAACTCTAGGTTGTAGTGATTTTTTTTGCAAGACCAGTGTGACACTCAAACTTGTAAATCTCATATCTTTTGATTCAAATGTCCAAAAATTACAAACTTTATACCATTGGAAAGCTAAGAGGATAAGCTACAACTTTCATGAAGAACTTTGTCAAATTTGGCCTAAATCAATACATTTTATTGATGGATAATACGGGGACTAATTATTGGTGACAAATGGCAGCTCCTAATTGGGACAAGTGTAGAGCATGCAAGGAGACACATGTTGTTACGATTTGGTGACACCTAGCATTGGAGAGAAGACAAGTTTTCTATTGGGGTGTTCTATTTTGTTGAGTTCTTCTTCAACTTATTCTCGCACCACCGAAACTCCCTCTCTTACTCACACCTCTTGGATTTTCTGATTGCATTTTTGGGTCATCTTCTTCACTTGACAAAATTGCATGCTATTGTATTAAGAAAGCTAGATCTTGCCATTGTTTTGTGTTTCTGTCCTCTTTGTCTTCTTAATATTGGCGTTGTAATTCTGCTTGAAAGGCTTAAGTGGCTTGCTCATTGAAGGAGGAAATTGTGTTAAAGAAGGTATGAAAATACTAATCTTGATTGCATGTTATGCTATGAAGTATTTGATGCTTGATCTGATAGAATGTGTATTGATTTGTTGATGCATTGATTTCTGGAGATGAAATGGATCTGTAATTGAGGCATGACTAAGGTGAATTATGGTAAAAAAGATAACTGTTGGAGTAAGAGTGTTGATAGTGTAAGATGTGAATGAATTATACTAGTTTCACTGGACGGATTTCAGTGAACAGTCGTCAGTTTTTAGGCTATAACTTGATTGTAGATATCCAAATGGGGTGGTTTTTATTGTGGATTAAACTAAACCCATATGCCTACAACTTTTATTAAGGAATGTAATTTTGTTTCTGTCCCTAAAGATGATGAAATTTGGCCTAAAGTTGAAATTAGGATTCTGTCATTATTTGGGAACAGTATAATGTATTTTGGGTATAACTTACAAAATACTAAACCAAACTACATGATTTTTGTGTCATGAGAAACTTAAAGGCATAAAGGAACAATTTTTTAGAAGAATGTTTTGCCTAAATCCTTCATATTACTTGTCAAAATGACCATGAAAGATTGACCCGAAGGTCTGTTTTGGGAAGAGCTGGAAGAAGTTGGAATAAAAGCTAGTGCACAATGTTGTTTGACAGTTTTGAACATCCTTCATTATTTTGGTTATAACTTCTTCTTCTGACATCCAATTGACATGTAAATTGAACCAATGGAATCTTAAGACATTAATATTCATCTCCACCAAAAATTAGGACTTTCTGAAGTATATTGATTGAAGAATTTAAGTTGGAAATATAACTGTACTAAAGTTTGATAACTGGGATGGTTTTACTGAACATACTTCAATATTCTAATTATATCTTGATCTGTAGTTTTCCAGATGGAGTGATTGTTGTTTTGAATTAAATTAGACTCATAAGGCTACAAATTTTTTGAATTAATGGAATTCTAATTCTTCCTATAGGAATTTCAGAATTTGATTGGAATTTAAGATAAGAATTTTGTTGAAGCTTAAGAGTAGTATGAAATCTTTTGGGCATAACTTTCAGTATACTAACCCAATTGGATGAACTTGTTACCATTTGAAACCTAAGACAAAGAGGGACAACTTTCTAGAAGGAAGTGTTACCTAATTACCTTACCTACCTGATGATAATAATTGAAAAAAGTGGACCCAAAAGTTGGTTGTGAAATAAATCTGGATTGAGAAATTGAGTATGATTTTGCATGATTCAGAATGTGACAAGATTAAGGATAAGAAACCTGGAATTTGTCATAAACATGCATCATACATATTCAGTATACATGCATGTGCATAATTGAATTTATAACTGTGCACAATAATGATATGTGTTTGTATTAAATGTTTTAGAGGAACCCATTGAGCGACCGATTCCAGATATTGCCAAGACGTCGAGGCAATAAGCAATAAGGAAGATTTAGTAAGTAATTTAGAAGGTAAATTTTGTGAGTAACCTAAGATAGTCCCACCTTGATTTGTTTTGTTTATTATTGAATTGAATTCGATATTGATGAATGTGTACTGAATTGTGTACTGATTCCGAACATGAAGGTCCAAGGTATTGATTGATGAATGTGATATTGAAGTGCTACTTACATGTGAATAACTGACTACTTGTGTTGCATGAAATGTCTGAAATGACTTTGTTTTGTTTTAAAACTGTTGAGTCTTAATTTTGGGTAAATAGGCATGCCTAGAAGGGTTGCAGCTGCTTCTATGACAATTCGTATCTTCTGTTATTGACACTTCGGTATCTTCTAATATTGACACTTAGGTGTCAAGACTTCGATCTATTCTGTGACACTTCGGTGTGGAGACTTCGGTCTCTTATGTATAAGTCTCATTACCTACTTTTGTAAATGGATTTAGCAGTCTTGTGATTTTGTACTCTGATATCAGTTTGATTTTTGTATAAGCTAAATTGTATTCTGTTTCTGAAGGGTTTATACCCTCTCGTGTTTAACAATTCTTTTATTTATAAAACTCTGTTTTGTTCTGAATTTCTGTATCTTTTGTTGACTTATAGTTTAGTTATTACTCACTAAGCTATATGCTTAGCACGGTGGATTTGCCCCGTGTAGTTTCTAAAAGAGGGACGTAGGAACTGGGACAAGACAACCACGATGGCCAATAGAGTCTGATTTTTGTTTTGCTCAAATGTATTTTTTAGATTGTTTTTAGACTTGTATTTGATGTATGTGAATCTTGAATTTTATTTTGAAGGGTTGTAACAGCCTTAATTCAGGCTGCTTTCGAAAATTTTTGGTATGTGATGTATGTTTGTTGAGATTTTAGAAATGAATGTATGTAGGGCGTCATAACAAACATGATTGGATGATAAGAGTAGACACTGTATCCATACTATGTCCAATTAGAATATTTAATGACGAAATGATTAAATTATACTTCATAGCCATACATAGACAAGTTAAGTCAAACACTTTGACATTCCTGATATTTGGGTAATCATAATTTATAATTATGAATTTTTAATTGAAGAATTAAAGATAAATTAAAAGAAGTTTTAATTTATCTAATTCTAATAATTTATAATCATTTCTAATTTATTAGGAAACTAATAGATCACACATCAAAGAGCAATTTGTGAAAGAAAATCAATTTAATTAGGTTGGACTTCATTATAAAGTTTGAGAAATTTTGGGAATCAAATATGAGATATTTGATTTTATTAAAATTAAATTAATTAGAATTAGAATTTGATTTTAATTATAATTAAAGAACTTTAATTTTAATTAAAGACCCTTATGATTTTTCTATTTAAAGGGAAGAACATTTTTAGAAGCTAACACTTTGCCTTCTTCCTCTCAAATCAATTTGAGAATTGCTCTGTGGATACCATAAGAGGCTGGATATTTGAACAGCTCGCGATTGATCAACCAGGAAAAGTTTTCGAAAGTTTTTCAACAAGAAAGCGAATAAGGTACAATTTCTAAATCTTTTTATATTTTATTCAAGTTTATTTTATTATCATAATCCGTTTGGAATCCATAAAAAAAATTTTTTCTGCTGCGCCAGTGATTCGATCACAGTTGGATTTCAACAGTAGTATCAGAGTCTCCTTTAATTGTTTCACTTGGATTCATTGCTTGATTATTGATGATTTTGGTAAAAATTAATATGTTATGCTTCGGTTTTTGTCTTTACGCAAATCCATTTCCACGACTACTCTTGGCTTTGATTTCTTAAAAAATTCTAGTTCTGTTTGCCTATTTGCATGCTGCATTAGAAATTGTTTCCTGTTTATGTATATCAGTTATAGACGATTAAACAAAATTGTTTTTCTTCTGGATAATCATTTTGCCTTCTCTGTGTTTTTTACAAACCCTTAATTTGGTTTTACATTTATTGATTAGCATCTACAAAAACGTGAATAAGAGAAAAAGGCATTGAATTTGTTTCTAGTTGATAGGACCCTATTATCTGATTCTGAAAAACTATTTTGCATCTGCCATTTGTTTTAGCCCTTGAGATTACTACCTTGTGTTATACTGCTTCTATTGGGTTTTTGATATCTGTGTTTTCTACCTGCATTTATGATTGGTATCAATGGCTTGAAGGCCACTTTTGGAACCTCTCACCAGCGGTGCTTTGCCGTTGGTGATTGTAGCGTGACGACACCAATAAAATGGGCTTTAAATGCCCATCAAAATCGAAACGCCACTAGTGGTCGAGTGACAACACCACTGATTGGTGTCGCCACCGTGAATCATGATGGGTGAAAAATCACCCATGGATAGTGCAGGTGATGGAAGACGTAACGACGGTGCAGGCAATGGGTTAGAGATAGCGGTTAAGAATCGTTAGAAACTGGTTACAAGAACGTGGGTGTTAGTTGGAAAAGTTTTGGAAAAACGTGGAAGCATAGATGATTACAGAGAAAATTGGAATAAGTGGTAGAGGGGAGTTAGTTTTCTAGAAACTTCCTAGTTTCTGGAAATTAGGTGGGAGAACAATGAGGCAGTGTGAGACACACGCCCACTGTTCTCTAAACATCATCCATTGAGGGCTTAACTGACACATGAATTTCACGTGCTAGTCAACGCCCTTCTTGACTGCAAGGCGCATGCAGTCAGTGTTCCTAATGCTTCTGTTTTCTTTCGTTAGCCATTTTTTAACAAAAACCTAAATTGTCTATTTAATAATGATTAAATTAATTTTTACTCCTAATAAAATTGAAAAGTGTTATACTAAATTTTGAACATTGTTTTCAAAGGGATTTTTATCAAGAAATGTTTTGGAATTTAATTTAATTTTTCAATATTTGAATTGTTAAATTAAATTATTATCAAATCAATAATTAGAATCAGGCAAAAGTTTTAAATAGTTTCTCTCATAATTAGATTATGTTTGAAATTATGAATATAATGAGATTATATTATTTTGATGAGATCAAAATTTTTTGAAATTTTAAAACCCTCAATAAAACATTAAATACTCGTTAGAAACATGATAGTTGCCTTCCATTATTTGAGAATAAAACCAAAATTATATTTATTTTTTGACTTGTTAAGTAAACTCAAGGTCACTTTAACTTAGATATGCTTTATCTTAAATTAATAGGTCCTACTTAACTAATTTTGGATGATTTGGATGAGTAAACCCATAATCATATAGATTTAGAGGCAAGGTTAGGAATAATATATGTGATATATTTTGGCAAAAGTCGTCACTTAACAGTTCTAGGAGTTACATGAGATGTGATTGAAAAGTAGTTTTTTACCTAATTTAATTTTAGTTGGTTTATTGAGTAAACTCAAGATCAATTACTTTTAAATAGGATCCTAACCCACTAGGAAATTATTTGATAATTTTTCGATATAATAATGAAGCCTATTATTTTAAATAAAATAGTGGGAGTGATTAAATAATTTTAAAGTCCTTATTTTATTTAATTTTTGGATATAAACTAATATATGCTCCTTTTATGTTTTTCAATTATTGAATTTGAAGATGAGCACCAACCTAACATTGAGGACCATCATAAATGCTAACAGGCTGACTAGACCCAACTTTTTGGACTAGTTACGAAACTTAAAAGTAGTTTTTAGGCAAGAGAAGAAGTTATCGTTCTTGATACTCCTGCTCCATCAGAACCTTGTTCAGATGCAACTGATGAAGATAGGGAGAAATATCAACGTTGTATTGATAACGTTGAACAAGCTATATTTGTGATGTTAGCTTACATGTCTCTTGAACTTCAGAGGCAGCATGAGAACATAGATGCACCTACTATAATACTGCATCTTAAGGAGTTATTTGGTGCATAAAGTAGGGTGGAGAGATATCAAATCTCCAAGGCACTATTTCAATGCAAGATGACAGATGGATCTTCAATCAACCTTCATGTGCTAAAGATGATTGAATCTATTGAAAAATTGGCCCAATTAGGTTTTGTCATGGACCACGAGTTAAGCATTGATCTGGTGCTACAGTCTATACATTCAAGCTTTTCATAGTTCCTCATGAACTTCAACATGATCCAGAAGGACATGACATTGCCTAAATTATTAAATATGCTCAAGACTACAAAAGGGTGCCTTAAGAAGGAACCCATTTCTGTACTTGTTGGTTATTCTAAAAGTAAGAAAAAGAGCTTTAAGAAGAATAATAACAAGAAACATAAGGCTTCTACTAATGTAGTAAAGGCTAAAGAAGGTATCAAGAAGAAGAGCAATGATAAGGGCATATATTTTCATTATGGAGTCAATAGACATTGGAAGAGGAACTGTCCATCTTATCTTGCTAGCCTAAAAGATAAGAAGCTTAAGGAAGCTGTCTCTTCAGGTATGTTTATGATTGAGATCAATCTTTACACTTTTGTTCGACATTTTTGGGTATTAGATACTGGATGTGGTTCTCACATATGTAATATCATACAGATATTAACAAGGAGTAGATCATTGAAGAAAGGTGAAGTGGACCTGTGAGTTGGCAATGGAGCAAGAGTTACTGCATTAGCTGTAGGAACTTGTAGTTTAACTTTGCCTTCTAGTCTTGTATTAGAACTTGATAATTGTTATTATGTTCATGTTATTACAAGAAATATCATTTCTATTTCTTATTTGGATTTGAATGAATTTGTCTTTGTTATTAAGGATAACAGTTGTTCTTTTTATAAAGATGATATTTATTATGGATCTGGATTGGTTACAAATGGTTTGTATCAGTTAGATCTTGAAAGGCCAATTCTTAACATGAATAGTAAGAAAACAAAATTAAGTAACCAAACTCCATCTCATTTATGGCATTGTAGGTTAGGTTATATCAGTGAAACTAGAATCACATAATTACACAAAGAAGGATATTTGGATCCTTTTGATTATGAATCATATGAAACGTATGAATCTTGTTTATTAGGAAAGATGATTAAACTATCTGTTAAGGGAAAGGGACAACATTCTAGTGAGTTACCAGCATTAATACATTCAGATATATGTGGGCCTATGTCCACAAATGTTAGAGGTGGATTCTCGTATTTCATTACGTTCACAGATGACCATTTTAGATATAGTTATGTATAATTGATGAAACAAAAGTCTGAATCACTTGAAAAGTTCAAAGAATTCAGATTTCAAGTGATTCAGACTAGAGGTAGAGAAACAAACTGGCAAAAGTATTAAGGCAGTTAGATAATATCAAGGTGGTGAATACTTAACCACGAGTTTTTTGGTTACTTAAAAGAGAATGAGATTCTCTCACAATGGTCTCCTCCTGTAACTCCACAACATAATGGAGTTTCTAAGAGGATAAATTATACACTATTAGATATAGTACGTTCCATTATGAGTTATGTAGTCCTTACTATGTCCTTTTGGGGATGCACAATTGAAACCGCAACATATCTTCTAAATTAGTTCCATCTAAATCAGTTGATAAGACACCATATGAGATATGGACTAGTAAAGACCTAGATTATCACATTTAAAGATTTGGGGATGTAAAGGGCGCTATATCTGATAATCTTCAAGCTAAATCAAATAAATGCAAATTTGTTGGGTATCCGAAAGAGAGTTTCAGTTATTAATTTGATCATCCTATTGAGCAAAATCTATTTGTTTCAAGACATGCTACATTCTTAGAAAGAGAATTTATTCTCAAAGAAAGTAGTGAGAGTGAGGTTGAACTTAAAGAAGTTTAAGAGCCACAAATTAAACCTCAAGTTGATACATATGTTGTACAACTGAGAGATCAAGAGACACATAGTCTGTGATGAACTAGTAAGATACATCGTCCACCCACTAGATTAGATCTACATATTAAGCAGGGAAAGGGTAATGTATCATTCATAAATGATGTGCCTATTACTTTTAAAGAAGCAATGTCGGATATTAATTCTTTAAAATGGAAAGAAGCTATGGGATCTGAAATAGAATCCATGTACACTAACTAAATATGGACTTTGGTTGATGCACCTACTAGTATTGTACCTATTGGATGCAAGTAGGTTTTTAAGAGAAAAACTGACATGGATGGTAATGTACATACTTACAAAGCAAGGTTAGTAGCTAAAAGTTACAAACAAAAACAAGGAGTTGATTTTGATGAAACCTTTTCGATAATAGCTATGATAAAATCCATCAGGATCTTGTTAGCCATAACAGTGTATCATGATTATGAAATCTGGCAGATGGATGCCAAAAATGCGTTTTTCAATGGGAATTTACAAGAGGATATGTATATGATACAACCTGAAGGTTTTGAATCCAAGAGATTTCCTAATCAAGTATGCAAGTTGCAAAGGTCCTTTTATGGACTTAAGCAAGCGTCACAAAGTTGGAACGTCTGTTTTGATTAGACAATCAAAGAATTTGATTTCATAAAAAATGTGGATGGACCATGTGTCTATAAGAAGGTTAGTGGGAGTGCAATCGTTTTCTTGATACTAAATGTGGATGACATATTGCTAATTGGAAACAACATACCTATGCTACAATCTATAAAGATCTGGTTATCCAAGAACTTCTCTATGAAGGATATGAGAGAAGCAGCTTATATTCTGAGAATAAAAATCTATAGAGATAGATCAAAATGGTTGCTTGGATTGTCCCAATCTACATACATAGATAAAGTGCTAAAGAGGTTTAACATAGAGAATTCCAAGAGGGAATTCTTACCCATATCACATAGGATTTCTCTCTCACAGAATATGTGTCCAAAGACACAAAAGGAGAGAGATAAAATGGACTGTATTTCATATGCTTCAGCAATTGGATCAATCATATATGTGATGCTATGTACTAGACCAGATATTTCTTATGCTTTCAGTCTAATCCTGGTGAGGGGTCACTGGACAGTTGTGAAAAATATCTTAAAGTACTTGAGAAGAACTAAGGATGCTTTCTTGGTCTATGAACGAGATGAACTGAGAGTTCAAGGATATTCAGATGCTAGTATTCAGTCAGATCACGATGATAGTAGATCACAGTCAGGGTACATCTTCATTCTAAATGATGGTGCAATAAGTTAGAAGAGTTCCAAATAGCTAACCATTACAGATTTAACAAACAAAGCAGAGTACGTTTCAGTGTCAAAGGCGATAAAGGAAGCAGTTTGGATCAAGAAGTTTATCACTAAACTTGGAGTGGTTCCTAGCATTGTTGAGCCTATGGTATTGTATTGTGACAACAACGGTGCTATTGCGTAAGCAAAGGAACCCAGGTCTCTTCAACGGTCCAAACATGTACTCAGAAAGTTTCACTTAATCAGGGAGATAGTGGAGTGGAAAGACATAGCATTAGAGGGAATTCCCACTGAAGAGAATCTAGCAGATCCTCTTACTATGCCATTGTCTCAAAAGAGACATGATCAACATATGGATGGATATAATATTAGATTCATAGAGGATTGGCTTTAGTGCAAGTTAAAGATTGTTATGTTATACCCTTGAAACCAATCAATTGGATGCAAATTAATGTATAACATTATTTTGAATTAATGAAAAGGATTTATTAATACATTAATTTAAATAATATTTTATGTTTTGATACTAAAGATAAAATCTTTGGAATAATTACTATATAATTGAAATTATGATAAGATCATAATTATAAGATTCAGTTTACACTTATGTTTTATTCCTAAATATTCCTAGTTATAGTTTCATTAAGACTGGATATTTTTTAAATGATAAAACTAGCACACATTATTATGTTTCTTTCTTATGAAAAAAGTAATTGATTTCATAAATTAAAGTATAGAGATACTTAAACTAATGTGTGGGTGATTATTAGATAATAAGTTATTGAACTGACCGATTGTGAGAATTTTGGATTGAATATTACTTGTGTCTAATGATAGTTGTATAATTGGCCCTCAGACTTGAAATTACCAAGATATCTAGTATGGGAATTATTGTGTTTTGATGCTACTTATGAATCGTCCTAGGATAATTCAGTTGATAGTAATTGAATATAGTATGAACTACATGTAGATAATTGAGTAAGTCAATATAAGATTCGTTGCTCTAAAGTAATTAGAGAAAATATTCTACTGTTCTTGATTAGTAATGATTAATGGAATTCTCTAGCCATAGTGAATTGACATTTGAAAAGGTGTTTCCAAGTTTCAATTATAAATCAATTACTAATTAGCAAGAACGAACATGATTGGATGATAAGAGTAGACACTGTATCCATACTCTGTCCAATTAGAATATTAAATGACGAAATGATTAAATTATACTTCATAGCCATGCATGACAGGTTAAGTCAATCACTTTGACATTCTTGATCTTTGGGTAATCATGACATGTTACTAGACGTCAATCATGATTTACAATTATGAATTTTTAATTGGATAATTAAAGATAAATTAAAAGAAGTTTTAATTTATCTAATTCTAATTGTGAATTAAAATTGTATTTTATAACCATTGCCAATTTATTAGGAACCTAATGAGTCACACATTAAAGAGCAATTTGTGAAAGAAAAATCAATTAAATTAAGTTAAACTTAATTATAAAGTTTGAAAAACTTTGAAAATCAAATATGAGATATTTGATTTTATTAAAATTAAATCAATTAGAATTAGAATTTAATTATAATTATAATTAAAGAAATTTAATTTTAAGTAAAAACCCTTATAATGTTTCTATTTAAAGAGAAGAACATTTTTTAGAAGCTAGCACTTTGTCTTCTTCCTCTCAAATTAATTTCAGAATTGCTCTGTAGATACCATCAGAAACTAGAAATTTGAACAGCTCATGATTGATCAACAAAGAAAAATTTTTCAAAGATTTTTCAATAGAAAGACGAATAAAGTATGATTTTTAAATTATTTTATGGTTTATTTAAATTTATTTAATTATCAAAATTCGCTTAAAATTCATAAAAATTTTGGTCAATCAGATTTCAACAGATTCGTCCAGCAGGCGGCAGGACTAGGTGAGGATTGTGGGGTGTGAATCAAAAATTGGGCAAAAACGTAAGTGTCGAAGGAATCCATCAACAGAAAAATGCGAGTTACAATGCCACCATTTGTCCATTTTCTGAGATCCCTCGTCCTGGTGTCCTGTTCGTTCAAAACTGACTTGGGAATTTCTTGGAGCATTACATTTGCTACGTGTCAATCGTATTGTCTTGGAACCTGGGGTACTGTCCAAGTTTGGTTATCGTGGTAAAATCTAAAGTCTTCTGTTTGCTGACTATGGAGGCTTCAGTAACTCCACTCTTACGATTCATTTACACTTGGATGATAAAGGAACCTTTTTTAATTCAAGCGTTTCACTCTAACTAGCAAATGGACAAGAGAAGGGCGGCATCGATACAAGCTACTTTTGACAGGTATGCGGTCTTAAAATGAAGACCAGTAGTCTTCATTGTCGAATATACTGGCATGCCTAGAATATACCATCGAATCACCATTCCTTTTATTACGTTGTAAATTTTTATGTAGGAATAAATTAACAGTACCTCTTTTTCGGAGCCTTTTATTTACTTATTTTTACATATAATAAATGATGGGTATCTCTTTTCCTGTGCCTTTTATTTATTTTTAAAATATTTTTATTCATCTAAATTATTATAAAATCATTATTCTCACTTGAGCTATTTATTTTAGTATGAATCCACAAATGTTTCTTCGTAAATATGTGATTATTATTATTATATATTTTCATTCACATTACATCATATATTAAAATTAAAGATTTGATCATAATAATCTAATAATTTTTAGCATTGACACTGAAATTTTGAGTAAATGCATTTGACCATGAGATAATTTCACATCATCCAAAGTGATTTGGTGGGTCTCCAACTTCTTTTTCTGCAAAGATCATTGTAGGCACGTGCTTTGAGAAAAAATAAAGATGAAAACGACAAAACAACTGAGGGTGAGGTGAACCTCTCGTTTTAAGGTATCTCGTGTTTCTGAATCTGTCCTCATTCCACAAAATCAGGGACTCTGGAGAAGGACACGGCTACGGTCCAAGCCGATTGGGATGGGACGTGTATCAGTCGTGGCAAGCTATTCTCTTCCGTGGCGTATGAATGAACTGAATTTTGAAATCATTAAAATTAAAGGCACATGGTCCTCCATCGAGAGAGGACGTGAATATTTTGGCGTCCTCAACCTCCACGTGACAAACTTTTAACTAGTTAGGTCCCCTGCTTTACTAGGGTAGTTCCTTAGCTAGGACCAATTTACTAGGGTAGTTCCTTAGCTAGGACCAATCCTACTAACCTTTTTCTGGTTCATGGAAATTAACTTATCGAAGACTATATTTAATTGGACTTGAGATTTTTAATTTAACGAAATAATTTATGATATAATAAAATATATTTTCTTTATTTTATTTTTGACTATATATATATATATATATATATATATGTATATATATCTGATTATATAGAATTAGAAATTTCTTTATTAAGTAAATCATAATTAATAGAAATAATATAATTATTTATAATAATCATTTTCATCGATGATTAGGACTCAAAAATTGATGAATCACAAATCATTTATATTTAACTGATAGATAAGTACAGTTCATTTTATTCCATTTCATCTAATCATGTAAAAAAATTATAATTATTTGAAGTTTTATGTTTTTTATTTAAAATAGAATGTTTACAGTATCCCCATCATGTGATAAATGAAAAAGCTTACTTTAAACTTGTTAAGAATAAGTGATTTGTTCGATATGTTTTTGTCTACTCGAAAAGTGTATTATTAGCGATGATTAAAAAATTCAATTAATTTAACTATGTCAGTCATGAAAATTTTAAACTATTTAATTTTTGGTTTAATCTTCAACTTTTCAGTTTGATTTATTTTAATAATTTTAGTTGTTAAAAATTGATCAGTTTTTTAATTTATCCGTCAATTTTAATAAATTAATAAGTTCCTATAAATCAAAATAAATTAATTAATTTTTATTTAACAATCTCTTTTTAAAATTAAATTTCAAATTTTTCGTTAGATAAGGATGATCTTTTTTAATCATATTTCAAATTCTTTAACTTTATTCAATCTTTAGCTAGTTTTGTGACGATTTAATACCCGTTGATCCTTTTAAATCTTAAATCTCTTATTACAGTAGCTTAATTTCCAATTTAGTTTTTAAAACATTGATTATTAGAATTAAATTAAAAAACCAACTCGCTCTAGTCTCACTTTAGCAATAGCAATACGTGAGAGAATAGTTTCTTAGGAGGTGGTAGAGTTGATGGAGTGCGGGGCATAGAGTCAAAAAGTTTTGTATTTGAATCCCCTTACGTATATGCTCTCGATCAAGCCCATTGCACAGTGCTTACCTAGTGCGGAGTACCCGATTGACGTGATTTACAAGCTATTGTATCAATTCGGAGATTTACTCGATGTAAATCTAAAAGATAACGTTCTTCCGTTTTAAAAAATAATACATGAGAGAAAAGATAATATTATAATGTTATTTTTATTTCATATATCAAATATAACATAAGTGAATAATTGCTATTAAAATTTAAATTCATATAAATGCTACTTTAATTATAGGAAATTCTATTATATGAATGAGTTTAATATATTAGAATCTCTTATAATTTAAATTTTTTCTTTCTAATTTTTATATTTTAACAAGTATTACTTATCTCTATAATAATATTTAGGGTTAATATTATCTTCAAAGATGTTTATGCCGAGGAAAATACAATAATAATAACAATAATTTTGTAAAACTTTTGCTAATACTCAGAATCTAATAAGATCTAGTAATCTTTAATTATGTAAAATGATATTGATCTGCCCAGTTTTGAGCAAAGCGCTCAAGATTGTCCGATTATACTTTGGCAAAACATTTTGTGCAAATTTAATAATCATCAACCTCCGTTTCCATGAAAAAGTCTTCCCTCTAGTGACAATAATAAACTAATGTGAACAGGTGAAAGCAAACATGAACAACCAAAATAAAATATAAGGTCGGTTACATTTCCAATATGAACAGGTGAGAGCAAACATGAACAACCAAAATAAAATATAAGGTCGGTTACATTTTCAATATGTTAGTGTAGATAGTGGTTGAATTTCGAGTTTACTGACATGGGTCTGAAACAGATTAGAAAGGATAAAAATGACACGTTTTAGATTAGATAGCAATCTCTGCACTTATAAAGGCCAACCATTATCTTTCCGTCTCTTCCCAACTCGTTGACATTTATTTACCAAACCATGCAAAAGTGAGTGCCCTAAGGAAAAATAAATGAAAAGTTTTGGAACTTAAGAAAAAGGATTTGATACGGAAACAATGGCAGAGATAAAATGAAAAAACACAGAAGGAAGAAGGAAAAAAGAACAGGAGGGAACAGTGAATCCGCACTTAATCATGCGTTTGTTGTTTTTTCCGTGATCTGGCATAGGGAGTAGGCAAGCTGCAAATTTTCCGGGAAACTAACAATTGGTTTTTTGATTCCTAAGAAGAATCTCTGTTATATATTCTAATGGCGCATTTTAACACTCCCATCCTCACCACGTGGATATCATTTTCGGGTTCTTAATGTCTTGCTCTGTTTTTCATTCTTAATTCAAGATCAAGAAATGCCATTATTTATGCTTTGTAAAATTTCCTTTGCTTCTTTATCCAACAACTTGCGAACATGTTAGTTTTTAATCATGTTTTTATGTTTCTCGCTAATACATGAACTTTTTCCAGTTGCTTAGCAAGTCACCTGACAAATTTCCAAAACAGAGAAAACAATTAGTGTTTTTTGGTAAAAATTACCATATTCTCAAGGATTCAAAAAGGCCGAGGAAACCATTGCATCTGACAGTCAAAGTGTAGAGGCGTTCCAAATTGTCTTTAATTAAGTCATGCTCTGTATTTCCAAAAAAGATTTGAAAATGAAGCTAGAACCCGTAATTCCGTCTGCACGGGAAAACACATTGGTAACGGTTTGTCAATCTGCCATACATTTGTCACTCGGGGCTTTTGTTTCTTTTCCCAGACCATTACAATATAATCCCTCCTCTTTCATGCCTCCTTTCCCCACATTTACTGAAACATCTAGGCTCTGTTTCTTTTCAGTACTCTGTTTTTTAGAACTGTAATCAATCTAAGTTTGCTAATAGATGGGGAAGTTTTTGAACAGTTTCTCGACGAGGCACTTGCTGGTAGCTTCTTTAGCTCTGAACGTGAGCTTGCTTGTGAGGGTCTTCTTCAAAACTGGTGCAGATGGTCTTGACGGAGTGTCACTGCTGAAGCAAGTGGTGACGTTGGCAGCTATTGGTGGTCTTTTGTCTGAACTGCATGCTTTTCATCGGACACAAAGGACAACCACGTCTTCTTCGTTTACTTCATCTTCTACTGTTACTATTGCCAACCTAGGAAAAGACAGGGCCGTCAATCTCGACCAGTAAGTGTGACTAACTCGGTCCATCTTTCCTTCCTTTCTTTTATTTTTTGTTTGATATTAACTATTTTCTCAAAAGCTTTATGATCTGATACTAGCCTGGTTTTGAGCTTTGCAGTGCATCAGTTAATTATCTTTTTTCGTGGTTTTGGTTTGGAAGAGTTTGTGTTGTCTCAGCAAATTTTGATGAGACTACAAATTTGACCTTCCAATTTCCTCTTTCTAAAGTTTTTCCCCTTCCTCGCACAAACGGCTATTCCAAGACTTGAAGGTCCTAAAGACTCGTGCTTGGAAACGGTCTACTGTGTAGAGAAAGAAACTAAGTTCTTACCTTTTCCGCACATGGTGACGGCTGTTCTTTTGTAATCTCTCTGTTCCCAACTCGAAGGGTAAATTGCTGCTTCTAGTAGTGCGCTCAGATAGCAAGGATCTCACCTTGGACGGTACTTGTTCACTGTTTGACCCACTGCCGTAATTATTCTCCTCACTAACTCCTACTCTTTGCTGGTGGACCTCAAACTGCCTAAATAAGTCCTAAAAAAGCAGCCTTCAAGACATTTTTGGTTTAGTTAAAACTAACTTTAGCTATGCTCGTCACGAAGTTGGAGAGACCAGGGTGTATGCGTGTGGGTCCCTGTGGATAATTCCAGTAGACTGCATGCAACCCTTATTTTGTCCCTTTGCGATAGATCTAAAGCAACAAACATTCTTTGGGGTGTGTGAGGCCATGGGATCCGGGACCAAACAACAACCCTATTATTTTATGTCTATGATGTTATTTGAAAATTGATCCAATTAATAAATAGGACTTATAAAAATTGAACGGTTATCATCTTTTGAAAATAAGGGGCATACATTAGTTGGGAATAAAAGATATATTCGCATACCGTCCAAGTTGTTATGTCATATTCTTTTTTGTAACTTTATAAAGTTTTTCAAAGATCCTCCTTTTGTTTTATATTATGAGAAGTGCGCTTTTGTTAATCTACCACTTTGTGGTCCTCATAATGAATATTTTTTATACTTACAAAGAAATAGAGTTTGAAAAAGAGATCATTTATACTGTATATTCTTTATAAATTACAATCATTTATATAGTAGAGCATTGGAACCTTAGTCAAATATGTGAATTATACAATTGCTATACATAGATGTACAAACAAGGAATGATTTCCTGATTATTTGTTGAAGAGGATTTATCAAGTATTTGTCAATACTCCCCCTCAAGTTGGATGCAGAAGATTAATGGATCCAAGCTTGCTTAATAATCGTTAGAATTGAGCTGAAAGTAAGACCTTAGTGAATACATCTACCAATTGATCATTAGATCGCATATAACATGTTCTAATAAGCTTTGACTAAAATTGCACATGAATATAATGACAATCGACTTCGATATGTTTTGTTCTTTCGTGAAACATAAGATTTGCTTAAATGTTCATAGTTGTTTGGTTGTCACAAAATAAAGTCATTGGAGTATTAAAAGGACTGGCCAAATTAGAAAGAAGGCATTGAAGCCAGACAAGTTCTCATACAGCAGTTGCCATAGCTCAATACTCGCCTCTACATTAGAGCGAGCTATTACATGTTTCTTGCTTTTCCATGAGACCAAATTACCTCCAACCAACATATAATATATAGTAGTTGAACGTCTGTCAATTGCATCTCCAACCCAATTTGAATCAATGTAGCCTTCAACATTGATATGTCCATTTCAAGTAATAATAATCCCACGACCAATTAATCCTTTCGAATCATTCTTCAATTTACTGTCTAAAGGGGTAAAAGCAGGTTTTGAATTTGTCATACTTGTTTCTTGAAGCAAATTCAAAATTTACTTTTGTTGGTTAAGAAGGAAACCATTGCTAGAAGTTGCTCTCTCAATTTTCAAAAAAGTACTTCATGGCTCAAGATCTTTAACTGTAAATAATTGTTGCATATGTTTCTTTAGTTTGTTGATTGAATCTTCATTATTTCCAGTCACAATAAGATTATTTTTGCAACCGCAACAAAAGTTTCCTTGTAATCTACCCCATATTTCTGTGTAAATCTTTGAGCTACCAGACGCGCCTTATAGCAATAAATTGATCGATCAGATTTGAATTTTGTTTTGTATACAATATACCCATTGACATATTGTATACATTATGTTTTCCGCTTAGAAGATGTATGATACTATAGGTGTCATTTTTTGTAAGTGCTTTCAGCTCATAATCCATAGCTTGCCTATGAGGAAGAGCCTAGTAAAAATTACTCTTTTGTGATCATAAGGTTACAGGTTCGAATAATGGAAACAACCTCTTTGTAAAAATTTCAGAGAGAATGTTGCGTACCTCGATGACTGTCCTCTGACCCTCGCAAAGCGGGGAGCCTTGTGCACAAAGTATAATAACTTTATTTATAACTTGCCTCCAAATGTCTTGAGTTTGAGCTTCTTGAAACGTTTTTGGATTATGACCATTAGAAATAGCAGAGAGGTAGGTTGGGTATATAGGAGATACCTTCTAATAACTCAAATAATTTGAGACTGGATACTTGACAAAATAGGCAACATAATCTTTCAATTTTCTTGGAGGCTGGTGATTTCACGGTGGATTCCATCGAGGAGCTAGTGTTTGTACTTGATCAATAGGTATTTCTTGCTCATTTTGAATGATATCAGCCTCTTGATGCACACAACCAATCAAGTTCACTTGATCATCAAAAACCTATAAGCCTGGATTATCTACAACTTCTAGAAATCTAGAGCTTGTTTCAACACTTGGCAATGGAAATAATTTAGTGATAATCTACCGCTTATTTGAAGCAGGAAAATAGGGTTTGCTTTCATCAAATTGCACTTCTTGTCACATAAAGTTTCTTAGTACTCACGTCATAGGGTTTGTGAATATCCCAAAAACACACATTTAATAACTCGAGGATCAAGCTTATCCCTTGAATGTGCAGCCAAATGAACAAAACAAATGCAGCCAAAAATCTTTAGGTGAGATGTATCAAGTTTTCTATTTCACAAAACTTCAAGTGGACTTTGGAAGTCCAAAGTGTGTCTTGGTAGCCTATTAATGAGATAAGTAGCTGTTAACACTCCATGAGACAAGAAATTTTTGGAATATTCATCTAAAGCATAATTGCTTTGGTTTTCTCCAATAAGTCTGACACAGCGTAAAAGCATTCAATGGAAAATAAACCCTAATTAGGTTTAGAGAAAGTCTGTAAATTGATTAAAAAATAAGCTCCTTAACAAAATAACATCGTTTGCGTTATATAGGCGGATAGAAAATAACAAAACAATCCTCAAAGTCCTCGTACGCAAAAGTTATAACATTTTGTGCAATCTGCTGCAAATCTTGCCGTGGTCAACATCTTCTAGAAAATTCAGTGCTATCTGCTCCGCATCAGTCTCCTCCATTAAGAAAAAACTCGACCTTGAGTTGAGCAGGAGGTTCGAGTACAAAGGAACATTAGCATCATGGAACATGGAACATGGAACATGGATATGTCAGCTACATTAAATGTCTTGGAAATACCCATGCTATTTGGAAGATCGATCACATAGGCATTGTCATTGATGTACCTTAGCACTGAATAAGGTCCATACTTCTTGGGCTGCAGCTTATTGTATGTACCAACCAGAAACCTCTCCTTGCGCAAGAACACCATCACTTGATCTCCAACCTGGAAGACCTCTTGCCATCTATGCTTGTCAGCAACTTTCTTGTATTTCTAATTTGCTTGCTCCAGCTTCTGCTTGACTTCTTTCTGAACATCCACAAATTGCTCTGCCATATTATTGGCTGCAACACTCACATCTCCACTCTTAGGCAGCTTGATCAAATCCAGGGTGTTTTGTGGCATCTTCATGTAAACAATAGAAAAAGGTGAATGGCCAGTAGCATTATGGACTGCATTGTTGTAAGCAAACTCAGCTTGTGGAAGAATCAGATCCCACTGCTTTGGCCTATCCCCACAAAGACTGCGAATCAAGTTGCCTAAAGTTCGGTTGACTGCTTCAGTTTGCTCATCTGTCTGCGGATGAGCTGTACTGCTGAACTGCAAAGAAGAGTTAAAGTGTTTCCACAGTGTTTTCCAGAAGTAACTAAGGAACTTGTTGTCACGGTCCAAAGTGATAGTCTTTGGGACCCCGTGTAGTTGGACAAAATCTCTGAAAAACAACCTGGCAATAGCAACTGCATCTGAGGTTTTCCTGCAAGGAATAAAATGTGACATTTCGGAAAACCTGTCAACCACAACAAAAACAGAATCAATGCCTCTTTGTATTTGTGGCAGTCCTAACACAAAGTCCATGGAAAGATCTTCCCAAATGTTCTCTGGAACTAGTAGAGGCATGTACAATCCAGTGTTCT
>JAOSBN010000007.1:28128855-28139114 GCA_027563595.1 Erythroxylum suave
CCCAATCAAGTAGTGTTCCCACGTTTTTAGAGCACGAACCACAGAATAGAATTCCTTGTCATAGGTGCTCCATTTGCACCTTGCATCACTAAGCTTCTCACTGAAAAATGCAACTGGCCTCTTCTCTTATGAAAGAACAACCCCTACACCCACTCTACTAGCATCACAATCTACTTCAAATAACTTCTCAAAATCTAGAACTGCAAGTATAGGTGCTGTGCACAGTTTCTCTTTAAGGATAGCAAAGCTATTGTCTACTTCTTCTCCCTACTGGAACTTCCCTTTCTTCAAACACTCTGTCATTGGGGCAGCAATACTATTAAAGTTTCTGATAATCTCCTATAAAAGGTGGCCAACCCATAAAAGATCCTCAATTCAGTCACATTTTTAGGAGTAGGCCAGTCTCTGATTGCTTCTATTTTCGACTCATCAACATGAATACCATCAGTCGAAACCATAAACCCCAAGAACATTAATTTATTTGTAAGAAAACTGCACTTCTTAAGATTGACATACAACAAGTTATCTTTCAAAGCTGTTAACACAGCTCTCAAGTGTGCCATATGCTCCTCCTCACTACGGCTAAATATCAAAATATCATCAAAATAAACCACAACAAACTTATTAAGTACCTGATTCATTAGCCTCATAAAAATACTAGGAGCATTTGATAACCCGAATGGCATAACCAGCTACTCGCAAAGCCCCTCTTGGGTCTTGAAAGTTATCTTTCACTCATCTCCTGGCTTGATTCGAATCTGATAATAACCATTCTTGAAATCCAGCTTTGAAAACCATTTTGCTCCATGCAACCTGTCCAGCATATCATCCAACCTCGAAATAGGAAATTTATAACCTACAGTAATTTTGTTGATTGCTCGACTATCAACACACATTCTCTAGCTGCCATCTTTCTTTGGTGTCAACAATACTGGCACTGAACACGCACTCAAACTCTCCCGAATCAGCCCCTTCTTTAACAACTATTCTACCTTCCCTCTCAATATATCACTCTCCCTTGGGTTCATTCTGTAATGGGGTAGATTAGGGAGACCAGCACCAGGGATAAAATCAATTTGGTACTGTATATCTCTCATTGGAGTTAACCCATCTGGTATTTCCTCCCCCCCATCAGCTCTTTAAACTCTTGTAACAAAGGACGAACTAACTCTAGTTGCTCCTTTACTTGCAATTCAGGCTCATTGAACAGAATTTGCTTCACTATTAACACATAAATCTGCCCTGTCTCTTTAGCCTTTTCTGCAAAATTGTCTGCAAAGGTCAAGAATGTGCTCTTCCCTAGCGTAGCATATTTATTTTTCAAAGGGAGCAATGAGAACTTCATGCCATTCTTCTCCAGCTTATACACGTTACTCTTTCCAGAATGCTGCGCATCAACATCATACCGCCAGGGTCTGCCAAATAGAAAATGACATATATCCATATCCACTACATCACAATAAACAGTATCCTGGTATTTACCTATGGAGAAAGGCACCTTGCAGCATTCTGTCACGTCAATTTTTCCCGTATTAGATTTAATCCACCCTAATGATAAGGATTTGGGTGTTTCTCAACAGGCAGCTTTAGCTTCTTCACAATATCCTTCTCAATAATATTTTTACAGCTCCCATTATCAACAATAACACCAAACACTCTGTCATCAATAGTACACCGAGTTCTGAATAATTGGTGTCGTTATGATTCCTCTTCCCTCTTAGGGGTCAACATCATCCTCCGCACAACATAAGCCTGTCCGTCTTCTTCATCGTACTCCTCTTCTTCCTCAATCCCATCCGGTTCACAGTAAATCTCCCCATCTTCTTCCTCTCGATCCAGCACATTGACTGTTTTTCAGGTAGAACATTCGTTTGATCTATGTCCCTGTTGGTTGCACCAAAAACACTTCCCAACAGTGGGCCTTGCATAGGGATTATCTGTCTTCTTAGGTTCTCTATCTCGCCCCTCATTCATGGGATGTTTGCCTACTGCATTATCTTCCACGAGTTGCTTGTTCAAGTTCTTAAAGTTATTTCCACGGTCAGTTTGATTTACAGCAACCTTATTGCCATCTGCACTATCCCTATATCCACCAAAACCACTAAAACTCCTCCTGCCTCGCTCCTGCTGCATCAATTCAGCTTTCAAAGCCAAATTCTTCGTTTCACTCAAACTTCGAATTACCTGCACACCAATTCTATCTCTCACATCACTGGTAACCCTTCTAAATATTGAGCCACTTGCTGCCTTTCAGACTCCAATAAATTATTTCGTTATGCCAACCTCATAAATTCAGTTGTGTACTCATGAATTGTCCTGCTATCTTGCTGACATCTCTGATACTGTTGAAACAAAATCTGTTCATAATCTGGGGGTAGAAATTCCAGTTTCAACAGATGCTTCATCCTATACCAGGTTTGTACAGGGAGTTTTCCTTCTCTCTCTCTCTTCTGGATTGAACTCGCTCCCACCAAACCAAAGCCATCCCCTTCAAGCGACAGGCTACCAATTTTACCCGCCTTTCTGTCGGAGTTTCCGCATAATCAAAGAACCTGTCTATTTCCACAATCCAATCTAGAAACTCCTCAATTCCCAAACTATTATTAAAGCAAGGAATATCTACCTTTAATCGGAAATCTCCACCTTCTCAATCTTCGTTCCATCTCTGCCCATATCCATTTCCCCTTAGATTTCGATTGAACCAATGTGGTTCGAAATCAAATTCTTCTTCCGAATCATCTTCGTAAACAGGTTGTCTACGTAGAGGTTCTGGTCTGTTGATAGGTTCACCACAAGCAGCATATCTTGGCTGTCTCCTACCATCATTCCTTCCCCTATTCGGACCAAGACCGTAAGCATCTAAACGATCTGCAAGCTCTTGAAAACGTTCCTCGAAATGCTTGGACATGCGATCTATTATTGCTCAAGACGTTGCTCCAAACGTTGCAGCACCCTATCCCCATGTGTGGCTCCATCCTCCTGATCACCATCACGAAGAACATCGTCATCACCGCCGGTCGCCATGTTCTGATACCACCTGACGCAGCGTAAAAGCGTTCAGTGGAAAATAAACCCTAATTAGGTTTAGAGAAAGTCTGCAAATTGATTCAAAAATAAGCTCCTTAACAAAATAACATCATTTGCCTTATATAAGAGGATAGAAAATAACAAAATAGTCCTCAAAAATTCTCATATGCAAAAGTTATGACATTTTGCGCAATCTGCCGCAAATCTTGCCGCGGTCAACATCTTCTAGAAAATCCAGCGCTATCTACTCTTCATCAAAGTCTCTATTCTTCCGTTCTGCAACCCCATTTTTTGGGGAGTATGAGTACATCTAGTTTAATGCACAAAGTCATTAGAAGCTAAGAAATTATTCATGTTACGATATGTAAATTCTATGCCATTATCAGTTCAAAGAATTTTGATATCAGCTGAAAATTGATTTCCAACCATCATATGAAATTCTTTAAAGGTTACAAAGTCATTGCTATTTTGATTTCGACAAATAAACCCAATTAATCTTTAAGAAATCATCAATAAAATTTACAAAGTATCTAAATCCATCAATATAATTAAGAATAGGACCCTACACAACGGAGCGAACTAACTCAAAAGGTTTAGAAGTTTGAGATATTGACAACTTAAAAGGGAGTCTAGATGACTTTGAATAATGACAAACTTCATAATCATGAGTTTCCTTGGACAAAATAGGAATTATCTTTGTAAGAACAAAATCAGAGGGATGAGCTAGACATCGATGCCACAAGAGTTGCTTTCTTATAGGAATTGCAAGAGCTTGTAGAATCCTTCACATAAAGAAGGTTAGAGTAAATGGAATTTGACATAAGTTTGATTTTTCCCTTCCCTTTAATAGATACATTATGACATTTAGCTAAAGACACAATAAATGAGAGGATGAAAATCACATAAATTGGTGAATTTATTTGACATGCTAAGTGTGGCACCAGAATCTATAATCCATAAATCAGACATGGAACTAAAATTTAGAGCAATAATAAAGGAGGCCATAATACCTTGGCTATTTTCAGAGTTATCAAGATTTGCATAAGCTAAAAAATCAGCAAATTTGCTCAAGAATGCAGCAGGTATATCACGATTTGGTTCTCCATCTTGGACAACCCCTTGCCCATGTTTGTCATGCAAATAGCTTGCAAACTTATTAAGGAAAGTAACTAGATTAGAGGAAAAAGATTCAACAGTGTGAGAGGCTGCATTAGCTTTAGAATTGAATCCATGCCTTTGATCTCCTCCCTTTTTATTTTTACCTGATTTGTGCTTGAATTCTAGATGAATGGTCCAACAGCGATCCATTGTATGTCCAATTATATTACAGTGCTCACATTTCAAGTCTGGACGTTTGCCCTTGTATGGTTTCTTTTCAATATGATGATAAGTAAGATAAGCATGAGAATATGAAGTACCTGATGTAGCACCTCGAGGCATGATTTTTGTTAGCTGCATAGACTCCTTTTAGAGATGGTAGTTCTATTGTCATTAAAATATGGCTCTTGAACTCCTCATAATTCGAATTAAGACTTGCTAACAGTTGAAAAACAAGATCTTCTTCATCAGGATCACTGGATCAATAGTGTGTGGATGAGTGGATGATAAACTTCCAATTCATTCCACAAACTTTTGAGTTTTCCCAAAATGCTAACAAAAGGGGTCCCTTCCTGTTGCAAGTTTGCAATTCTGTTTGAGTTTGAAATATTCTGGCGGAATTATTTTGGTTTTCATACATATCTCAAACAATCTTTTAGGCCACTTATTCATTATACTTATCGTAAGAAGGGTAAAATTGGGAACTAATATGTATGGTTGTTATAACAACTTGCGGCAGTGCATGTGAAGGGAGTTGTTAGAGAAAATTATTAGAGGAATACCCTGTATTGGGAGAGTCTGTTAGGACCTCATACCTATAAATAAAAAAAGAGGGGAAAAGAGTGCGGGGAGAGAATTTACTCGACAGAAGTTAGTGGGGGGAGACAACCAGCCTCTCAAAAGATGGCCTGTTATTCTATCAATTTTCTAGCAATATAATTAGTATATTAGATTCCTAACAATTTGGTATCAGATCAGTACCTGGGAAGGTCATGGCCAACAAAAATGTGACCCAGAGGATCGACACTTTGGAGGAAGCAGTGGGGGCCATGCAAGGCAACATTATAATGTTAAAAGATGAGGTGCAAGCGATGAGCCGATGCTTTGAGCATTTGATAAAAATGCAAGAAGAATCTACCATAATAGTCACATCTTCGGTGTCCAGTCAGGAGAAGGAGACCCAGGAGATAAGTCTTAGGGCAGGTGCCAATGTTTGATGGGACAAATTCAGATTGGTCGATTTTGAAAGTGGAAAGATTTTCAGCCACAACCAGTGTACGAATGAGGAGAAGTTAGAAGCTGCCATAATCGAATTAGAGGTGACGCCTTACTCTGGTATCAGTAAGAGAATAAATGTCGACCGATATAGTTATGCGAAGAGATGAAGCTCCTCATCCTCAAGCAGTTCCGACCAACCCAAACCGGTTCATTGTATGAACAATGGATGGAGTTGCAATAAGAAGGGGAGGTTCAGGAATATCGATGATCGTTCAAAGAGCCGACGACACCACTTGATAACATCACTTAAGAAATAGCACTGGGTAGATGCAACAATGGATTGAGGTCGGACATACGAGCTGAGTTGAGAATCATGGATCCTCCTAACTTAGGTAGGGTCATGGATCTCGCCCAGAAAATTGAAGATAAAAACATGATTGCGGGTTAGGTACATAGGTATTGCAGGGAAGATCCTCGGCACCCAACCCTTCACCTCAATCTTAACTCTCGGATGAATGTGGGTTACCATGGGTCGAACTTGGTGGCTGAAGGATCGAGGAGGATGGCTGAAGGAGGGCCTGCGATCTCTCGGATAGGAGGAGGAATCTAGCGATTGACGAACTCGGAGATGCAGAGGAAGAGGGAGAAAGGACTATGTTATTTCCGCGATGAAAAATGGAGGCCTGGTCATCTTTGTAGAAATAAGGAGTTGAGTGTATTAATTATGCAAGATGAAGATGAGGAAATCGAGCAGCTCGAACCAGAATTGGAGACAATCGAGGTTGAACGAGGTATGGAGGTTTCTCCTGAGGTTGAACGAGGTATGAAGGTTTCTCTCAACTCCGTGGCTAGGTTGAAATCGCCTCGGACAATGAAATTGAGGGGAGCAGTAGGATAACAAGAAGTCATAGTGCCAATAGATTCTTTATCCACGCACAATTTCATTACATGGGAACTGATTTGGTAGTTGCAAATTTTAGTTACTAAAACAGAAGAATATGGGGTCACCATAGGAGTTGGAAAGGAAATGACAGGAGAGGGAATTTGTTTAGAAACTAAGCTATACTACAAAGCATAGAAATAGTCAAGAGCTTCCTTCCTCTAGACTAGGAAGATCTGACGTGATATAGGGAATACAGTGGCTAGAGACGTTGGGAGTGACAACGGCCTATTGGAAATTACAGATTATGAAATTCCGCTTAGGAGGTAAAATAGCGACACTACAAGGACCCCTCTCTTGGACGAACTCTGATGTCCCTCAAATCGATGATGTGGACGATTAGGAAGTAGAGAAGGAGGCGCCGAGGAGCATACAGGAGTTTCTAATTCGAGACATGCAAGGCTATCTTTATCGGCGAACACTACGTTAGTGGTGTTTTGGTGCTGTCTGTTATGTTTTATTTCCTTGTAAACCCAAAAAAAAATAGAATGGGGATTGTAGTTGAGCTCAATCAAGTAGGCAAGGACCCATAAAAGACTACAAAAGTACCAAACTAACTTCGACCCACTATAAACAAGTATCAAGGGGGTTTGAAATGCCAATTGGCCTTCCATCAACCAGGGGCCATGAGAATTCCATTGTGCTCAAGGAGGGAAGTTCACCGGTGAGTGTAGGGCCATATAGCTATCCACATGTTCAGAAGGAGGAGATTGAGAAGTTAATTCAAGAAATGTTGATGGGATAATCAGAGTAAGTAACAACTCATTTCAAGGCTGATCTTGTTGGTAGAAAAAAAAAGATAGGTCATAGAGATTTTGTGTAGATTATCGGGCCTTAAACAAGGTAATGGTTCCACACATGTACCCAATCCATGTGATTAATGAGCTGCTGGATGAATTACATGGAACATGGGTGTTTTCCAAAATAGATTTGAAGTCCGAATATCCCCAAATATGTGTCCAACCAGTAGACATACATAGGAAGACCTTTAGAAGTCACAATAGGCACTATGAGTTCTTAGTATTGCCTTTGAGTCTCACAAATGCTCCAATAACCTTCCAATCACTTATGATTTTGATATTTCGACCTTTCCTTTGGAAATTCATCTTAGTCTTCTTTGACGATATTTTGATTTATAGCTCAAAGGAGGAATCACATTCGGCGCATCTAACTTGAGTATTGGAAACACTACAGTATAACCAACTCTTCGCAAACCACAAGAAGTGTGAGTATGGCTGAGCCGAAGTGGCATATTTGGGTTACATCGTTTCCGAAAAAGGAGTAGTTACTGACCTAGCTAAGAATGGGCAACGCCTACAAACCTCCCGAAGTTACGAGATTTTTTAGGTTTAACCGGATAGTATTGGAAGTTCGTGGCAGGATATGCTAAAATAGCCCAACCTTCAATGAAACTGCGAAAGAAAGATAATTTTGGGTGGAATCGAGAGGCAGAGCAAGCTTTTCAAAACTTGAAACAAGCCGTTATCGCAGTTCCAGTGTTAGCCATGCTAGAATTTTCACGACCATTTATTATTGAGACGGATGCTTCCGGTTATGGAGTGGGAGTGGTTCTTTTACAAGGTGAATCGCCGGTGGCCTATTACAGTCAAGTGTTAGGACCACTAGCTCGTGCGAAATCCATATATGAAAAGGAGTTGATGGCAATTGTTTTAGCTATAACAAAATGGAGGCCGTATTTGCTTGAAACACATTTTGTAGTACGGATAGACCAGTAAAGTTTAAAATTTATGCTTGAACAACGGATTGTCGGCGTTGATTATCAAAAATGGATCACTAAGTTGATGGGATACAACGTTGAAATTCAGTATCGGAAGCAAGCAACAAGCAGAGTAGCCGATGCCCTTTCATGGAAGGATGGCCAGCAGGAATTTTCTGAGTTAGCAGTCCCACAGTGGTCACATTGGAAGGAATTGCAAACTGAATTGGAAGCAGATGATTTCATCTCTAACATTTGAGAGGAACTTAGCTTGGGGCAACAGAAACATAAAGGGTTCTCTGTGAATCATGGTGTACTTCTTTATAAGAACCGATTAGTCATTCCATTCTTCTCGGCTTATTCCAATAATCGTGTAAACCGTTTCACAACTCAGTGGACACTCTAGGATAGCCAAAAAATATCAAAGGATAGCATCTGAAATATTTTAGACAGGAATGTAAAAAGATATAATCAAATTTGTCCAAGAATGTGTCACCTGCCAACAACAAAAATATTCTGCAACAAATATGTAAGGGCTACTTCAATCTCTACCACTGCCAGCCAAGGTTGGGATGAATTTACCATGCATTTCATCGAAGGTTTACCACAATCAGAGGGATTTGATACCATTCTTGTAGTGGTCGACTGTTTAAGTAGATATGCAAACTTTATCAAGTTATGGCACCCTTTTATCGCAGTCACCGGAGCAGAGGTTTTTGCTACGGAAGTAGTTAAGCTTCATGTTATTCTGCAATCAATTATTTCATATCGAGATCGGGTTTTCTTGAGCTTCTTTTGGAAAGAATTGTTCAAGAACCACTCTCAAACACAGCACCGCCTACCATCCTTAAAGGTTGGAAAACCAAAGTGGTTAACCGATGTTTGGAAACATATTTACGTTGCTTTGCATCGGGAAAACCACGATCATGGGCTCGGTGGCTGGCTTGGGCAAATTATTGTTACAGTACCTCCTTTCATTCCTCTACCAAATCCACCCCTTATCGAGCCTTGTATGGAAGAGACCCACCTCCATTGTTGCGAGTTGAAAGGGAAGCAGCTACGGGGTATCCATGGTGGAAGAAATCCTCCAAGATAGAGATGCCATTCTAGATGAGCTACATATGCATCTCATTAGAGTCCAACAAATGATGAAATTATATGCAAATGGATCTTGACGCCACGAAGAATATGAGGTGGAAGACAGTTTTCTTGAAATTAAAACTGTATAAACAGAGGTCGCTAGCAAAACAGAGGTATGAGAAATTAGTTGCTCAATAAGATGGCCCTTTCAAGATATTGCAGCGGGTGGGTAAGGTGGCTTAAAAGCTAGAGTTCCCTTCAAAAACAAAAATCCACCCTGTTTTTCATGTTTCTCAGCTTCAACGTGCCTAAGGCGAAGTCTCTTCTTCACCATTTTTACTGCCGCAATTGACAGCCGGGTGGAACCAAAATAAGTGCTAGCTGCACGACCAACGAAACAAGGTAGCAGAGTGGACATGGAAGTGTTGCCGAAGTGGAAAGCTCTGCCAGAATTAGAGGCCACCTAGGAAGACTTTCACTCTATTTGCAACTAGTTTCTAGATTTCCACGTTGAGTACAGGGTGGTGTGGAAGGGGGTAATGTTAGGCCACCTATTCGTTATATTTATCATAGGAAGGGTAAAATTGGGAACTGATACGTGTGGTTGTTATAAACAACCTGCCGCAGTGCATGTGAGGGGAGTTTTATAGAAAATTATTATAGAAGTATACCCTGTATTGCGCAGAAGGGGAGAATATTTACCAGACAGAAGTAAGTTGGGGAGAGAACTAGCATTTTGAAAGCAGACCTATTACTCGATCAATTTTTCAGCAATATAATCAGTGTATCAGATTACTAGCACAACCTCCCAAAGATCTCGAGAGGAATCTGAATAACTGAAATTTTCAGCTACATTACACTCCATAGAGTTGAGAAGCCATGACATAACCATCTGATCTTTTGACAGCCATGCATCATATTCTGTTGAGTCTTCATCAGGGACCTTTTCTTTGCCGTTAATGAGACTCAACTTGGATATACCACCAAGAGCAATTGTGACAGCCTTTGACCGTAGAAGATAATGATACTCGTTCAATAACACAGAACTCAGTTTTTGAGACGTGTTGAGGTCAAAATTAGAACTATTGGAAGGGATAGCAATCACCTCCTTTGAGGTTTTTATAGAATCAGAAGACATTTTTGGTTTGGCATAAGCAGGATTGTCTTGCTCTGATACCA
>JAOSBN010000007.1:28139214-28149247 GCA_027563595.1 Erythroxylum suave
CGAGGAAAAAGAAAGTTTGAAAAAATAGATAATTTCTATTGTATACTCTCTATAAATTACAATCATATATATAATAGAAAAAGAAAGTTTGAAAAAATAGAATCAGAAGACATTTTTGGTTTGGCATAAGCAGGATTGTCTTGCTCTGATACCACGAGGAAAAAGAAAGTTTGAAAAAATAGATAATTTCTATTGTATACTCTCTATAAATTACAATCATATATATAATAGTGTATTTGAACCTTAGTCAAATATGTGAATATACAGTTGCTCTACATAGCCATACAAAGAAGGAATGATTTCCTGATTATTTGCTGAATAGAATCTGTCAAGTATCTGTCAACAATTTACTAATTGCTACTGGATCTTTTACTCGATCCCCACATTATCATTTGATAGATGTTTTAGCATTACATACAATCACACAATTATAGATGTATATTCTTTTGCTGTCTTTGTTTAATGCAGTGGCGATCCGACAATGTACGAGAGGTATTGGCAGCAAGTAGGCGATAAATCTAGTATTTTGATTCCTGGTTGGAGATCAGTGAGCTACTTCTCTGATACTAGGAACGTTTGCTGGTTCCTGGAACCTGAGTTTGCCAAGCAGGTAACTAGGCTCCATAAGATTGTTGGAAATGCAGAAACTGAGGGTCGTCACATTGTTGTTGGAACGGGTTCTACACAGCTAGTCCAAGCCCTTTTGTATGCTCTGAGCCCACAAGACGCAAAGGAACCGATCAATGTCGTCTCTGCAGCTCCTTACTACTCTGTGAGTATAAAGAATGAGTTTCTGCATCTTTAACCATAATGTGTCCACGGCTGCTTCGGCCTGGCCTAACATAACTTTACATGATGTACTGCAGTCTTATCCGGATATTACTGACTGCCTCAAATCAGGCCTCTATAAATGGGCTGGAGATGCTCGGAGTTTTAATAAGGACGGACCATATATTGAAATAGTTAATACGCCTAATAATCCTGATGGCACTTCCAGGCAGACAGTAGTTAACAAAAGTAGAGGGACATTGATTTATGATTTGGCTTACTACTGGCCTCAGTATACACCAATAACTTCCTCGGCTAATCATGACATTATGTTATTCACCGTCTCCAAATGCACTGGACATGCTGGAATGCGCATTGGGTAAGGCTACATGATTTACCTTACAGTTGCTTAAGATAATGAATGCAGATCTAGCTTGTTATCTTTTGCTTGTAGTGAAACTATGAGCGCAACTGCTTCAAAGGAAATCTGGACCATAAAGCTTTGATGTTAGTCTTTCTTTCATTTGCATCGTGTAGTTGGGCTCTTGTTAAAGATTTGGAGATAGCAAAGAAGATGATCAAGTACATAGAGCTCACCACCATAGGAGTATCGAAGGATTCACAGCTACGAGCAGCTAAGGTACTGACAGTTGTGTCTGACAGCGTCGAACATCCCAAGAAAAAAGAAGAGTCCTTCTTTGATTTTGGCTACAACAACATGTCTGAGAGGTGGAAATTACTGAGGGCTGCAGTGGAACAAAGTGGTCTCTTTACTTTGCCCGAGTTTTCCCCAGAATTCTGCAAGTTCTCTGGCAAACTCTTCGGGTCTCAACCAGGTAAAAAGAAACGAATAACTACTATGTGAACCATTATTTACCATTAAGTTAATTAGCTATAAATTTCCATACAACCAAGTTGTATTGTACAGCTTTTGCATGGCTGAAATGCGACGGACCAGTTGAAGACTGTGATGCACTTCTCCGTGAAAACAAGATCTTAGGAAGGAGCGGGAAGCATTTTGGAGCGAGCCGTCAATATGTGAGAATAAGCATGCTGGATCGTGCGGAGAACATCGGTCTGTTCATAGAACGGCTGTCCAAAATCCGCATAGAAAAACCGATGAAATGTAAGTAGATATAGAGAGGGTCTGTACTAGGCAACCTATACGTTGCAGAAGCAAGGAAGGTTTAATGTTAGTTCCTTCTGTTGAATATTTCCCATCTCCATCTCTTTCAAATTATCAAATGGTTAGACTAACCTTAAAAAATCAAACTCGAAAGAGTCCTTGAATTAATCTGAAAATCGGATAAAACAGTAAATCCACTACACAAGTCCTAAAAGCTTGAAGTTAATTAAGGACGAAGGACCATGAAGTGCAAAATTTGGAACATAGTAGCCAAATGGTTATGATAAATACATGATAAGTTCTGATTATAACTGTGTGTGATAGTTTAAAAATAGTTAAATAGGTGCATTAAGTTTTGATTGTAACAAATAGTTAAAAAGGTGCATTTTTTTATCATAACATTTAGACTAGAATTTAACTTAGATCCTAATATTTAGTAATATTAAAAAAGAACATGGTGTTTAATTAAAGAACTATCTTCATAATGATAAATCCTAAATTTATATTTGTATTTGTATATGAAAAAAAAACCCACATGTGATATTGTTTATATTAAAAATGGGATGCATCATTATTTGATATGTTGAATTAAGGATTGCTTCGAATAGCGTTTTTATAAAGAGGTTCTGGTCTATTGAACCTATGATCTTCTGGTTATAAAGGAGCAATTTTATCTGTTGCTTTAAAGTTCACCCTTACTATTAATGTAAGAGTTTATGATTTTGATTAAAAAAAACAAGATAAGAATAAAATAAAGTCAAAAACTTACAATGATAACTTACAAAGTCGATTAGCGTTAAAGATTGGACAAAAAAAAAACAAAAAGAAATCAATACCTATCAAAGTCATTATTTAATGTATAATATTAATTATAATTTTACTTTGTTAATTTGATGCGCTAAGCAGCTCATCATGCATAAATCTTTTCACTTTATTTTATTACAAGAGTCTTTCTATTCATTAAAAGGTATTAAAGTCTTTTATTTTAATATAAAAATCTTCCGATCTTTCAAATAAAATTTTGGAAAACATTTTGTGATGTTTAATACATAATTAAATTGAGTTTGAATATTTAAAGGTGTTAAAATCATGCTTTTAAGGTGGTTGGTTGACTTATATGGAGCAGTGGTTAACCGATTATTAAATTTAATATATCATGAGTTTGCTGTAACATTGGTTAGTATATTGGTCGGACAAATGTGTCATATATGCCTCCTAGTGACCAATATCCTTTTAATGCATATTGGTTGACAAGGGCACCGCATATAGTTGTTGTAACAACGGAAAATGGTCCCAAAGTACTGTAGTCTATAAATAGATGTTTACTTGTTGATTTTTGTATTAAAGCACTATTTGGTTCAGTTTTTGGTAAGTAGAAAAGTACTTTTTTCTACTGCAAAAGCTATTTTAAGAAAAAAAAAATATTTGGCTGTAAACTTCAAAGCACTTTTGAAATAGAAATAGTTTTTTTAAAAGTTAAAATGTAACTTTTTCAAAAGCTCAAATTTGGAGCTTTTAAAAAAAGTACTTATTTAGGTAAATTTTTTATATCAATTAATGAACCTATTTTTTAATCCTTTTTACCGTTATGCTTTACACATAATTCTCACAATATCCACAAACACATCTTCACGTTTATTTTGAGATTTATATAATATTATTTAAATTTTTTATACGTTTTAATATTTATTTTTGAAATTAGTTTTACTTATGTTATAATCTATGCAAAAAATTTGGTTAGATATATTTTCATTTATGTTTCATATGGTTTAAAATTATATAATAATTAATATACTGTACTTTGTATATTGTTTAATATATTTTAAATAATTTTATTATAAAATAAAATATAGTTAAAATAAATAAAAGTGCTTTTTATTTTTATGTTGTCAAACAGTCTACTGTATAAAGCTCTTTTTAAAAAGCTATTTTTTTAATTGACAGCCAAACAGTGAACTGATTTTTTAAAAAAGCTCTTCTCAGAAAAACTCTGCTGACAAAAGCTCTACTGACAAAAGCTCTACTGATATAATCTCCACCAAACAAACACTTAATTGAATCAAACTTTAATTGGCAGATGGTCTTACATTGTTACCTAACATCTTAACAATGCTTAATACCCTGATCATAATGTAGTCTTTAAAATATTTATTTACTTATTCATAAATAGTTCATATATGATCTTAAAAATTAATAAATTAATATATTTGTTCATATTAAGAAGTGGCAGGTTGTGGTACTCATGTTAAAAGTAAGGTAGAATTAGTATAATTGTTGTTATTATAAGTTGTATGGTAAAGTTATTCTACTTAATGGGCGTGGGAAAACGAAACCTAACAAAAGATCGGCCTAAACCGAGCCGGGCCATTAATATATGGGCTCTCGCTCTAACTTTCTCTAAAATCTTATTTTTCACTCTCTCTTCGCTTGGCTAGCCAAGCAACCGCCTTCTTTTCGTTTTTTTTCTCAAGTCGCTCAAGTTTGCAGGTGAAGTAGTTCTCTTTTATCTTTTCAATATCAGTATTCCTTTTAATCTTTTGTCTTTCCTTTTCCATATACATCTCAATATTTCCGGTTTCATTTTCTTTTCTTTTTTCCTATTATAGTATCTAAGGATCGACAGTCTCTGTGAATAATCGTTTTTGTTTCGGTAACTGTCAAGAAATTTAAATTCATCTTTTACGGGTGTTAAATTTTGGTGAGATTTTTTTTAGAGCCAACTTTTCAATGGTCTAATTTGTCTTGACTTAGTTCATAACATGAGAAGTTTGTTTTACCAAACTTGTGAAACATATTGGAATTTTTGGATTATGATGCAATGTTATTGAATGAAATTGGGAATCAATTTAGTCCAGGATGTAGGGTAACCGAAGGTGGATTAAATAAGATGGAACTTGTAATGATGGTTGTTACAGTGTTAAAGGTCTTAACAAAATGTAATTCACGCATAGTGTAATTACTATCATAATTATACAACAATTTTCGTTACATTTTTTCACACTCCATCATACGGCATATTATTGTTATGGTTATATACTATTAGTGGTAAGGATCTTGTTAAATGTCATTCAGATAATGGTATTGGAGGAGACTAATGAGCCAAGACAGCCTAGCAGTCATGAAGCGAGTGTCTACCAAGCAGTGAACAATATGCAAAATGATGACAGAGATGAATCTGGTATTGATAGTGATACTAATCAAAGTCGAAATCTTTTGGATAAGATTTATTCCGAAAATCAACCAACTGGATGTTCAACATCATTGTATCCTGAGTTTGAAGAACATAAGAACACTGAGTTGAATCCTTTCCTGAATCGTAATGAGATCTTCAAGGCTCTGGAGGTTGTTGAGAGGGACTCAACTGCTATTGCAGAGAGCTTTACCTCTCTCTTTGCCTCCCTTCGAGTGGCCCTCTCTGAGGTTTGTTTTCTCGCATTCAATTTTGTTTTTCATTTTTAATCTTGTCTTAGTGTGAGAACATATGCGGAATTTGTGCAATCTGTAGGTTACTAGCAGCTCGGTTGATCATATGAATTGTTTTGGGGATGCTGCTGGTCGTCTTCAAGAATCTGGTAAGTGAATATAGTTAATTTTTCTCCTTATTTTTCTTTCAAGTTTTATACGTTCACTTTCATGATTATGGTACATTTATTGTATTGTTTCTTTCCTTCTCTTTCCTTTGTTCTTTGACAGTGCTTGATGCAGCGACAAAGGGAAACAGATACATAAATTCATGCCTCAGGTTGGTTATTTTAAAATGTTCAAAATATGGCATATATTTTAGAAAATTTCTGTTTCATGATATTGAAATGACTAAATATGAGAAAAGAGGTCTCTTATGGTTAGGGTATGTAAGTGATCTGTGGAAACCCTGGGAGAAACTGTTGTCATTCGGTTGGGAAGAGTTGTTGTATTAGAAGTTAGAACTCTGGACTCTTGTACAAATTTTGAATTTGCCTTAATCTTTCATGAGATGATTGTTTCTTGATTCTGTCAACTGTTACGTTCCTCCATAAATATTGGATTGGTATTCAGCTTTTAAGTGTGCTATTATTTTCTATCATAGAACACATTATGTGTTTGCAAATCAGATTTTAGTGACCTTTGTAGCTTAAATATGTTAGATACCGATTTCTTGATATTTGAATATAAACGACTTTTTTTTATGTCGGCTAGCAGTAGGCCTGCAAAAATTAAGTGCGAAATTGAAAGAAAGAGTAGAGAGGGAAAATCTTTACACAATGGTATAATGTGGCTTGGCTCTAAAGTTTATATCCATAGACACTTTATATCCATAGACACAAAACCCACAAAAGTTTCTAAGGTATTATTCATTAGGTTTAACCTATCTATTTATATTAGTAGAGCATTACAATATTCACAGTAGGAAAATACATTATTCTTAAATAATAACTAAAATGCTTTATTATTTGAAAATAAAATATCCCTATGTTGGATACATAATTATATTTTAATACTAATTATGCAATCTCCATGTTCTTCAACAGTGCAACATTTCTGCCCTTTTGGGTACTTAGAACCCTAACTATATTTTTGTACTTCCGTATTTGCAGATTAAATGAGGAGATGAAGGGCGTTGAAGCCTTAGCCAGAAAACTGTATCCTTTACATCTGTTCTTTCCTTACAGGTTTCAGCACAGGAACTGTAGACTTTTCTTACTTTCTCATTCTGTTGGATTTGACTGCTTAACCAAGTGTAACCATGTTCTCTTGATTTCACTAGGAACTAAAAAACTCTTAGGTTTAGGAAATTAAGATTGCAAATTTGTTATGTACGTCCTTTCTTTGCTTCCATTGCTAAGTAACCAATTAATTTGGCTTGCTTCAATCTCTCTATTCTTTTGGTTTCTTAATGCTAATGCAGAAAAATCCTTAGGGCGAATGTGGATGCTCTGGACACAGCCGTTAACAAGGTTACGCGTTTCCAATAATGTGAATAATTGTTTAGCACCCATCAACGTCTCTTCCTCTACTTCTCTTTCGTAAAGGGGCTTGTTACATATAACTTAGGAGTCCCAGTTGACAGGTCCAAGATTTGTATTGGAGGAGAATTGTGAATCAAATCTGGTTCTGAATATGTTGGTGACTCTTTGATCTAACAGCCCAAATCAGCATTGCATGTCTCGAGATATCTTTGGGGGCAGCATTGCATTTCTCAGAGCGGGGACTTCGGGCTTGTATGGTATAACTACACTTGGTGTATTTATGAAACTAGACTTGGTCTGTATGCACTCATTTGTTGATTCAGAGTCTAGAATTGACTTTTACAATTACTTAAAGCAACACAAGAAGGTTTACTTGAGGTTGTACGGCTCAGAATTGCTTACTCTTTGTATCAATATGTTCTCCAGTGCTCGAGTGTGATGAGATCAAGTGTAATATGGTTCTTGTCAAAGGTCCCTATTAACATTTCTTCGACTCTTTTTATCTCATATCTGCTCTCCTGTGAAGAAAAGCGGGGACAGAAATTGGCAATGCATTCTGAGATCTGACTCTTGTAAACTTATATGCACATTGGTTAAGCTGCCTTTAGTTACGGATGCCCCGCTGTGGCCATTTATTTTTCTCACATTTTTTGTGGTCTCGATGTGTTATCCCACTTTGAGAAGTTCAACTACTATAGGTACTTTTAGTCAATCAATATTCAATTTAACTCGTTTTCTCATTAAGTAAAGGCAATTTTTATCCTTTGGAATTGATTATGCGATAAATACTACGGTGGAAAGGCATCACAAGCTTGTCAGCTCCCACGTTTATCGGATCATTCCAAATGGCCTTTTGGAGTGGATAACGAAAGCGTTTCGGAAACACTTCACATATATTTGTTACAAAATTTAGCTAGTGCAGAAACATTTATCTGTAACCATTGTTTGTAGGGGTGACCTGGGGAGAAAGCGAGAGAGATACTCCTTATTTGTGCATGTGAAATTGGTGCAGTTGGGTCCCATTCATGTTTTAGAAAAGCATTCATGTACAAAATGGTCAAGTTGAGATAGGCATGCTACACAAGGAACATGTCATCCGCACTTTTCGGATATTTGTTACCAATATATGATGCTTCTTTTTCGACGTCTTTGGATTTGATATTAACTACAAACTTCGCACTGTCCTTGTGGCGTGTCCCTCTAATGACCACAGTATCAATGAAACGAAGTTTTGTTCTTGAAACAAATAATGAAGAAAGACAAAACCGCATGTTCTAGGCTTTATGGCCCATAGAAATGTCAACTACCCCCAAGAAAAAGAAACGCAGTGGCATTTAAAGGGGTAATATTTTAAGAGAAGTAAATAAACTTCGATTGAAGTTAAAGATAAGAGAATTGCATTAATTATAAGCTCCTTTTGTACTGACTTCAATAAAAGTGTTAACCTAATTTAAGCAGGAACTTATCTAAAATAACGTTGGTAAGGGTCTACGATCGTTGTGCCTATGAAGACGACACTTCAGGAAACGGTCATTACGTTAAAGTCACTTGGATTTTAATATTAGGCATGCAAGCAACACCCCTCACGAAACTGTCATTGCATTAAAGACTTAGTCAACGTTGACAATCCTTGATTATTGCATTTTTCTTTGCATGTCCCACGTTAAACCAAGGCTTTAACGTGATCGTGAGGGCTGAAAATTAAGCACCCAATTTTTCACATGATTAAAAGAAAAAAGATTTCTCAAATCCCAAGCCGCAGGCACCTCGTGTAGCTCCAACTATACTTAACTTTCGTCTTCGTCGTCGTCGTCGCCTCCGCCGCCACTACCACCTGTATGGTTCCTCCCGCCCTTTTATACTAATACTCATTTTAGCTCAACCAACTCGATATTTTCTCTGCTGCTATCACAACAACACTAAGTATTATGTCTCGAGCAACTGTTGAGTCAGATTTCTTTGGCTTGGACAAGGGTTGCTCTTCCATGTCTCCTTTCCCCAGATGCCTTCCTCGTCAGAGAAGCTTTCGGGGTTTGTTTTCTTGCTCTTCTGTTCATTTTCCGAGAAAGAGAAAAGCGATGTAACAGAAAAGTGAACAATGCTGAGCACTCCTCTGAGTTGATGCTCGGTATATTATATACACTTTATCATAACAGAATTTGTTACAGAGGAGAATATCAATCGTACACGTGTATGGTGTATTTTAGCTTTACAGAATTGTCAGTTGTCAGTATTAATGGTGAATGTACATTTATTATATTCTAATATTCCCTCTCAAACTAGACGGTGCATGACATAGTCTTAGTTTGTTTCTATTTCGTATAAAGTCTGGGTGGGTTAAAGCCTTCGTCAAACAATCAGCAACTTGAAGTGAGGATGGTATATGGTGAACATCAACTTCCTTTCTCAAGATCATGTCGCGGATGAAATGAATATCGATTTCTATATGTTTACTTCTGGCATGTTGTACAGGGTTAGACGCAAGGGCCTTTGCACTGAGATTGTCACACCACATCATCGATGGCTGTTTTAGGTTGATTCCAAGTTCTGTTAACAGCGAAACAATCCATTTTATTTCAGCAGCACCATCTGCCAAGGCTCTATATTCCGACTCAGCACTGGACCTTGAGACGACTCTTTGTTTGCGAGAAGCCCAGGAAATCAGATTGTCTCCTAAATAGATACAAGTTCCAGCTATAGATCTTCTGTCATCTGCATCGGTTGCCCAGTCTGCATCTGCGAAGGCTGTCAGTTGATTACTCCTCACTGGTTTAATATGCAAGCTCAGCTGATGTGTGCCTTTCAGATATCTAAAGATTCGTTTTACTCCTTGAAAATGTGTTTCAGTGGGTTGAGTTATAAATTGACTCAGTTTGTTAACTGAGAAGGCTATATCAGGTCTGGTTGTGGTGAGGTATTGAAGAGACCTTATTGCCCTGCGGTAGAGAGAAGGATCAGTCATGAGAGGACCATCTTGGCTTGAGAATTTTCGCCCGGTGACCATAGGAGTTGGCACAGCGACACAATTAGCCATGTTGAAGCGCTTTAGTACATCTAATGTGTACTTCCCTTGATTCAAGTAGATGCCAGTATTATCTCGTTGAACTTCAACTCCCAGAAAATAATATAAAGGACCCAAATCCTTCAAAGCAAAGTTAGAATTAAGCTTACGAACAAAAACTTCAAGATAGTG
>JAOSBN010000007.1:28149347-28198774 GCA_027563595.1 Erythroxylum suave
ATATAGTTAAAATTAATAAAAGTTCTTTTTATTTTTATGTTGCCAAACAGTCTACTGTATGAAGCTCTTTTTAAAAAGCTTTTTTTAATTGATAGCCAAACAATCATCTGATTTTTTAAAAGCTCTTCTCAGAAAAGCTCTGCTGACAAAAGCTCTACTGATATAAGCTCAACCAAATAGGCACTAAGAAGCTTTTAGGTGTATTTTATGCATATTTCTAAGTAATTTTTAATAATTTAAGTATCATTATCTCACATGTATGAAAGAGACTTTTTGGAGTTTTCAAAGTCAATAAGTGAGATATTTTTGAATCATAAGCCTTTATTAGGATGTTAGATATTGTACTTAAGAGAGATCCAATTATGATTAAGATTCCTCTTCACTTTGAAAAAAAAATGTAAGATGATTTCATCTACAGATTATACAAAGATTAGTCTCCGCCTTGTAAAAAGAATTATATTGAAATTTTAAGAAGAGTCTTAATCATAGATGTAGGCAAAGGTTGTTTATCGAACCACTATAAATCAGTTTGTACTCTCTCCTCCCATCATATTTAAATTATTGCTTAATTGTTTAATTGATTTATATTAAGTAAAATTTTGTCATTTATTTTAATTATTGTTAATTGAATATATTGATAGAAAAGTTGTTAAATTTTTAAATACCTAATTTATCTCATGGGAGTCAATAGAGAATAATAGTGGTATCAAAGCAGGCTTATTAGGCTAGTTTTTCAAATAAAATCATATGGCAAAGATCATCAATCATCATTATTTATCTAAGAGGGAGAAAATATTAGTAAACTAACATTTTTTATAGTAGTGATTACTTTTATCGGAAATCTAGGACGAGAATTTTTTTTAAACGGCAAAAGCGCAAACTTATGTGAAATAGTTTTCGACGGTCCCTTGATTCTTATAAAAATCATAGATAACAAAAGGTACCCAAATTAATTAAAAAGAATGAAAATCTCAAGATAATATATTAGTCTCATTTAATAATAGGGCCATAAACATATATTTTTTAATCTATTAGAAATAAATAAATTCAATAAAATCTTTATGTGTGAAATGACTTATAAAATTTGTCAAGGCAAAAGAGAGCAAAGTAAATATGCTAACGCGTCAATATGAATTATTTTAAATGAAAGTATGACGAAAGCATGTCTATACTAGATTTATTTATATCATCAATGCTATCAAAGGTCTTCAAAAACCTATACTATTGTTGAAATCGTAAGAGAGTTTCTTTAATCACTTCCAAAGAGGTGAAAAGCTGACGTAATGATCACACAAGAAGCTAAGGATCTAACAACACTATTATTGAAGAAGATTATTGGAACTTCTTTTCCATACAAAATGAGGCTCTTTTTCTTATTTTTAATTATCTTTACTAAAACATTATTACAACTTTTGATTACAGAACAAATCACTTTATAATAAATCAAACATGTATGAGAAGACTTTTACTCGTTAGCATTACATGAAGTGAGAAACTTTGTTCCACAATTTCTCGGCAGCCACATCCCAGAGGCAGCACCTCTATATATAACATTACATGAGGTGGAATAAACATGAGTTTCAGACCATGATAAAAGTTGGTAAGTTCGAAAAATTTAACAATACTAGGATATAACATGTCTTAGGCACGGCCACTCGTGGTTTAGCTTTAAGCACAATTAACCAAAAGTTTATGTAATAAACTACTTCTTCTTCAAAGCTTTTTCTGCAATTTATTGCAACCCTTCACCGGCAAATTCTTACATTGAGAAATTATATGATGACCACAAAAGCCTGCTAAAGAAGAACTTAATACATGTACCAAAATTCGGGGAGGAATTTCCTCAGGGAACCACGTGTTAATAGTCTACACCTTGCAAGGCTATGTATATTTACGTGAGCAGTGGCAGCATTAACAATCGATTGGCGCTCAAAGCAGTCTTAATTCATATTCACCAGCCATAGTAATATATCTGACCCAAGGTAAAGCCTGATAACCACTTTTTTCGATTATCTTTAGGTAGCGAACCTACAATTGCAAAAGATCATGATCACATCGTAAATTCATCTCTGCCCTGATACCAAAACTTAGAAAGACTAGTTGTGATCTAATACTCAAAGAACATGAATCAATGTGTCATCCTGTGTACAATTTTCCATAGATCAACAGCCAAAACTTGTGCAGACTAAATGTAGGGGCTCAAAGTATAAATCTCCCATAAAATACAACATCATTTCCCAACATCATAATTCGCTTCAGTACAAGGCTAATAATAAGTTTTACCCTTATTATTGCCTCCTTAAAATAAAGGCAGTGGTTAATCGTATAGATTTATGATAGCATAAAAGAATGTATCACCTACAGAAAACGTTAACATAACATGCAATTTATAATCGTGAAGCTCAATTTGTCCTCATATTCACTTTTCATACTATATTTCAAAGTCAAATTTTAGCTTTGTTTGAACTACATCATAATATTCAATCTGTCAAAAGCTAGAAAGGAGGTTTCTATACATATTCAAGACACCAAACACACGGTACCAAGGTGAGGCACATGAATTCAATGTCAACTTATATAAACAGAAACTCAGAGAATAGTACCTGAATCCCAGAGACAGTAAAATACGGTATTTCAAACTTCACACGGATGGGAGCTTTTCTCTCAAGGGTTGGTTCTTCAGCTGTTATACTAGGAAGACGAAACTCTGCCCTCAGCATGTATTCCTACAGTTATAAAAGTGTAAGCATATAAATGGATCACTTCATAACTGACTTGGACATTGTGCATGTGAGAATTTGAACAGATTCTTACCTTATTACCAGGAAAAGATTTAATTTTCCAGACCAATGCATCAGTCTCAGGAGCATATGCAGCAGAACCCAATGATGTCCGAACGGTGGGATTAGTAGCATCGGATGGAACAGGCAACTGAATTTCGACATTAGTTGCTGTGCTGCACACAATATACAACTCAAAGATGAAGCAATTGCATAAATCACGTGCATTTTATTCAAGCCTTATTGATGAAAAATTGTTCCAATTCTTTACTATCGGCACAGCATTTCAAGGACAGAAATTAAGACAAGGTAAAATGATGAAGTTAACAGCCAATTCACAACAAAGGAACATGCATGTGTGTATGTAAAGAAAGAACCAAAATTTTCAATCTCAATTACAGGAAGAAACATAGTTATAGAATTTCATTATTCTCAACAACACAGAGGTAAGTTCTTTTTCTCCAGATCTATCATGGGCTATCAAACAGCTCCTCAATTTCTTCCCTAAAAACTAAGACCTACCTCCTCTCCCTGAACTGGCTCCGTGCTTTAACCATCATCTCAATTCGACTTCTAGAATGTCTTTCAATTTGAGCTTCTACCCATATGAGAGGTTTCACCTAAACCATATAAAAAGGAGTTAGATACTTTAGCAAGGTTTAATTGTCAAGGTAGCGCAGGAACCAGGAAATGTTTCATTTTTACAAGGAAATGGTGGTGGGTCACACAAGGAACATAAGAACCTGAAACAAACCTGAGTACCAAGTCTATATGTCATCAGATCAAAAGATCCATCTGGGGGTATGAAGGATATAGTTCGGTCATTTTCAAATCGGGCCAGACGCACACATCTGGCAAGAAATGGAGGGACGTGAGCAGAATAGGGGACAGGAAACAAAAATAAATAAATAAATACAAGCAGTAACTATATCATAATCCTGTCTTGAACAAGGGCATAATACCAAAACTTTAATCATATATACGTACTTGTTCTGTGAGTACATGCCACTCTATTAAAGAAGATATGCAGATTACATCATGATGCACAAGAAGCAGAAGGTGAACATAAGAAGAATTGGAAGGCAACATACTGATGAAATTTGATATCATCAAGATCAATGGCTTTTCCTTTCGTTGCTCGACCTTGAGCCTCCAAAAGTACTCTATCATTTAATCCAAGCTTACACTCAGGCATTCCACTACAAAAGATGAAGCATGGTTAATTTGGCCATCATGAAAAGAAAAAGAAACTTTGACAAAAGATTACCCTGCATCAATTATCATAACGTATTCAATAAGAACATGGCCCTACATAATTCTTAGGAACCCACTTAATAACCATTAGTCAAGGGATGTCAACTTATCCAATACTTAAAAAGAAATCTAACAGTATCTACATTAGCTGGCTAACATATCTAATGCAAGTATCATAGTCAATGAGCTACAACCAAACAGATTACTCGAATATAAAATCAAGAATGTCCATTTGGAATTTATGGCATGATATAAACCAAAAAATAAGAAGGCAGAGAACAAAATGTTTTCAGAATTCTTAGAAGAGAGCAATTCAATAGATCAAGTTACTCGGAAGAAAATACTGCACCTCAAGTATGTTCTCATTTTAAGTGCCCCAACAACCTCTGAACGTACTATTTGCCCATTGCCATTAACAAGTATATTGACACTCTCAACCACATCTAGAAAGACCTAAACAAATAAGAAACAAACTTCCGTTACAAAATTCAAGTTTTAGCTCAAATTCACAACCAATAATCATCATACTGGAGGTACAACTCACTTCATTCTTTTTGTACCGTATCCCTTCACTGCGCCAAGACACAGCATTAGTGACAGCCATAGGAGGGCGCTGAGCAATTTCCATCCTATAAGCATCAGTCTTGATAAACTCGCTAAGAATCTTAGCTTCAGTGTATTGAGGGAAACCAAAATCCATGATCTCATCAAGTAACTCATACTGCCACAATGTGGAACTCGTTAATACAACAAAAACAAATTCCTTTTTTCTTTTCTTTTTCAGTCATCTTGAAAACAAATTCACATACCACAACAACAAAGTTATCCCTCAACGACTCCTCTTCCAACTCCTCAAAGTAATGCTTAAACACCTGATCAGAAGCAGACAACATCAATAGCAAGTATTACAATCAGAAAACAAATTGAATCTTAACAATCAATCAAAGGACAAAACTGGTAAGCTTGCTTACATCAACTACACGGTGCAAGAATAGAAGCAGACTGGCAGCATTACAATTCTGTCTAGAAGCAGTCAATAGATAAACATTGTTGTGCTGTATAAACATGTAGGTTATTCCATTGTCATACACAACTGGATCCTGAGACTGTGGATCCCCACCCTGTATCACATCAAATTGATATGTAAATTTAAAAGATAAAACAAAACAAGTGATACCCAATTAATGGTTTCTTCGGAGACCTCTTTCTCGATGAGCTTGGTGAAGAAGCGCTCGACCTCAAGAGCGGAGACATCGCCGCGATAGTCACGCCAGATCAAGACGCGGCCTTTGATATCCAGTAAAAACAGCGCCGAGGCGGCGCCTGACATCGAAAGATGATTCCTTTTTGGTAGGCAACCAACAATTTAGCAATGAAGTTGAGACCAGAGCTTCTGAAACAAGCGAATGAGATGAATCTCACCTATGTCACTTTCATTCTTTGGTACATTTATTTATTGATGAATGTTACGGCATAAAGAAAGACACTCGAATCTGTAATTTTCAATGTCGGGCCATGACCCGATTCTGTTTGGATCATTAGTCTTTTACATTTCTCTCCAATTTGGCCCATCTACTAAATTTTGGAAATAAAACAAACACAATATAATTTAAACTACTATTAAATACCAATTTTAACAATTTAACTGTAAAAATCTTAAATTATTCAATTTTTTTGTTTAGTTTTTAATTTTTTAGTTTGATTTACTTCAATAACTCTTGTTATTGAAAATTAATAAATTTATTAATTAATCAGTCAATTTTCGTAAATTAATCAATTTTTATAAACTAAAATAAACTAATTAATTTTTATTTATCACTTTTCCTTTTCAATTAAAATTTGAATTAAAGATAATCTCCTGCATTCTTATTTCAAATTCTTCAATTTTAGTTAATGTTTAACTATATTTATGAAGATCTGATCCTAGTTTAACTTTTTAATTTTAAACCTCTTATCTTATCAATTTAACTTTTGGTCCGATTTTTAAAACATTAAATTTTAAAATTTTAAAATTTAAAAGCAATTTATTCAAAACTAAAAAATAATCTGATAATTGTCCTTTTTTTGGACTAATAATTTTTTTAATTAGTAAACGATTTATGGAAAATTATACTAGTGAGTATATGAAAAAAGATGTTCCAAATTTTTCCCATAAACTTTATTTTAGTTTAAAAGTTATATATGGCCTTTATTCTTGATTCCTCCCTTTTTCTTTTTTCTTTTAAATGAATGACATATTACTATAGTAGAAACTAATTACAATATAACAATTAGTACAAGACATGAAGCTTGCAAAAGTATTACAAATAGGGCAGGTAGTCAAAGATTAATTACAAAGAGCATATAATAAGTATCTAAGAAAAGTTAAAGCAGCCATCGATTTTTCATCTCTATGGATAAAAAGTGTTGTGCATTTTTGGCAAGGATTTACTCTTGAATCATGTTGATGATTTTGTTCGCAAGCCTGTATTTGTCTTTCTTCTTCGCTGAGAATCGTCGAGCATTTCTCTCTTTCCAAATACAATACATTGAGATGGTGATTGCAACCTTTAGAAGAGTCGAATACTAATTATCCAATTTATAATATACTCGCAACTATAACTGCAAAAAGGAATAGATAACAATATTCAACTCCATATTGACTTAGTATAGCAGCAATGGAAAAATAATTGGTCCTGATCCTTAGCTGCTTTATTACATAGGAGGCAAGTAGCATTTCCCTCTCCTTACCATTGACTTTTAATTTGGAGTCTATTTTTAATGGCCAGCCAAGTAATGAAAGAGGCCTTAGGACAAATATTATATCTCCAAAGAAGACTAGATCAAGGAGCCATTGTATGAGTGGGAGAAAATAATTGATGGCAAGAGGCAGTAGTAAAGTGACCACTCAGATGAAGATCCTAGGAAATAATATCATCATGATCTGTATTTTGAAACAAAGGGAAATAACACATAAGAGAGTGGAAGCCTCGAAAATGTCCTTGCCATTCACCATTAACAATTAATGTAGAAACCTTTAGACTAAGAGGCAATCTAGTCATTAACCTTCGAAGGTCAGGAAATAGGACAAGAGGATTGTTATCAGACCAATTTTCATACCACAACTAGATCTTATTTCCATTACCAAGGTTGTGTTTAATAAAAGGATATATGATATCCCTTAATTTCATCATCTGCTTAAGAATCCATGAGTCTTCGATTGTAAAATTAGCTTGCTAAAAGTTTATATCCTTTGGAAAATCACAAAAAACTGACTCCTTTACTTTAGTTGAGTAATCCTTCACTTTTTATAATTACAAGGGTGATCTCAATAATATAGGCTATTGCCCTCCTTGCCGTTTCTAATGACTAAGAATAATAATAGGTTTCAAGGGATTTGAACTCATCGGATAAGAAAATTTTGTTTTAAGTTGAATTCAAATTTAATTTGAGAAAAAATAGCTATTGAGACTCTGATGGGAATACATCACAGATCATAACAAACTAACTACCAACTCTACATTAAGTTATAACGAATCTCTGAATTCAATTATAACAAACTTGCATTCTAGCTTCCTTAGTTTCTCTTTTTGTTACTATACATACTATTAATACAACTTGTACATTCTATGATTAACAATATAAGTGAAGCAATATTGTCTCATCCTCTTTATAGTATCAGAGCCTCGAGCTCGCCTCTAATTTTTTCTCTCTCTCTACCGAGTGTCTTCTCCCATCACTCGAGAACAACCTAGTCTCAGTTTACCATCATCTATGTTATTGTTGTGCACAACTTTTTTGCTCAAGATCAAGTACACATGGCTCCAAATAACTCTTCGTCGTCCACAATGATCGACTTCTCATCCTCATCCAATGTTATCATCATCAATCTTGGTCTATCATCAGATGCCAAACTCACTGGTGCAAACTACCCATCCTGGAAAGCTCCCATGCTCTCACTGTTTGTTGGATATGAAATGGAAGGCTACATTGACTACTCATATCAGTGCCTTGATGAAACATTGTTTGAATACAAAATATGGACAAGACAAGACAAATTATTGATTCATTCTTTGATGTCGTCAGTGGCCCCGTTTATTATAACATAACTTCGGTCGGTGAAGACATTAAAGGAAAGATGGGATCTGTTGGCCAAGACCTTTGTTGGTAAATCTAGGGTACGACTTCTCTCCCTCAAAGAAAGGCTCCTGACTATACAGAAGGGTGAATCTGCAGTGGCCGACTACCTTAAGAAAATTCGTGACCTTACGGACGAAATGTTGTGATCTCATCACCTATTGATGACACTAACTTGGTGCTGCAGGCGTTGAATGGTCTCACTCCGAACTTCAAAGAGCTCAGTGTTGCCTTTAGAGCTTGGGACACAACCATTACATTTGATGAATTATATGACAAACTAATTGACTTTGAATCCTTTCTATACAGGCAATCACGACAACTTAAATTACAGGAGCTACTGAGTGCTAATCTAATGTAACAAGGTGTGTCAGGCCAATCTTCCAAGTACTCGCAGCAATATCGTAGACGCTCAGTGTAATCCCACAGGCCATGCTCAGCCACTAGTTCATCTTGCTTGGATGGAACAGCTGCTTCATGCTCAAGCAGTAGGCAGCAAAACTTGGTAATATGCCAATTTTGTGAGCATCTGGGTCATTAGGCCAAGACTTGTTGAAAGCTGCATGGCGAACCTGCAAGGTTTCGGCGACTAGCTACCAACTACTCCAACAGTGGCAATGAATCTTCTAAGTCCTCATTGACGTAGAATGGAATTTATGAAAGGAACAAGAACGTTTAGACTCCATTCAGGAGTTTAATCAATGTCGTTTGTTTGGACGAAAAGTTAAAAAAGAACGATAAACGATCTTGAAAGAAAGGCAAAGCCAAATTCTTGGATAAAATTGAAAAAAAAATCTCTTCAACGAAACAGAAATAAGGCCTATTTATAATGGCCAAAAACCCTAATCTGAATCCTAACAAGATTAGGAAAACAAAAGACCGAAAAATAACAAAATAGTCTTTAAAATAATAAAATCGCAAAATTAGGTCCTATTCTGCATTCTGCCGCAAACCTTGCCGCGGTCAAGATCCTCCTGGTAATCCAAAGCTAACTGGTTAGCATCATTCCCTTCCACTTGTAAAGAACTCGACCTTGAGTTACCATCATCAGGGTGATAAAGATAAAGATCCGCCACATTAAACGTCTTGAATATCTTCATATGATCTGGGAGGTCAAGAACATAAGCATTGTCATTGATCTTCTGAATTATCTTGAAAGGACCAATCTTCTTTGGATCCAGCTTCTTTTGTCCTCCTCCACATTCCTTGCGTAAGTACACCATAACTTGATCACTAACCTGGAAGGACTGGAAACGTCTATGCTTGTCAGCTGCAACCTTATAGTTTTCACTGAACTCCGTCAAATTCTACCTCACCTTTTTAAATATATCAACATGCTGGTTGGCCAATTGTTAGCTGCAACACTAGGAAGAACACCTACAGCAAGTGCAATAAGGTCAACTGTCTATGTTGGAGTCTTCCTGTAAACAATGTCAAAAGGAGTCTTCTTAGTAGAGCTGTTAACAGAGCTTTTATAAGCAAATTTTGTTTGGGGAAGAGCAAGATCCCAAAAAGTCTTCTTATCGCTGCATATACAACGCAACAGATTGCCAAGCGTGTGATTCACCACTTCAGTTTGTCCATCAGTTTGAGGATGTGTAGCGCTACTATAATGAAGTTCAATTCCAAAGCGATTCCACATAACAGTCCAAAAATGAGCAAGAAACTTCACATCTCTGTCAGAAGTAATCGTTTTTGGTATGCCATGCAAACAAACAATCTCCTGGAAAAATAGTTTGGCAATATGAGATGCATCACTAGTCTTCTTGCAAGGAATGAAGTATGTCATTTTAGAAAACCTGTCAACTACAATATAAATAGAGTCAGAACCACGTTGGGTACGTGGCAAACCAATAACAAAATCCATTGACAAGTCTTCCTAAGGATGATCGGGAATAGGCAACTAAGTCTATAAGCCTGTGTTCTGCAAATGACCCTTATGTGTTTGACAAACTCGACATTTCTAACCATCTTCGCTGCTTCTCTCTTCATCTATGGCCAATAGTAACGCTCTTCCAAGCCAGTAATAGTCTTGTCACGGCCTAGATAGCCATATTTATGTATTTCTCGAATCAGCAATTCTTACAAGGAAGAATGAGGAATACACAACCTGTTTCCTTTGAAAAGAAAACCTTCATGTATCATAAACCTATCGGTAGGTTCACGATTCTGTACTTGTTGGCATATCTCCTCGAAATCGACATCCTCAGCATAAAGATTCTTTAGATACTCAAATCCCATGACCTTTTGACTCAATATAACCAATAAAATTGCTCTTCTACTCAATGCATTTGTGACCTTATTTGTAGAACTAATCTTGTATTTTATGACATAATTAAAAGCTCCCATGTAGGATGTCCAACGAAACTGTCGGCAGATGAATCAATGATTTATGATCTATATGGATAATGAACTCTTGCCCCATAAGATAATGTTCCCAAGTCTGGAAGGCTCAGAAAATTACATAAAACTCCTACTCATAAGTACCCCACTTCTGCCTAGCTGCATTCAACTTTTCACTAAAAAATGCAACAGGCTTACCACATTGAGATAAAACACCTCCAATTTCAACACCACATGCATCACAATCAACCTCAAACAGTTTATCAAAACCAGGTAAAGAAAGAATAGGGGCAAAAGTAAGCTTATCTTTAATCTCCTCAAAGCTTTTGTTGGCGGCTTCAATCCATTAAAATTTTTGCACTCTTTCCTTCTTCAAACAATCAGTAATCGGAGCCACAATACTGCTGAAATTTTTGATAAAATGCCTGTAAAAGGTAGCAAGTCCATGAAAACTACGAACTTCAGTAATACTTTTAGGAATGGGTCAGTTTTGAATTGCTTATACTTTCTTGTCATCTATATGAATTCCTTCTAAGCTAATAATATACCCAAGAAACAAACTCTTTTTTTCATAAATGTGCACTTCTTCGGGTTGATTAACAACACATTTCCTTTTAAAGCTATCATAACTTCTTGAAGGTGTTGTACATGCTCCTTAATGCTACGACAAAAAATTAAAATATTATCAAAATAAACAACCACGAATCTGTGTAAGAAAGGATGTAGAACCTAGTTCATAAGTCGCATGAACATGCTTGGTGCATTCATCAACGTGTAAGAAAGGGTGTAGAACCTGTTTCATAAGTCGTACAAACATGCTCGGTGCATTCATCAACCCAAATGGCATAACCAGCCACTCATATAAGCCTTCCTTAGTTTTAAAGGTTGTCTTCCATTCATCTCCCTCATTCATCCGAATCTGATGATAGCCACTTTTAAGATCGATCTTTGAGAAAACTGTAGAACCAGATAACTTATCCAGCGTGTCATCCAAGCAAGGAGTAGGAAAATGACACTGAGTAGTAATTTTATTGATGGCTCTGCTATCCACGCACATTCTCCAACTCCCATCTTTCTTCGGTACCAGTAATGCAGGAACTCTACAAAGAATGATGCTCTCACGGATGTGTCTCTTCTTCAACAATTCTTCCACTTGTTCTTGCAGAATTTCACTCTTTTAGGCTGATCTTGTAATGAGGAAAATTAGGCAATGTAGAACCTGGAATGAAATCAATCTGATGCTGAATATCCCTTAAAGTTGGGAATGTTGATGGCTCCTCAACTGATATAGGGAATTCTTCCAGTAGCTCTTTGATGGGTTTTGGTAAAGATAGTGCCTCTTCCTCTTTTGGTGTCTCATCCTCTTTATTTTTCTTTCTAAGTAATAGAGTCACATCTTGCACACCCTTAGCAACATCTTACCCTTCCACTTTAGAAGGTTTCACTGATCCAGAAGGCAAAATAATGATCTTCTTTATGTTCCAGGTGAACCTATATGAGTTCTCCTTCCCTCTGTGCTTAGCATCAACATCATACTGCTAAGGACGACCTAACAAAACTCTAAAAGCATCAATATCCACAACATCACAGATAGCAGATTCAAAATAGTGTTTACCGATTAAAATAGGAATGCTACAAATCCTGTTTACTTTAATCGTTGGTCCCTCCTTGATCCACCCATCCTTGTACGGTGAAGGGTGAGGTTGAGTAGTCAACTGCAGTTTCCCCACTAACTGTTTTGCGATTAGATTCTCGCAATTGCAAATATCTATGATCAATCTGCAAACCGCTTCTCCTAGTTGACACTTTGCTTGGAATATCTTCCTCCTTTGTGTCTCTCCTTCCTGGTTTGGAGAAAAAAAAAATTTCACCACAAAAGTCACCTCCCCATCTTCTGAACCAGCAATTGAACCATCAACTACCTCCTCAATCATGTTAACCTATCGACGATTAAGAGATGATCTTCCTTTTGAACAATTATTTGATGTATGCGCAGGCTTCCCGCAGAAATAACAGGTGTTTCTAGTTGGTTTTTTATAAGGATTGGTTCTGCTTTTGTCCACTTCAGGTGCCTTTACCTTGTTGTCTTTCTTCTCTTCCATAGCATTCTGATTACTTCTCGAATTTACAACCTTTGAAGACTGCCCACTATAATAACCTCGAGACTGCCAGGCAAACCAAAATTTCGGTAATTAAAATTTTGATTAAATTGTTGTCGAGGCTACCATTCAACACGCTCTTCAGCTCTCTTCTCTATCTCAATAACATCTTGCTAATGTGAAAATTGCAACAACACCCATTATGCATCGAATTTCATGATTAAACCCCCTCTGGTAATGAGCTACCTGCTGCGATTCGTTTTCACAATTATCACATCTTGCTTGTAGCCTCAAAAACTGTTTTGTATACTCATCCACCTTCCTACTTCCCTGTGTGCAATCATGATAACAGTTGTACAGTACCTGTACGTGATCACTAGGTAATAATCTTTGTTGGATCATAAGCTTCATATCCAACCAGTTTCGAATAGGCAGATGTTGTCTGCGATATCACTCATTCTGGATAGAAGTCCACCATGCTGCTGCACTTCCCTTCAATTTGTAAGCCATAATAGGAACTCTACATTCGTCTTCCACATTCATAACCTCAAAGAATCTTTCAACCTCCACTAAACAATCTAGAACAACTTCTACATCCAATGTACTATTAAAATTTTGAAGATCTACCTTGATTTTGTAGCTACCCTTTTGATCTTCACGACCTCTGTAATTCTGAATTTCTCCAATACGATCTGGTGGTCCTCCATAAACTGGTTGCAGATCTACAACCTTAGGAACTACCACCACAGGAGGATGGTTAATCCTTCCTAGGTTTAATTGCTCTCCCAACATCTGTCTTATATCTACTATTTGATCGGATAAGTTTGCCACGAACGTTTCTAAGGTGGTAAGTCTTTCTTTGTGATTAGCAGCCATGGAGGATAGGCTCTGATACCAACTGACGTAGAACGGAATTTATGAAAGGAACAAGAATGTTTAGACTTCGTTCAGGAGTTTAATCAATGTCGTTTAATTGTACGAAAAGATAAACAAGAAACGATCTTGAAAGAAAGGAAAAGCCAAATTCTTGGATAAAATTGAAAAAAAAACTTCAACAAAGCAGAAATAAGATGTATTTATAATGGCTAAAAACCTAATCTGAATCTTAACAAAATTAGGAAAACAAAAGACTGAAAAATAGCAAAATAATCCTTAAATTAATAAAATCACAAAATTAGGCTCTTTTCTGCATCCTGTCGCAAACCTTGCCGCGGTCAAGATCCTCCTGGTAATCTAAAGGTAATTGGTTCGCATCACTCAAGATGGATTCTTGACTCCAGTGCCACCCATCATGTGGCCAATCAGCTGCAGAACATGGCCATTCATACTTTGTATAGCGGTACTAATAGACTCCAAGTTGGAGATGGCTATACACTTCCTATTGACAACACTGGTAGCTTCCATCTACCCACACACTCTTTCCCATTACTGTGTGATAACGTGCTTTATGTACCCCATATTAACAAAAACTTAGTTTCTGCTAAATGTCTTTGTATTGTAAATAATGTCTCCATTGAATTATTTCCCAATTCCTTTCAGGTGAAGGATCTACAGACGTGGTTGATACTGTTTATAAGGGCGTGCCATAATAACCTCTACAATTTCAGTATTCCATCAACTAACCCAAAAGTGTTTCACTCTCAAGTCCTGCCTTCTAGTATCATCCATCACATCCTCAGTCATCCATCAAATAAAATTTTTCAGTTTCTTATGTCTAAAAACAAAATTGCTTCTAACTCTAGTACTGGGTTTTTGTGTGTCTCGTGCCAGTATACTAAAAGCCACAAGTTACCATTTTCTAGGGACCATTTGTCCACTACAAAATAGTTGGAAATTTTATTTTTAGATGTTTGGGGACTTGCCCTTGTTTCTTCAATTGATGGTTTTCAGTATTATGTGATTTTTGTTGATCATTTCTCCAAATACACATGGATATATCCCATCAAAAACAAATATCATGTTTCAGCTACATTTCAGAGTTTTAAATTAGTAGTTGAAATATTTTTCAAACTCCTATTCTCACCTTATGCACAGATAACGAAGGTGAATACATCAAACTCAAACCTTTTCTCCAGTCACATGGTATAACCCTTTAAACTACCCCGCCTCACACACCTGAAATAAATGGTGCTTTTAATTATCATTGAAATAACCAGAGCCCTACTCCATCAGAGTAACTTACCTCCTACTTTCTAGTCATTTGCAGTTCTTATGTCTGCCTACCTTATCAACCGAATGCTCTCACAAATTTTTACCATGCAAACCTAGTATGAAACCTTGTTTCGTCAATCCCTGTTATATGATCATCTTCACTCCTTTGGGTGTTTGCGTTTTCCATGACTTCATCCTTATACTAGTCATAAACTACAAAACAGGTCTACTCCATGTATCTTTCTTGGATATTCTAAGTCTTAGTTTGCCTACATCTATCTTAACCCCACAACCCACAAACTTTATTTATCTCGTGATGTCACCTTCATTGAAGATCAATTTCCATACAACTCTCTCCTTCCTTCTCCCACCCTAATAGATTCCTTAAACATGACGTCCTCTACGAAGCCATCCTACCAACTACTTCTAGTGGTACGCTATTTGGCACCAACACCAACTCTCTTGTGGCCACTTCTTCCCTACCACCAAACCCATCTACTGAATCTCTGACACCCCCATCTCGACCACATCCCACCAACATTCACCCCATGATTGCTAGGGCCAAGAACAACATTCATAAACCCAAAACCTATAACATCTCTAGATAACCTTTACCTCCAAGTGACGAACATAATCATATATAAAGCCTCACAGACTCCACATTAGCGTGACTCAGCCTGTGCAGAATATAATGCACTCCTAAATAATGGTAGATGGACACTGGTTTCTGCTAATGAAGCTTCGAATGTAGTGGGCTGCAGGTGGCTCTTTAGAGTGAAAGTTATTCCGATGGCTCTATAGCTAGGTACAAATCTAGACTGGTTACCAAAGACTACAGTCAATATCTGGGCATTGACTATAAGAAACACATTCTCACCAGTTGCTAAACATCAAACAATCAAGGTACTCCTCACTCTAGCTCTTGCAAACTCCTGGCAACTACATCACATGGATGTCAACAATGCTTTCCTTCAGGGTAGTTTGTCTGAAACTGTGTATATGAAACAACCACCTTGCTTTGAGGATTCCACCCATCCGAAACATGTTTGCAAACTACGAAAAGCTATTTATGGTCTCAAACAAGCAACTCGTGCTTGGTATCAAAAACTGGATAATTTTTTGATTCAATATGGTTTCCACAGCAGCACTAGTGATACATCTTTGTTTATTTTACATCAAGGCTCCACGATTATTTACTTTTTGATCTATGTTGATGTCTCCTTCTTATGGGCAATTCCAGAAAAGCATTGAATCACTTCATCTCAATTATCTCTAAGCGATTTTCGCTGAAGAACACAGGCTTTCCTATATATTTTCTTAGAATGGAAATTGTTCCGAACAATGGTGGTCTATTACTATCACAACAACGGTATATCCATGATATCCTAGAGAAGTTGACGTGGCAAATTGCAGTCCTTGCAAAACTCCTTTGAGTACAACTGCTACACTCAAATTGGATGATGGTACTAATAATGCTGATGAGACCATATATCGTTTGTATTCTTAGGGAACTTCAATATGTTACTCTTACACGTCCAGATCTCGGTTTTACGATAAATAAGTTGTCACAGTTCATGCACAAACCAATTGAGGTTCACTTTCAGCAACTTAAACGCACTCTGAGGTATCTTAAACACACTCATGATTTTAGTATTCAACTACATTGTTCTACGACACTACGACTTCATGCCTTTGCCAATGCTGGCTAGAGAGGTGATACCAACACTAGTTAGTCTACCTCAGCCTATGTCATTTTTTTAAGTGAAACTCCGGTTTTCTGGAGCTCTAAACGACAACGCACTGTTGTTAGGTTTTCTACCTAAGCTGAGTATCATGCTCTTGCTTCCATAGCCTCTGAAATTATGTGGCTCCAAAATCTTCTACAAGAACTTTGAATTACTCTGCCGACACCTCCTTCTCTATTCAGTGACAAACTAGGAGCAAACAATGTCTGTTCGAATCCAAATTTTACTCCCGCATGAAATACTTGGCATTGGATTATCACTTTATTTGTCAGCAGGTTCAGTCTAATAAAATGATGGTTTCTCATGTATCCACCAACGAACAGGTTGCAGATGCACTCACAAAGGTCCTCTCTCACCAAAAAATTGAACACTTTCGGGACAAGACGAATGTCACATGGAGAGACATCATCTTGCGGGGGCATAATAGGAATACATCATAACAAACCATTTACGAACTCTACATTCAGTTATAACAAATCTTTGAGTTCAGTTATAACAAACCTTTATTCTAGCTTCCTCATATTCTCTTTTTATTACCGTACATACTATTAATACAGCTTGTACATTCTACGATTAATAATATAAGTGAAGCAATATTTGTCCCATCCTCTCGGGACTCACCCTGCACCATTATTGTACATATGTTTTCTTTTCTTTTCTTTTTTTCTTTGCGTTTTCATAATATCTTCAGAGGGTCAAAGATGAGCTATGGCTTGTACACAGCCCCGACAACTTGCTTGGAAATAGATGGAATGAACTGTCATCAATCACTAAATAACTACAGGAAAACAGTAGTTGCAGACCGTAGATGTAGAGAAATTGCAAATGATGCACACATAGCTTCCTGGGACTCTGGCCAAGTCACGATCATCTACCATCAAGTATTAAGCTGAATTCCTCATTAGACCCTGCGATTGATGCTTCCCACTCTATCGATGACAGTACAATCTCCGACAGTATCGGAACAATTTCTTGCATCTCTGGTCTATCTGCTGGTTCATCACTCAAGCACCACCTTGATATTTCTGCCATCTGCATCTCATTATTGTTATCATGGGATAAAAAAGTCTTGCGAAAAAACAAAAAACAGATAGATGATCTTTATTCTTGTCATTGAAGTCATGATTCAAACATGAATAATTTGTATTTCATTTTGTAGTATATCTAATGACTTGTATGCAATTCAGAAAATGGAACCATCAACCTTTGAACAATTGGGGTAGCTTGTACTTGCCTTGTACACTTCTTCCACGGGGAAGTTGCCCTTTAGGTTACTATCTATGACAGCTTCCAAAGCAGCCTGTGGGTTTTGTTCTTGGAATATTTCAAGTATCTGATCGCATTTTAAAGCAGATTTTCATGAAAGAGGAAAGAAGAGAACATAACAGAAAAGAGAGAAGGGTTTGGTCCACCGAAACTATGTTTAGACCATTCACTTACAACTGAGGTTAGTGCCTTTAAATCGTTTTCTTCTTTATTGTCACGATAAAGTGAACGTCGACCTGTTATGAGCGCTGCTAGAACCACTCCAAATGCAAAAACATCACTTTTTGACGTCATCTGTAGCTCTCGCACAGATCTGGTAAAAGTAAAACCGGCATAGCATATTATTTTACCGCCCAAGTGAATGAATATATATGCATAGTTCGTTACTGTATCCTTAATGACAAAGCAATATCTGTGGTTTCTCATGCGCTCCTCAAGACTTACTCTGGAGCAATGTAACCAGGAGTTCCAACCAAGCACGAGGCTATAAGGTCTTCTTCGTTTGATCTTTCAACTAACCTTGCTAGTCCAAAATCTGACACCTGTGGAAACCAGATTCATTTTCTGTAGGTTTATCTAGTGCGGAGAAAACCATAAGAACTATAAGTTGGCAGGAGGAATCTAATAAAGTACTGTTTACCTTTGCTCTGAGTCCCTGATCAAGCAGTATATTGCTTGCTTTTATATCGCGATGTACATAGCGTGTCTTTGTGTGATCATGAATGTACTCAATCCCTCTTGCAGCGTCTACAGCTATAAATGCTCTTGCCATCCATGAAAGTGGTGAATGACCTGCTAACTCTTACTGTAAGAACCTCACTGAAGGAAAGGGTCCATAAACAAAGGACACTTCACATAGTAAATACCTTTTAGTAGAGGATCATGAAGATGATCATTGAGTGATCCATTTTGTATGTACTCGTAAACTAAATAGAGGTGATTATCCCCGCTCGAATATCCCAGAAGCTCTACCTGAGGAAGAAGATTTTGGTCACTGAATGTACCATACAAGCTCTTATTTTCGAGGACCACGTACTTTTCCTACGCACTTACCACATTAATGTGATGTATCTTGCACAGAATTTTCAGCTCTGCAAGGAATTCCTTTGATCTGCTCGACTTCATTTTCTTAATTGCAACTTCCTGCAAGTTTTGCATCTGGTTTCTCACACTTAAATTAAAAAAATTCGAATTTTTAAGAGCAAACTTGCTTAGATAAATGTTGGGATGTCATACGCATTCGTTCAATCTGCCAAAGTACACGCTTCCGTACCCACCCTCCCCAATTTTCCTCCTATGATCAAAATCACCTGTAGCCTCAGCGATCTCCTCCAGGCTATATTCAAGAGGCCTGTCGGATTGGAAGGTGGCATCTGTATATGATAAAGAATCTGACCTCAGATGGTTTGATTTTATAAAACTAACCAGTAACGTTTTCAATGAATAAATCTCGAGAAATTTGAGAAGGAATAAATCGTCCGAAAGATACCCAAATTCTAATTTGTCTGACCTTTTAAATCTTTCCATTGAACATAACCCTGCAGAAATGTTCTCCTGGAGCTTGAGCATTTGTCTAAGTCTTTTAGGGCTACTCTAACTCCGCTTATGTGGCTTCTGGTTGACATTCTTTTGATAAGCAACAGCAGGAAAGCAGTTATGGACAATAAACAGAGGCCCGTCAACAAGCCAAGAACTAGTGAAACGTATGGTCTTTCTGGCTTGGTCGAGATGGAAAGAAAGAGACTAATAAGTTTTTTTTGTCCAAGAATCGTATATAACCAAAAAACAATCAAATTCTTCAAGAAATGCAATGGGCTAACCTTGTTTTGGGTCTGGAATTCCTTTCTTTTCCTGGGGAACATAAAGAACCCATCCATGCTCAATAAAATCTGGATCTGTAATTAACCTTTTGTTTAGTTTCAGAATTTCACTCTGCTTTGCAGATAAGAGTTTTGCGATCCTTGATAATGTGTCGTTCTTTTGCACTGTGTATGTAACTATCTGCTGAGACTCTACTTCTGAGCAGCCGCATAAAAGATATATCTGAACAAGTTCTCCACTGGACAGTAATTCATTTTCTCCCCTATCCTTCCAAGCTTGCCCATTATACACTACGTCTATTACATTACTGTAAAATTCACGTTCCTTCACCTTGTAAAATGTGTAATAGAAGTAACCTTGAGTACCATTGACGTCTTTACAAGTGCAAGGAACAGATACAAGATAGTCTTGTCTCAGGCCATGACTGATTGGTTTGAGATCAGATGTATTGACAAAGTAGAAAGAAGCTACCTCAAAGACGGAATAATTTCCGGAGATGTGATAAAGGTAGGAATTACATGTTGATGTTTTGGTAGAGCAGTTTAAAGGGAACACATCTCTTGAATCAGTGGAGAAAAACGTAAAGAACAGATAGGCTGAAAAAGAGAAGAAGATGAGTAAATGACTATAGTGGTTTGAGGAAACCATGTTGCAGGATATGCAGTTTAATTCACAAGTAGAGTTGAAGTATATGAAACAATTTCTTGTATTTTAGCAGGTTAGACACTTACTCGTCTCTAATCTGGAGAAACATTAGTTGACCAGGTATAAAGTCTTTGCTCCTCACGCGGAATGAGAGTTGGCCTTACGTTTGTTTCTATGTACCTGTGATCACACTCTTTTGTGCTGTATGTTGTTTGTTTTTAGCTTTTTAGACGCATGCTCTTGAAGTGTATCTAATGTACATCAAATCTTACAATGTCGATGGGTTTCAACTCTAGCATTCTTCAGTATTAAAAAAGAAGTTTATCAAATCAATTGATTAGTAAAACCTGTCACTGAAACAAAAGGTTTACGGAGACACCTGGTTAGTAATATATTAGTTTGAATGCAGTTTAGGCTGCATCTCACAGCAAGACTTGTTTTTATAGATATTTCCTGTACCATAATTGAAGCTCTAAATTTTCAGTTAATTGCAATTAGTAAATTCAAAGACCAAGTCATAGATTTTGTCCTCGGTATGAGAATCGAGAAGCATTACTCATCATCTTCGTTGAATGGTTGCCTTGTATATCATGTATAACTCTTAGCCATATGGGTCTTAGCTAAAACTTCTTCCTGTATCTTTCAGTTACTAGTACATAAGCACATAGTTAATTGACTTATTAAAAGAAACACCCGATGTTTGGTATTGTTGGATCTCTATATTTAGGCTGTGTTTGGATCTGCGGTGCGGTAGAGATAAGTACTTGTTTACCGCAGTTTTCAAACATAATCATACGTTTGAATTTGCGGTCGACAACCGCAGGTTGGGGAAAACTACGGTATTACCACAGAAATAGATAAGCAGAAACGGGGCTGCAGTAAGAAACTGCTTATGCGGTGAAAATTTTACCTTCCAATAATAACCTCATAATATTTTAGTATTTTCCATTATATCCTTACTTAATTAATAGAAGGAAGTTTTAAGGTGAAATATTTTATTTGCTAAATTTATTTTATTTATATTTTCTTATTTTAAGTTAATAATTTAATATTCATAATTTGAATTTGAATTTATATGATTAATAATATATTTTTAAATATTTATTTACTAAATTTATTTTATTTATATTTTCTTATTTTAATTTAATATTTTATTATTTATAATTTTAAATTTATATGATTAATAATATTTTTTAATTATTTATACAACAATTAATAGTTTATTAAATTAATTGACTTTTTATTCATTTTATCTTTTTTCAGCAACTACCCAAACACTTATTTATTTTTACGTTTCAGCAGTTACTAAAACAACAATCCCAAACACATAATTACTGATTGAAATTACTAAAACAATAATCCCAAACACATAATTACTGATTGAAAATAAATACTTATCATTTCAGTAGGTTGATTTCAGCAGGTTATCAACCGCCACCATTCTTCCAAAACCAAGCCTTAGTTCTTTAGAAATCTAACAAATCAAATTAAAATCCCTCAAATTCAATCAAACATTCCTGGCTCACATTTTGTTGGCTTCTATGTGTTGATTAGTAAAATATGAAGAAGATTCGAATACTTTGGAGAAAATAACAAAACCACACAAAATTATAATGAATTAGCCGGCTGCAACCAAAAACTCCAAGTACATACGCACTCCATTAACGACTTGATCAACCCGTTCCAGAACTAATAATAGAGTTTATTTATGGCATGAAAAACACTTGATTACAACAAAACTCACCACCCAACAAAGGAAAATGGTTATTACAGTTTCAACATGCGTCATCTTCTTATCATTAAGAGCTTAGTTTTGTACAAGGAAGCATATGACTTGTTACTCTTGTTTCCGTCCACCTTCTTGACCCTTTACCACTTCTTGGGCTTTACTTTGTACATGCTGTCCCGTTTCTCTAGCCCTCTGGCCCATTTGCCCCGCCGTTTCCTGTGCCCGTCGCTTTGCATGCTCCATTTGCTCTGGGAACCGCAGACGGCGGAGATAATTGACCATCCATGACAGGGAAGAGAGTGCAGTGACCCCGAAAGCTCCTGAAGCAATAAACCCTAACACGGCAAAACCAATAACCAAAACCGCAGGCACCAGAACTGGGCTGCAAATCACGAAAACTGGGGAGCTCACTGCAAGTCCGATGAGCGTTGCGGTGAGGGTTAGACCTGCCAAGAGGAGGAGGAAGCCGCCGAGCGGTAACAAAGTCACGACGGCCAAAACCTGTGAAGATGAAGGACCCCTTTCGGGAAGCACGCCTTTGATGCCTTCATCACGTTGTCTCAGTTGGTGTTCGGCCATAGCTAACTATGCTCAGAGGAAGAAGTTATCGACAATGGAGGATTTGCATGAAGTGAAAGTGGCTAGTGATTTTATCATTTTAAGAAGACGAGAGAGACACGTGGAGTTGGACAGCAACAAGTGTCAGTGAAGGGGAAGAAGAGAGTTGCATGAGAAGTGTGTCCTTTTGGATACGTGTTTGATGTGTTTCTGTGATGTTTGGTCAGCTTTTGGGGTTTGCCTAGTGAGATGGTCTTATCTAGGAGGAGAGTTTGTGACATGTGACCAAAGCTCTTTCTTATCAACAGGGTTTTGAATCAGGCAGACAGTCGCAATTACAATTAATATTATCTATGATCGAGTCCATAGTTTCAATTTGTAATCTAAAATCTTCATTTCTAGTTAATTTATATTGTAATTATGTGGTGATTGAATTAATAAGGACAAGATAAACGTTATTAAATAAGTTATTGAATGTAAGTAAATTTATAAAATACATAATATTAATTAATTAATTGAGCTAATAATCAAAAATTAGATTATGTTAACGCACCGACATACACCCAAAGGGAATGTTACAATGATAGGCTTCACTTGTAGGCTTGGGATTTAGTTTCCCAAGGAAACCCAACCTTGTAATTTTCCAAGCCCATTACCAAGTCCATCCGGGCAAGAAGGATATAAATCAAAAGAGAAAAGCTAGAAGGTAAGTATCATGGAATTGGGACACCTTTCTATTTTAACGAGCAAATATTCCATTAATGACGATTGCCGCTTTCAACAAAGTCAAACTCTTCTCATGATACGAATTCCAAAGTAAGGCTACACTTTCTGCGCATATGATTCGAATTAGAGTGTTGGAGCAAGATGATACTCAAAGAACATTCACGCTAATGCTTGGGCCGCCACAACTAGATGTTCTTATTCTCTCCATATCTACATGATTTGCAACAATATCTAGTTAGGCATCATGTCAAGTCTTGTACCATTTTTAATGAAAGAAGAACTGAAACTACACCAATAAGAATGAAATTGCTGAATACTTGGTTACGATATCACTTTCTGTTTAGAAAATGTGGAAAAGAGAGAACATTTTTGGTTAAAGAAAAATACAATTCTTTAATTCAAGATCTTTATCTTATATATATATTATCATCAATCCATTGGCATAATCTGACAAAGGCAATGCTTTTTCTTATTCTATGTGCACTCACCACGTAAAAGAAACGTTTCTGTTCCTAGTCCTCGTGCATGTGGCGTGATTCAAAGCCCTAGCTGTAGGTAGTTTGAAGGAGTAGTACTTTGTGCATGTGGAGACTCTCATTAAGTTCAATTCCCAGATCACTGAACTTTTGGTATTTTTCCACTGCTGTTTATACCAATTCTCTTGATACAATCTCCACTACCGTTTAAGAGGGATCAGTGAATGAAGGATCTCCTGTCTATCATTAGATAGACTAAAGGCCTTTGAGGGTTTCATAACAATTTCTTTTTGTTTTTCTTTTCATCAAGCTTATGATTACTGTATCGTATCCGCTGACGGAAAATGATACTAAAATATATTATACCCGAATTTTACAGAATTTCGATTTGTGACAGTACAGAGATAAAAGAGAATATATTAAAAATATTAGGTAAAATTTATAAATTAGAGAAAAATTAAAGAGTTAAATAGAAAATTTTATATTTTATATTTGAACATAAAATAATTTTAGATAACAGTTATTTTATCAAAAATAAAATATTTTATATTAATTTTAATAAATAATTTGTTGAATCAAATTTTATAATACTATTTTAGTTTTAAACTCAATAAGAATTAATTATTAATTATTTGATAATTTTAAAAATTATCAAAGATAGCATTTAATATTAACGATCGGAAATCAATATGAAGTCTGCGAAGCTTGCATTTTTACTTACTCATTCTGATAGTCATTTAAGGTTCTAAATTTGGCTTGAACTTTTTAAGCTTAGTGGGCTAAGGTGCCTGCCTAGGTCTATTGTACGCTAATATCTTAAGGAAGAAGAGATGGGCGAAGTTTCTCTAGTTTCCAACTTACAATAATCATATTGCAAGGTATATATGTATCGTCCATCATTAACTGTTTAAAGGAAAATCATTGAAGCAAAAACCAAAAAGCAAGCAGGTACATGAAGGATCAACATCCAAAACAACTCCAAATTTTACAGAAGTTCCTCAAGCTAAGCTGCATTGCAGAATACAACTACACACGCGATAGCCTTTCCATAGATACCTGATTTGTAAGGATTTTATCTTTGTAAAGTAATCACAACATCATTTATGTCAGTGATGTTAGGCCTATTGTAGAGATTCAAGTAACTTATTACTGCTAAGATATGGAATATCTTCACTCTCTTGTCTATGCAAAAACATGTGTTTTGAAGTCATTTACATCGCAAAAAACTAATAATAGAAGTGCATCGTTGAAATAATACGAAACGTTATAGTCCTAAAGGTAACAGTAGATGAGTAAATCAGAACAACATATCAAAGAAATCTCAATCCTCTCCCTGTAAAAAGATGCAAATGCAGTACTATCACGTAATTCCACAGTCCCAACAGGAAGAAAATGCAAACAGGATATGCATTTACTGCAAAGTTTGGTAGTCACTAGTCAATTCTGCCTTTTATCACCTCCCCATTTACTTCTTCCTCACGTTTTTGCAATCTGCATAGAGAAAGATTGATGGGTTTGAAAGATTCTGAATTTTGAATCATCACTGTATTCTTCACAGTAGTTCAAACATCCAGCAATAACTACATAATGGCTTACTTTCCCACTCTGACCTAGCCGTCTGATTGTATCTGATCCAAGGAAACATGTCATATCACAAGAACTTAACCCTTTATCTGCCTATTCCACTGAACGTATCTAAGCATACTGTCATTGCATACACATTCTATATCACATAGTGTTAATGTACTTTCCTGTGTGTAATATTTATATTCTTGATATAATAAGCAAGTTTTTTTTTCCACGGTGGAGAAAGGAGAAAGGTCAGAGATTGTATTTAGTTCAACAAATCTTCCAAGAAACATAAAAGTTGAAGATTTGGTAATCTCGAAAAAGGTGGCTGACTCAACTCAAGAGGCGATGAATTGGAGAACAATATACGTGACTCTCTCTCCCTGTACACATCTCTCTTTGTATCTTCTCCTCTCCAAAAAACACAATGATGTTGGGGCCTGACAATCTGACTCTGACAGAGCCAGCAAGAAGGAGACGAAGAAAGAGGGAACAGTAACTTTTTCTTTAAGTTTTATACGGGTGTTACTGCTCAAAGACTGACAAAAAGTCGACCAGAAACTGGAGACATGGTCGTATTTTTTCTGAAGAAAGCTCTGGTGCCCCTTACATTCACCGTGACACGAAATGTAACCGTGTGCATATGAGAGGGATACTGAGAGAGCGAGTGAGAAAGCATGAAATGACAAGAATTAGACTCGAAGAAAACAAGAAAATTCTGAGTCACCTCCTTCACTCAAACCCTATAATAAGTCACATCTCTCTCTCTCACAAACACACATACACATGTCTATAGTGTTAGGATTTCAATGAGTTCGAAAACTTGATGTTACTTTCTTCTGAGAGAACTAAAGTAAATATATCTTTTTTTTTTCTCCAGAGATGCAAGAATAACATGCGTATGTATATCTATTATATGCATAATACATGTTGGCTAGATGTTAAATAACAGCTCAAATACCCAGGACGCTACAAGATATGAAACCCTAACCCTAATCTACTTTAAAGCATAGGTATACAGGTATCATATGGAGTTTCCTTGCAATTCCTTTTTTTTACTAATGTTAGAATCAATATTTTCACGCATAAATACAGAAAATGGACCCCGGGAAAAGTTTGAGGCTTTGGATTCAGATTTTGAGCATAAGTAGATTATGATCATAGTCTTGTGTGCGTGTGAGAGAGAAGAAGGGAGGAAACAGTGTTAGGACTTGTATCTACTGTTTTGTCTAAGAAAAACTGTGGTTAAAAACAGTAAGTGGTGGAGCTGGAGAAGTAATGAAACAGGGAAAGGAAAAAAAGTTGAAGAACCCTTACATGGGAGAACATGAGCTACTTTTAGATCCAGTAAAGCTATAATACACCGTCCTACGGTGTTTAGATTCTTCCAATCATATAGAAGAAATAAGAGGAGAAGCTGTGTTTTACATGTTAGAAACTACCTTATATATGTATGAATGAATGAACAAAAGATATGGATCTTTTCTTTATAAGGTTGAAAGAAAACAATACAGAAGCTTCAATTAAAAAGAAGGGATATTTAAGTTATGCGTAACTTCATATATGGATTATTTCAACATATCTTCTCAATCAAAAGAGAGTTAGTCCAAAAGGAAGATTATAAGCTAAACCTTGATCAGCGCAAATTGGAGTTGAATTTGAATTTCTTTTTGAACTACAACTTTTCGAGTCTGTGGCCAACATTACGTGGTAGACTTGCATAAATGCAAAAATTCAGCGGTCCCCAAGAACAATTCAGAGTAAATAATGAAGAGAATTTAGTGTAAAGAATGACTAAGTCGTAGACTTAGGCCAAGGGAATCCTCTTTATAAACTTAACTAATGTTATTACTTAATTTATTCTTAAGCACAAACAACAAATGACAGGGAATTGGGAAACTTTCAACATGCTCATGCCATGAGTTGCACTAGTGACACTAAAAAAGTTTCAACAGCCAACACTATGTTATTTTGTGCACCCTTATTTTAACCATGTTAAAACATGGCTAAAGAAATTAAAAGTTTATGGTTTTAGTAAGTATACTTAATAGCAAAACCAGCCCAATTACCAAATAAATTACTAAGAAACAGTAGAACTTAAGCATTCTAGCTAAAGAGTCCATGTGAGGCTACCTAGCTAGAATCCTTATAATACCATACCAAGAGAGTTCTTGCAGAGCATGCCTAGAGATGGTGGCTAGAAACCCTATTTGGGATTTCTGTCCGACTGATCAACAGTTGATTCACATGCTACCATCTCGACCTCCTTCTTCATTGATATTCCCTGACGGGTTCTCATTCCAAGGAAGTTGGTAAGGAATGGACAGACCAGAAGCTTGGTAGAAACCACCTTCATTACCTACCCTTTTGTTGAACTGATCAACTAGTGGCCTTTGGCGAGAAGTCGACACTAGTGTCAATGAGCTAGCTCCCAGTGTTGGCAATGCTGTGGAGATTTCAGGGCAGGTGTATCGAATCAGATTGGCGTTTGCAGCGTCAAGTTCTTTCTGCAACCTCTCGACCTGTCTCTGGAGGAAGGAGATAGCACCTACACATCCATATACTGGATCTCTCACTCTTGCCTCAGCTTCATAGGCAAGAGAGTTGACAGCATCTTCTCGCTGTTGAGGAAGGAGCTCGTTGAGGAGCTTCGTTACATTGCTTGCTCCGAAGATCTTGTGCACATTGGCAAATTTTTGAGGCTCCTCCGGTGGGAAATAAGGAGCAAATATGCAACCTGGCATGCATTTCCTCCTCAAAAATTTGCAGGCAGCACATGGAGAGTTGTAAGAGCTTGATGAAGCCATATTTTCTCTGAAACAAAAGAAAGTAAAGCCCAGAAAGAAACCGAGAACTTTCCGTGAGATTTCCTTCAATATGTAAGACTTTTTGCCCTTCAAGTCAAGTTGAATAGCAAATTTATTAACTAAAACATTTTTCATATATTCATCTCTCCTAAGTAATAATTGCAGAGGTTCAGAAGAGAACCAGCTCTTCCATTTTCTTTCACAAAAATCATCCTTTCATTATGGTAAATGTATATTATAAACCCCTTATCATTTAGTGTGGCTACTCCATCACTCATAGCTCCTGTACTGTCTACTAGGGGGATACGACTCGTAACCTCCAAGAGTCATGATATAGTAGACGAAGGCATGAAGTAAACCTTAAACTTCTCTTCCTTTTTCTTATTCGATTTTCCAGCTCCTAAGGACTCACAGTCGTACAATTAGAGCAAAAGTCCCTCTGACATATCTTTGAATATCAGTCAAAACCCATTTATGAATCTAGCCATTCATCTATAACTACCGGATAGTTAACTACCCTGCATCTTCCTTCCAATTCTTTTCTTAGCTTTTTGTTCACCTTTTCCTTTTGTTTCCCTTGATTTCTTTCTTTTCCATATTATACTCGTTCCATAAACTGAAAACAGCTTGACTTTTACGCATCACTTTACAGACAAATTATATTCTCTGCTGCTTGTCTCACTTTAAATTTTGTTGAAAGATTTTGTATTTTTATGAATCCAATAACTCCTCCCTTCCCACACCCACCAGCCCCCCTACTCTTGACCCTATCTTTTCCTCTCTGTGTCGACGGATGTTAATGCTTTGAACTTTGGAGGCTTTATGTGTTGCAGAAGCAACAATATAAATAATCGTAATCTCTTCAGATGACTTCAACATGGATGGTATGAACATTGCAATTAGCCATGATTGTATATTTATATCTTTAATATATATTGTTCATGAACAGACATACCATCGCCCTAGATCAGAGGCTTTTAACCAAAGAGTTGTTTGTAGTACCTCTTAGCTAGCTTTTTAGCTTACCCGAAGGAAAAAAAAAAAAGATGAAGAGAATTGTTAGGCATGGTAAAGTTATAAAGAAGCTACATAAGTTTACCTGTTTATGATCTAGGTTCCTCTGATCAGATGAACAAAAAGAGGACAACCTTTTTGACTCTTTCAAGAGCTAGCCAAAACGTTTCTTTTTTCCTTTCCAAGGAATTTTTTTTTAGCCTTTGCAAATAAAAGAGACAAGCTTCACAGATTCATTATTTATGAGAGGTGAGTCCTGAAAGAGGAAACCCTAACTGTAGGGAGAAAGAGAGAATGTGGAGTTGTTAAGAGAGATGTAGTAGAATGCAGTAGCTAGCAAAAGGTAACAGGGTGAGAGAGGAGAGGAAGGGCAAAGAACACATAGTAAAATTAGTGGACGGAGAAGAAATGGAGCTAGATAGGCAAAAGACAAAAGGGTAATAAATGGGAAGTACACCGTAAAGAACGACTAATGCCACTGCATCAAATAATAATATCAGGTATGTGGGGATGTCTCCCATATTTCTTTCTCTCACATGTCTCTTTCTCATGCACTATGCCAATTATGTTGTATCGAAAAAACTATAGGGCGTATTAATTGAAGAAACTTCACACAGTAAGCCTTTTTTCTTATATATTCTTCTTAATTAATCACTAATTCATATCATAAATGCTCTTACCCTTGGAGATGGCAATGAATCGGTCCAGTGAATTTTTCAAAATAATTTTTTAATTAAACTGTAAAACTATGTTTTTTCTAATTGGGCTTAAGTTTGAGTTGTTCATGATAGGCCCTTATTTTGTAATGACTAGGCAACCTGTCTGACATTTCACAGTGGCTCTCTATTCGATATCTGAGTCGACTGGAAATTTTCCGTGAAGTTAAGCTTATTACCCTTGTTAAGGAAAAGCTTTAATTCACAATAAGAAATGTAAACAATGAAGTTTTGCTTTTCAGTTTATTGAAAACATCGGCAAGCAGAAAGGTTATATTTTGACATTTCAAAAGTTTCAAAGTCCCTATAAAAGTTCCAAACACTTTTATTATCACATTAATTTCTCAACTCCAAATTGTGGATTTCAATTCAACTCATATACACACTTAAATCGTTACATCAATAAACTTTGAAAAGCTAAAACAATATCATGCGTTCTATTTAAAAACTTTTATACACATTCATTCTTTATAAAAATGCACTTTCCAAAACATTTCAAAGATATGCAATAGTTCTAAAAAAATATGTACCAGGAAAGATAAAAATCCCTACACAACAACACTTGACGAAGTTCACTACTCGCGAGGTGGAGTTCCTACTACTGAAGCCCTTGAGCGTGCACCTGGAGGTTTTATTTAAAAACAGAAAATAAAGAGTGAGCTAAACGAGCTCAGTGAGAATTATTGGTTTCTAATAAAAATATTTTTACAAATACTAACCTTCATAAAAGAAAACAATTTCTTTTCTTTTTAAGTAATAATCAATGTTCTTACAAAACATATTATTTTCTTTTCATAAGATCAATGCATATGTAAAACAAAACATATAAATTTTTCTTAAATCAAGTTTCACTTTTCTTGTAAAGTGTACAACGATGGCAATCAATACGTTCTTGAACTTTCTTTTTGAAACATAGCCTATCACTAATTTTCTTTGTCATATGGTAACCTTAGGTGTAAGGCTACGGAGTTAGTTATGTATCGCTTACCCATGCCTGGTTAACCTTTATATTCCAACTATTATAAAGCTGGTTCTGCATCGCTTACCTATAATGATGCTAGCACTATATATAAATCAGCGGTTACGAAGCTGGTTCTACATCGCTTACCCGTAACAGTGTTAGCACAACATAAAATCCACACGTGCAGAGTGCGACTCACACGACATCCTGACAAACACAACACCACCCATGTTAGTGATAGACACCCCCAAACATCGCTATGCACTTTAGAACGTACTTTGATCAATATAATCGTATGTGTAAAGACCTAACGTCGTGCTATAAGCTAATTCACAAATAATGCATGATCGTGCCTCATTTCAATACAAGTTAAAAACATATTCAAAATCCATTTATATGCCAATTTAAAGCATATGCAAATCTCTATTCAATGCCAATTTCAAGCATGTGTACATCTCATCAGTTTCCAAATGCATCCAAAACTCAATTCAATGTTAAATCAAAGCATATGTAAACCTCATGAAGATTAACTTTTAAATTCAAGTAGTAGCGCCAATGAAATTATTCATAAACATACTTTTCATAGTAAGCAAAAAATCATCTTAACAAATCAATTTAAATGCACACTTATTGTTTGTCATTTATCGTTAACCATCCTCGTGTGTTCGGTGCTTATCCTTTATTAGTCCTGAGTCTAAGATTACGAGAAAATTTTATCATCTTACTCAGCTATAAGGGAGACCCTTAAAGGGTTCCTAAAACCTGCCAAGTACATCCATAAATTGCTACCTTACTTTACAAATTTTGTGACAAAGGGCTTAGCCAAAATCTTACATTTAGTAAGATTAAATTTCTGTTTTCTTTTCATTCAACCATTGAACAATGTCCATGATTTATATATGTTGTCTTCTTTGCATTTAAATTATGTACATAGTATATACATTCTGTTTTCTTTACATTGAACCTTTGAACTATATACAGCATGCATACTGCCATTGAATAGCCATTAAGCCTTATATATCACATCTACATGCCGCCAATTAATAACCATTGAACAATATACTTAAGATATGAATATACATATTGTTTTTCTCTCCATTTAACATGCTATTTTTTTCTCCATTTACCATGCTATTTTTCTCTTCATTTAACCATGCGATCAACTCAATCATTCATGCAATTCATAAGGGATTTCATGTTTCTAGCTTAAGCATTCACGTGACTAGCTAAAGAGGGCGGACAAGAGTGATTTAACATACCATAATCAGGTGATAAAATGTTGCCCATCTTTGCCGTACATGTAGTTAGCGTTGATGGAGGTGTTGTTAACGATTGGAGGCTTAAACAACATGCCTAAATTATTTCCTAAAGATAATAGCTTGGAGATCTATGCGTGAAGGGAGTAGCTGCAATTTAATAACATCAATTCTAGTCCAAGGGATAAGTGAAGTTTTGGTGGAAGGAAGGTGGAGTAGCTCCTCCATCACCTTGTATAAGCTACATGTTGTTGGAAGTTGTCCAACATGTTGCAAGCGTAATTTCCAATAGCTATCCATTATATTATCTCTTATCATCTTTGTTTGATTAATCCTTTAACTCCTTACATCGTACATGACAATTCTTGTCCCCTAAATATAACAAATTGTTCATATTTTGTCTCACCAAAATGACACATGTCTACATCATGAATTGGTCTCCTATGCAATAAATTTTATGTCCCTCACATCTACTCCTTCATAAACGTGACAACACAAAATTTTCATGCATTCTTGTTCCAAAATAATGAGAACCTTTTCATGTATGCGACAGTTACCACTTAAGGTGAAATATCTCGTTTCCATACTAAGGGTTATAGCATAGGATCCTAAACTATGATACATGAGAAATAACATAGAGAATAGGTGAGGTGCATTGCATTTAGATACATATCACTAGCATAAGCATACATACATGTGAATATTAATTTTTTTTATACACATTGCAAATACTGTATATGCACTCATTTGACATATTCCCAACATATGAATGATTTTAATGATTATTATGTGAATTGTGAATTTTATGTCTTGAAAATTGATTGATGAATTATTATTGGTGATTTAAAATTTATTTGTTAAATTTGGGAGATTTCCTAAATTACAGGAATTTTTGGACTAGAAAAAAATGTCAAGTGGTAAGATAAATTGATTCATAGTAGTATAAATAAGTGAAAATTGATAGTATAAATAATTGATATGTGGCATTAGGATTTATTAACAAGTTTCATAGAAATTGGGTGGCAAATGGACTAAAAATTTATAGACAAATGGATTAGTTATTAAAAGAGCTAAGTGGAGACCACATTACGGTGACATGTGGCAAGTGTCAAGTGTCACAACACTTACCACTCACCCACAACACTAACCAAATTGAAAGACCATCTTAACTTTTTTTCTTTCACTTGTTACTTGCTTTCATCTTCTTCGTTATTTTCTTCTCTCATTCTCCACTCACAACGTTCTCTTCTCACCAACACTCTTAACGTTGATATTTACCAAAATTTGCACCTTGCTACTTCTATCTTTTGTTGTCTCCTTCTTGTTATCGAAGACCCCACATATTTCACCATTAAATGTTGATGATCGTGTAGCATGGAAGAAACTAGGGTTATGTGATCTTCAAAGCTTGGAGTTAAAACAAGTAAGTGTATTGCTATGGATCTTCATGGCTTTGTTAAATGAAACATGTATGTTGATTGTTTTGAGATTAAATGATCATAAAAATGGTGTTGAGGTATGTTTTAACGTGGATGTAGAAATGAGTAGGTTTATGTTCTATTTTTGGTATAAATGATCAACAATAGGTTATGAGTGGTGTTATGGATATTTTTGAGATGGATTGATTTAATGAAAATGGTACATGATGAGTGCAGAAGTTTTGATGAATACATGTATGTGTTTGTGTTCTGTTTTTGAGAGTATGAAAACCATGAATTATAAGGTGTTATGAGGATGAAATAGATTAGGAGTTAAGGTATAATAAAGATGAAATTTTGTTAAAGAAAAGACTAATATGGTGTTCTCTAAATGAGAAGAACTAAGATGATAGTGAATTATAAAGAATGGTGATGATATGTTCTGTTTTTGTATGATTGATAAACAACGATTTATGGATGGTTTTATGAATGCTATTGAGTTAAAGTTGAGGTAAAAATGATGAAGATATGAAGTCTAAATGATGAGTTAAGTATATGATGCTTTTGATGTGGGATTAAAAGAGTAAAATTTGGAAAAGTTAGGAATGCATATATGATTAGATTAAGTGAATGATAATGAATCAATTGAGTAGAATTTTGTGAATTTTAATATAACCAATATAGTAGTTAGATTTTCATGAAATGAAGTTGCATAAATGGATATAAATTCTAAAAAATTAGGAGTGTTAATGATGTTTCTAAGTAAGAGAATTCGTGGAAAAAAAATAAAGGAAGAAAGACAAAGCACAATCATGGCATAGTCCCCATAATTTTGGGTTGGATAATTGGGTTTTATCATGATCATGACACCATCCTACAACCGTGGCTAGTTGCAATAGGACAACATGTCACCCTTTATGCTTGCCCATGATCGGGGTGGACCTTCCCACGATCATGGCTAGTTGCAATAGCTTCCGTCACGATCTTGGGAAGGTCCACCATGATTGTGGGCAAGCAAAAAATGTGACATGTTGTCTTTTAAGTGATGTTTGAAACAACAAATGCTAAGGTACTTTCCTATAATACATTAAGGCTTGAATGAAGCTTGAAATGAACCTAGTTTGATAATGAATTAGTTGATAAAGTATTCTTAGGAATGCAATTGTGATCCAAAAGAAATAAGAAAGGTGTATTAAGTAAGAATGAAGGAGGATTTGGAGATTTTGTGATCATATAATGTTAAAATAGCATTGATGAATATATGATTGATGAACTTAGAAATAATCAAATGTCTTTGAGGTATAAATCTAAGTACAAACTAGACATATCTACGTGATAATGTTTAAATGATCATGAGGTGTGAATTAAGGATACATACTCGGGAATATCATTGAGCAAGCATTGTACATAATACATATACATATGTGTATGATTGAATACTAATATGATTGAGAAATTTAGTAATGTGTAAATGTGCATGTGTATTGCATGGTATAAAAGCGCAAAAAGAATGACAGCATCCAGACACTTTCGGGATGTCAAGGCAATAGCTATCTAGAGCTTACTATGAGTAACCTAAATGTGTCTCACCAAAATTGATTGTATTTGCTAAATCTTTGATTATTGAATTAATATTTATGTGAATATGATAATTCTGGACATTGATAATTTGAGGAGTTTGATGATTAGGAATGTATTGGAAATGTTCTGATTGAATGTGAATATGACAGAAATAAGTGTTCTCAATAAAAATGTTGAATGTCGGACTTATGTCCAATGAAAAAGTAAAAAGTGAATGTGTTTACAAAGTGAAAGTGATTGACTGAAATATATGGGATTTGAAGCATTTTATTACATGATATGCATGATCAAATAAAGGAAGTTGTGACCGAAGTGGCCAGTGAAAAAAGACTTAAAGCTCAAAATGTGTATAAAGAGCCACAGGCTCACTAGTAAAATGAGCCCACTATCCACAACAGATACGGAATAGTTATTAATAAGCTCAGTATTTACAAAAAATACGGGACAGTTAAAAAGGTGCTCACTCGTAACAATTAACAATGAAAGTGAAGTTTCATGAGCAATTGCATATATAATTTGATATATGTGTTATATGATTGATCGAAGTGAATTGTTTGAACTATTTTGAAACTGAAAAGTGAAATGATATGCAATAGTTGATTATGTAAACTATCTATGAATTGAAACGTGAATTGTTATTGTGTTTGATATGAGTGAGCCAATCGATGATGGTTAGCTCACTGAGTTCACAAAACTCATCAAAATTACAACGTGACTTTTCAAGTATTGAGAGGAGACTTAGTTTTTAAGACGTTCTAGAAGAAGTCTAGTTCTTACTTTTGGACATGGCTCAAAGGTCGGTCAGCTAAGATTGAAGAGTTAGATAGAATATTTTTGTATAGTTCTCATTTTATGTTGAATGTTGTAGAAGAGCAGTAGACTCTTATTAGCATTTTGATATCGTGTATATATATGGATTATGTATGAAAAGCTACGGTGTATTATGTTTTATAAATGAAATGGGAACATTATGATATTTTGGATAATTGTGTTATAATGTATGATGTCATATAAGTGAATGTGACTGCTTTAACATGTCGCCTTCATGGAGTATGACTCTATTTAGCAATCAGCTGATTGCATTAGCTGTTAGCTGATTCTATCAGCTGTTAGTTAATAGCTGATTCTATCGGGTGATTTGACTAGCTGATTGTATTAGCTATTTGTCATTTGATGTTTGGTAAAATTAGCTATTTGTTATTTGATGTTTGGTAAAATTAATTATTTAGTATTACCTGTTTATGTGTAAAATGACTTATGAGGACATGACTTTAAAAAATATATAATGGTATGAATATTATATATCTTGGTATTTCGTTGAATATTCTTATAGAAATTTAGATTTTAGATATTAAATTCTACAAAAATTATTTTTATAACTCTAATAAAAAACATAGAAATAATAATAATAATAATAATAATAATAATAATAATAAATAAATAAATAAATAAATAAAAATAAAAAACGAAAAAGAAATAAAAGAATAAAAAATGATGATATCTATAACACTATTTTCTCCAAATTAACAAACCACAACATTATTTTTTAAATTATTTTTATGCATAAAAGTGAGTTTGAGAAGTAAAAATTGTTGGGGTATTTTGGTATTTTAGATTTGGGGTAATCAGTTGATTACCCCAAACACTAGGTAGGGGTAACTTTTTGATTTTTGGCTAGTTGGGTTGAATTAGCCAACTCAACCAGTTAACTACTAAACAAATTTATCAGCTATTTGACTAAGTCAAACATCTTATTTTAGTCAATCAGTCAAAAATTGGCTGATCAGCTATCATCCAAACACAGCCTATGTGCCCGAATGTCCTCGGGATGTATGAGTCTGTGCTTGGTGAAGGTGGGACGTTACATAAAGTTTATTCATATGTAGATGTATTTTTTTTTGTTCAAAATAATTAAATGACATTAAAAAATCTGTCCAATTTCAATAGAAATTTCATGTCTACTTAATAACATGTTACACCTAAACATATCAACATATAAGTTGGATCGATTTATTTTAAGTATCCTTAAATATTGTTGATTCTCTTACGCTTGGTTTACTTAGTTTATATCCCTATGTTTCAGCCCGAAAGTGTTTCCAATTTACTCCATGATAATTTAAAACAAGGTCAATCTTGATCTATTGTAAATCCACCTGATCAAATTTATTTTTGATCAATTTTTATATCAATCAACTTCAATAATTTTTCGACTACCATTTGACTTTAATACTTATCTCAAGTATTATTAAATCATTCAAGTTTGGGTCCCCAATTCACCTTTTAGAGAAAATAAAATTTACATTTACCCGGAAACACCATTCGCACGAAATGAGATTTTATAGACACGTGAAAAGAAAAGTTTGAGGTTTTACAATTCAGGCCCAGATTGACCCGATGCTCAACTCTTTTAAGTAAAATGATATCATTTTGTTTTAAAAAGTTGAGCCTCGAGTCGCCTGGGCTTGGATAACTTAAGCCTAGACCTAATTAAAAACACCCGAATTTCGGGTCGTCTGAGCTTGGATAACTTAGGCCTAGACCTAATTAAAATTACCCGAGTTTATGCTCAATTGTCACCCCTATTTACTCTTCTTAGATACATAGCTTATCATTTCACATATGGTTTAAATAAATTCCTATCATTAATTATACTTTATATTACAATATTACCAAAAATGTACTCATTATTTTGTGAATGTATAAATATTCTGAATTTGAAGTAAAAGTAGTATCAAATATAAAGATAACAGTTTATTTAGATTTTTTTATAAAATGTTAAAATAAAAAATTTATTTTTAATTAATATTTAAAAAATATTTTTAGGACTAAGTCTATGTTTATTAATATGACATCACATATGTTAACGGTCCGATTATTAAAAATGGACAAAAACTTAACTTCACTAAAATATAGATCGCTACTAATATTATTTTAAAAATATTAAGATGCTATGGAGTATGATAAATAAAATTTTAAATTTTGCTTGAATCTTATAATGTAGACGTTTGAAATAGAAGACATGAACTTAATTATAATTATGATAATGGTCATCGTTGATCAAAATTATAATATATATCGTTCTTGCAATTCTAAAATTTAAGTCCATTAGATATGCTAAAGAAAAATTAATTGAAAAGGAAGTAAGGAACCCTTGGCGAAATCCCAATTAGGTAAACCTCTATGTTTGACATGTATAGCAATAGTGACATTCAAAACCGGTCCAGCTCCCTTAGAGAACTGTACATGAGAATGTGAGATAAGAATAAAACTCATACTAATACATGATAACCATCGGTTCTCACTATTTGCATATATTAAGGACGTACTGTTTTACTCTTTTTTTTCAGTTTTAAATTTTTAATTATGATTTTTTATTTTTCTAAAAAATTTTAATGGTTAATGTTGATGTATTTTTATTATTGATAATAATTAAATATTAAAATAAACTTAAATATTATTTATTTTTTAAATTAATTGAGAAAATAATTTTATTTCAATATTTAAATTTTAATAATTTTCTAAAATATTTGGAAAATTCTTTATTTTTATTTAAAATTTTAAATATGTAAAATTTATTTATAAAATAATATTCTTCATATTTGTTTAATTGCTAAAACCAATGTTTTCATTTACATACATGATTCATTCCACTAGTACTTTGGTATTAGGCTGACAGTTTCTCATCAAATTCTCTGTTCCAACCTATTAGTTCACAAAAATGTATAGATGAGATTTAATAAAATATGATAAGAACATCATAATCGGAACAGGAGATATGTTCACGACAGTTTCAGTCTTAAACTTGAAATTAATAGTCCTACATTCATATCAATGTGTGAATGAAATTTAATAAAACATGATAGAAATACCATAATTAAAATAGAAGATCTGATCTCGACAGTTTCAGTCTTGAACTTGAAATTAACAATTCTGCACTAAAACCATTCCCATGAAATGGCCGACAAGTGTAAACTAATTTTTACGAGCAATGTCATGAATGTGTTTACATAATAGGCATATCTAGAGTAGGTAAAGATCAGGTCTAATTTAAATTTGTATAAAATAAGGTCAAATTTGATTGAATTGATTATTTAATTAATTTAAAAATTCAATCTATAATATCAATTCTATATATATATATCTTAGGAAATCCAATTAAATAATTAGCATCTTCTATGTAATTAACAATTATTACATGTGGCAGTAAGTTTTTTATGAACTAAAAAAAACCTGGTAACTAGCACATATGCGAATCAATTTGCATTGCTAGCTTGAGCTAACAGACCTTCAAGTCTGCCTGTGAAATGTTGAGGGTCGAGACATCTTTAAATGTATACCATGGTTCTTATTTTTTTTATTCAAAAAATGCAATTTATAAATAATTATATATATCCAACAATTTATTTAGTGTATGGTCTATACCCAATCTTCCTCTACTTTGACGATATGTATATGACGCAAGGAAGATGCAAGGCCCCTTCTTTCTTAATATTGTGTCAGTCTGTACGACTACAGCACATCAACAACTTTCTGTTCTTCTTTTTCTTATAGCTGTATACTTGCAGCCCTACGTTTTCCAGGTTCACGAGTAATTACCATCTGCAAGTAGATAAGGTAAATGGGTAAATGACAATATGATAGTGACAGACTGATGACATGCATGGAGAATGCCAATGTGCTTCTATAGTAACTCTAAGGTTTATTAAGGTCCCCCTGAATAGTATGATTACTTGCTGGTATAGGTCATGATGGTTATTACAGAAATGTAGATTCACAAGGTTTTCTCTGTAACAAAAGTAAATTTAATTTGAGTGTTGACGTAGACTGAAACTAAGATAAGTTTATCCTATACTTAAGTCTGCAACTCTGCACAAATAATTAAATAGTCAATAAAAATACTTTGACACTCAAATTAATAAGAGCAAAATGTGTTAATATACAAGAAGTTTCATATTTTTTGTTAATAATAGTAGTAATGTGTATTAATTTTAAGATGTTTTCCATTTTATAAGTCTAATTTTCATTTTTACAGGAAGTTTGATTAGTCTTTATTTGAGAAATATATTTCTATATTTATATTCAGTTGTATATTAAATACTTTTAAATAGACCTCTTAATAGTAATAAGAAATAATACCTAACTTCAAATGTTCTTAATAAATAAATCGAACTAGCTTTTGTCACGTAGGTTGGATGAAACATCCTATTTTGTCACGAAAAAGTACTGTTGGACATAATTCACATGGCCAGAAGTTTTTCATCGAAGTGACACTGCTCCTGTTTCAAATTGGTCTGTGCTTGGACAAGATAGATGTATATTGGTATTGCACTAACCTAAGGTTACAGACCGTGTCTACAAAGAAGAACGACAAAGAATCTACATATATGGAGCAGAGACAAAGAATCATAGGGGATGGCATAGAGTTTCAGGCCCAGTAAGTGGAGTGTATAGTAGGGTGGACGTAGCTGTCCCAATTCCCAACTCTCCCACGTTCGTCCAAGTGTTTTCGGGTCCCTGTCCTGTATTGTAATATGAGAGACTTCCATAGTTTCTGTTTCTCGTCCCTAATCTCTAGTCTCTACCCCCACTCTCTTTTCTCTTCGCTTCTCTGCAGAAAGACAGAACGTCCAATCCCCATGTGTCCATGTGTGTCAGTGTAGGCCTATTATTTAATGAAAAGATAGGTGACCATCACTGCATTAGTCATTCATTTACGGGTTACTAATGCAGAAGTAGAACACCTATTCGAGCCCTAGGCAGTGTAGTAGTAGTTCATGCACTAACATTGTTAAATACTTAAATGTTAAACTGCCCGGAAAGGATCATCTCACTGAAGTTCGCAAAATGCTCCTTTCACCAAACTTAAATGTTCAAACTCCATTATTTATTGCTCATGATTGACCTTCTATTTATTCTTCATAACAAGAATCATGACACAATAAAAATTAAGGCCAATACAAATACAACGATTCCTACTAATTCGGAGTAAACAGATCTTTACTAGATTATCTGAACTTATTATCGTAATTATATTGTTTTCGGAATTATGAATCCTTATTTAATCAGAAGCAACAAATACTAGAAAGACACTTAATTCTACGCAATTCGATTCTATTTTTATTATTAATATAATTATTGATAAATTTATTAGTTTAAAGAATTTTATTCAATCTTCGTCCTTTAAATTATTTTAAAGATTTGTAATAAATTAACTTGTCAAATTCTAGCGAGTTCAAACATTCAGTAATATATAAAACTTGTTTATTTAAATATATATACGTAATGTAATATTTACTGATTATTATTAATAAAATTTATTGATATTAAATAAAACAAAACTGACATTTCTTTCTTAATTTAGTAAGACATGCTTATAATAAATATTTCGTTGACTTAGTCTTTCTTAATTAAAAAAGATAAAATTAATTGAAATTTACCTTTTTAAGATGAGAATTCAATCTTCTTGCTAGCAGATTGGTTCTAAGTAATTGAATGCAGTGACAGGTACATACGAGCATGCACCCATGTCCGTATATGGTAATAAGTAAACATTTTAACTCATATCTATATGTACTCTTATATAGACTTGAGTCCATGAATGTTAATAAATAAAACTTCAGTTGATTAAATTTCAGCAATTAAATCTAATTAAAATTTTTTAAAAATTCGAAACCTATTAATTTTTAGTTCTGGTTCTGTCGGGTTTGGTTGGGACTGGGCTACGCCACTGTGATCCATGTGTCAGTCAGTCGCGGCAATGGATGTACCTGCAAAACAATAAAGACGCGCCGGGAATGGATTCCCGGGAAGTCTCTCCGACGCTCAAGTCAGTTCCTTTGCAATTGTTGTTTATTAGTGGTTCAAAATGGCAGAGTTCTCCTAGAACGTACCTCTCGGGTAAAGGGGGCGAAGGGCTTATATAGCAGGTGCTTGTAATCATTGTTGGGGATGGAGGTGGTCGCGAGCACGTTAACTTACCTACGCACGCTACCTCCCCCATGCCGCGTCCCATCGTGAATTCAGGTACCACTGGTTATCTGGAAGTGATTCTGAGAATGAGTCTGAATCTGGACTGACCGACCCGACTTCAACCCAGAGTGAAAAGTGGTCCTAGCCTAGAAGTGGGCTTGGACCTAAAAATGACCGACCCGACCAAGTTCTTAGTTCAATTTGAATTTAATTATAATAATTTAATTATACCTTAAACAAAAGAAACAGTTTGGGCCTAGCATACCCATATGGGATTACGATCTAGAAAGCTGATGATTTGAGCTCTGTCTATGATTGATTTGTTCTGGTTTGGGAAGCTTAGGCCGACAAAAACCTAGTAACTAACTTTTATTATGTAATTTTTTTTGTAATCCTAAATAAAGTTAGCAAGTTAGATTAGTTATTGATTAATTACAATTTTTTAATACTAAATGACAAAAAAAAAACCACAAGAAGCCTTGAGAGTTTTTCTTTTTTTGGTACGGGCACTCATAATTAAGCTTCAACAACTCAAATTCAAGAAAGGAAATATGTATAGAATTTTAAATATCATTTAATCTATATTGAATTATACAACAAGAGTGAGTAGTGACCCTTTCTTTTTTGTTCACTATTTGTATTACAAATTTAGCATATTATACAACTAAAGCAACCATTCATTTCTAAACCAACAATATATCTTACACTACAAGAAAATTAGTTATTAGCAATGGAAAATTACCGACGGAAATGGAACCGTTGGAAATTACCCACGGAAAATCATATTCGGTCGGTACAATTGATGAGAAAATTTTCAATTTGCAACGGAAAAATTTCCGTTCTTAAATATGGAAGGAAATTAACCCGACAAAGTTTCTAATGGAATATAGCGACATAAGAAATGTTCGTCGGTAAAGAAAGTAGGAATGCTTAGCAGAGAAAATGAGTTTAAGTTTACCGAAAATAGTTTGTCAGTAAATTCCATCGATAAATTTTAATCGTAAATGTCGTTGTTTGCTTTTGGTTTAGCATTTAAAAAAAACAAAAACGACATCGTTTGGTTTAACACCAAACGACGTCATTTTTGTATAACCTAAATCAAACTTCCCCTCGTCCATCGTAGCCTCATTTTTTCTCTCTTTTGTTGTCGCCGTCCGATCGTGCCTCCTCATCTTCCCATTGAGCGTTGCCGTCATGTCACTGTTCTCAGCGAGCCAGTGTCATCTTCTCTGCGGCTACCAAAGGCCACCGTGCGTTGTGCCACCACACCTCATCACAGGTCGTCGTCATCGTTGTCGTCGCATCTGCTTCAAGTACTGCTCGTCCTCGTCATCGTCGAATCGTTTGGTTCTGTAAATGTGGAATTGTCTCTTTCGAATGAATTCTATTATTAAACTTCTTTGTTAGATCCCTTTCAATCTTCATTTCTCATGTCTGCTCTTAGTTTATGTTTTTGAATATATGTTTATTCGAATTTGAAAGCATTTCTTGAAATTTTAGATAATGTTTGTTGTCTATTAATTTAAGAATAATTATGTAATTAGTAGTCAAGATTTTTATGTTCAAACATCTCTTTACGAGTTGTTCAAGAAGTTGAGTAGTTTGAGGTAAGATTATAACGAACGATTCATATCTTTCCTAACTTTTGATTGCTTCAAGTCTTAATTTTCTTACTGAGGAGTTGAGAGGCTCTTCTCTTCTCGCACCATCTACTTCTTTGCTTCCATGATGAACCGAAAAAAAGGAAACTTTGTGTTGAGAGGGGCACTTTTTTCTTATGCTTCTTGATGTTACCATGAAGCACTCATTCAACTGCTCAATTTCACACGCCTATTACATAGAGAAATAAACAAATTTAAGGTTTTGCTATTCACAAAAGATTTTTTATGTAGAGAAATGTGTGGAATTAATATATGTATATTAATCCCTTTATGTCCAATTTTTTTTAGTAATAAACATAGGATGATATTGTACGTTGTACAGTTTAAAAGAAAATATTACGTGATAAATTGTGTTAGCATGGACTATTAGCTCACGAGATATACATGCAGATTTTTTTCTAATTTAATTGTCAAAATCAATGGGGGAAGATATATTTTAATAAAATAAGATTAGTGGACACAACTTCTTAATTAAAATTAAATAACATATATTAATGAAGCTAAAGAAAAACAAGAGCACACCTTGTCAATTGTTTAATAGAAATCAGAAAAGAAAGTTTCGTATATCCTACTCTAACTACAAAGTTCCGAACCTAAGTGGGTTAGATTACAATTAAGAAGGAGATGAGGAGCAAAAGTGAAAGAAAATGAAAAAAATAACACACTTGAATTGATAAGAGGGAGAAACAACACAATTATTTTGTGAGAGAACACTTCAGAAACATTACCTAGAGTAAAGTGGACCATGAATTATGGAATTTTGAGCTTCATATGTAGGATCAAAATCATGAAATGAGCCAAGGTTGGCGGTGGATGGCTGTTGAACGTAGGATATGGAGAAAAGAATCTTTCTAAGGCAATTAAAAAATCATTCATTAAAGCAAATATCAAATTCTGGAGCGGGGGGTTGGGGCGCAAAAACAAGAAGAGGACTTCATGACATTAGAAAAAGAAAAAGCTAGCATTTCGAATAACCCATAGGAAATGCAGGCAATGGCCCTTGGTTTTCCTTTTCCCTCTAGTGAACCAACTTTATTTCTCTTTTAGCCTTGCACAAAAAAAAAAGCTTGATGGATTTAAACTTCGAAATTATTAAATTGATGTTCACGACGTCTTTATTTTATCTTGCATACTTTTAAAGATGAAGCAGATTTTTATGCCAGTTGTAGCCCTTTTCAAACAAAGGTGTATTCCCATTAATTAACTAATACGAAATAGTCTTTTTCGCAGGCCCTATTTTGTGTTAAAGAGCATCACTCATCCTTTTTCTTTGTAGTTTGTAATTATCCATACATCTAAGTAAATCTTCCAACTAATATCTACCATATATGTTGTTTTAATAATACATTAATTAGATGCGCTTGAGTTTTGTGTGAATGCAAAGAAGGTCTTGATTTTGTGTTGTTGTTTAGAATATTCTTATATTCATTGATGAGTTTTTATATTCTTCTTTTTTAGTCTAAGTGCTTATGTTTGGGTTATGTTTGAATCATTGATGAGTACATGTATGATTATATAAGCATTTACCGTATGTGGAATGAGTTTGAGATCTTACGGATGATTTTAGACATAATAAACCCTAGGATGGTATATAGGATGGAAACCTATGATGTAGTCCCTATGAGGCTTATTGTTGAAAAATTCCACGAGCCTAAAAGTCACAGTGAGAACTTGCTTTCTTAATTCACAGGTGTAAACAATGCCACGTATCATAGTTTTGAAATCAATTGTAGGTGATTAATCCAAACATAAATACTTCAACTTCAATATGATTAATGCAAACTTAGTATTAGCACAAGAAATTCATACGTTTAATAGACAAGACATTTCTTTGTATAATAAACCCTTAGGACAGTGTATAGGTGGAAAACCCGTGATCTAACTCCCGTTAGGCTTATCGGTGAAAACTTCCGCGAACCTAGGAGTCACAGTAAGAACTTGCTAAACAATGCCACATACTATAATATTGAAATCAATTATAGGTGATTAATTCAAACATAAATACTTCAACTTTGATGTGATTAATGCAAACTTAATATTAACACAAGAAATTCATACATTTAATAGACAAGACAACTCCTTGCATAATAAACCCTTAGGACGATATATAGGCTGGAAACCCGTGATGCAGCTCCCGTGAGACTTATCGGTGAAAATTTTCATGAGCTTAGAAGTCACAACAAGAATTTGCTTGCTTGATTTACAGGTGTAAATATTGCCACGTACCATAGTATTTAAATCAATTGTAGGTGATTAATTCAAACATAAATACTTCAACTTCAATGTGATCAATGCAAACTTAGTATTAACACAAGAAATTCATACGCTTAATAGACAAGACAGTTCTTTGCATAATAAACCCTAAGACGGTGTACAGGCTGGAAACCTGTGATGTAGCTCTTGTGAGGCTTATCAGTGAAAAACTCCATAAGCCTATTTTTCAATGAGCCTAGGAGTCACAACAAGAACTTGCTTTCTTAATTCACATGTGTAAGCAATGCCACATACCATAATATTAAAATCAATTGTAGGTGATTAATTCAAACATAAATACTTCAACTTCAATGTGATTAATGCAAACTTAGTATTAGCACAAGAAATTCATATGTTTAATAGACAAGACAGTTCTTTGCATAATAAACCCCTGGGATGATATATAGGCTGAAAATCTGTGATGCAGCTCCGGTGAGATTTATCGGTAAAAAATTTCACGAGTCTAGGAGTCATAGCAAGAACTTGCTTTCTTGATTCACAAGTGTAAACAATGCCACGTACCATAGTATTGAAATCAATTGTAAGTGGTTAATTCAAACATATATACTTCAAATTCATTGTGATTAATCCAAACTTAATATTAACATGAGAAATTCATATGGTTAATAAATAAGACAGTTCTTTGCATAATAAACCCCTATGATGATATATAGGTTGGAAATTCGTGATGTAGCTCCTGTGAGATTTATCGGTTAAAAATTTCATGAGCCTAGGAGTCACAATAAGAACTTGCTTTCTTAATTCACGGATATAAACCATGTCACGCACCATAATATTAAAATCAATTGTAGGCGATTAATTCAAACATAAATATTTCAACTTCAATGTGATTAATCCAAACTTAATATTAACATGAGAAATTCATATGGTTAATAAATAAGACAGTTCTTTGCATAATAAACCCCTATGATGATATATAGGTTGGAAATTCGTGATGTAGCTCCTGTGAGATTTATCGGTTAAAAATTTCATGAGCCTAGGAGTCACAATAAGAACTTGCTTTCTTAATTCACGGATATAAACTATGTCACGCACCATAATATTGAAATCAATTGTAGGCGATTAATTCAAACATAAATATTTCAACTTCAATGTAATTAATGCAAACTTAATATTAACACAATAAATTCATATGTTTAATAGACAAAATAGTTATTTGCATAATAAACCCCTAGGATAATATATAGGCTAGAAACCCATGATGTAGCTCCGTTAGGGCTTATCAGTGAAAAATTCGACAAGCCTAGAAGTCATAGCAAGAACTTGCTTTCTTGATTCACACCAATACCACGTACCATAGTATTGACATCAATTGTTGGTAATTAATTCGATTGATTAATACCTAGGGGATGTTGTATAAAGTTTAGATGTTCTATAAACTTAGGGGACGTAAAGGATACTAACTATGAAATCACTTTTTTAAATTAACAGTTTTGTAGAAATGAGTAATGTTGATAGATCTTAGATGTATAGATGATTAACACCTGATGGTTTCATTAATCCTGAGTTTGTTGAGGGAGTTGAGGCTTTTATTCATTATTCATGTTCTCAACCTGCATATATGGATGACCCAAAGATCAGATGTCCATGTAAAAGGTGCAAACACAATTGTTTCCTTCTTATTAATGAAATGAATGAGCATTTGCTGAGAAAAGGGTTTGTCTCAAATTATTTTGAGTGGACAAGACAGGGAGAGCCATTGATTTGTAGCACCACAAGGAGTAATGAAGTACACTTACCAGTGAGTGCAGATGAGTTTGAAGGGAGGATTGGATTTAGAACAAATACTGTGGGTGGAACTGAAAATCCATATATGCAAATGATTTATAATGCAGAGCTAGTTACCTTTCAGGAAAATGTACAAAATCTTGAAGAAGAACCAAACCCACATGTAAAACAAATTTTGACTTACTACGCCCAACTGACTTACCTACTTCAATTGCTCAAATATTGGACATAAAGTCTTAAGGGCATATTTCTAATCGTAGTTTTGATAAAATTCTTTGATGGTATAATGAATCATTGCCTTCTAATCATACAATGGTTGATAGTTTTTACAATATTAAGAAACTTATTAGAAGTCTTGGTTTTCTTGTTAAAAAGATTAATTGTTGCAAATTAGTATGTATGTTAATTAGGGAGATGATGTGGAATTACAATAGTGTAAATTTTGTGATCAATCTAGGTTTAAGCCTAGAAAGTGTTCTATAAAATAGAAATTAGTATCCTGGAAGTGGATGTATTATTTCTCGCCAACTCCGAGACTTTAAAGACTATATGCTTATGATCTTATTGCATCTCACATGAGTTGACATAATGAACACGAACAAAAAGATGGAATAATGAGTCAGCCATCAGATGTATTGGTATGGAAACATTTCAATAACACCTATTATAAGTTTATAGCTGAAAGTCGAAATGTTAAGTTGGGATTGTCGACGGATGGATTCTAACCTTTTGAAAAATTAGGCCAACAATTTTCATCATGGACAATCATAATTACTTCTTATAATTTGCCTTTATGGATGTGTATGAATGAAGCATATATGTTCTTAACAGTGATTGTGCCAGGGTCTTCAAATCCAAAGCATAAACTTGACTTATTCTTACAACCACTGATATCTAAATTGCAGCATCTTTGGGAATATGGTGTTAAGATATATGATGTGTCTCTGAAATAAAATTTTGTGTTGAGAGCAGCTTTGATGTGTACGATTAGTGATTTTTCGACTTAAGCTATGTTGCTAGATGGAGCACAGCAGGAAAATTGGCTTGTCCTTATTATGACATTGATTCTAATGCATTTTATCTTCCAAACGGGGGTAGCACATATTGATTTAACATCTACAGAAAATTTCTTCCTGAAATCATCCATTTAGACTTAATAAACAAAAGTTCATTAAGAATAGAATGGTATAAACACCTCCTCCCCCTCACAAAGTTAGTGAAAAGATATTGCATGAGATTGATGAATTAGGGTTGCTGAAATTTATAAAATTTGAAGCTGATGAAGTTAATGTATAAGCATTAGTAAAAACTTTGGATTGAAAAAACAAAGCTTCATTTGGGATTTGCCATATTGGAAAGCTAATTTGATACATCATAATCTAGATGTGATGCATATTGAAAAAAATATTTTTGAAAATTGTTTCAATACCATAATGAAGATTGAAGGGAGGACAAAAGACAATGGAAAATCATGAGTTGATTTGAAACCTTTTTGTAGAAGGAATAAATTACATAAAGATCTTCGCTACACTTTGGATAAAAAAACAAAAGAAAATTTTGTGTGAATGATTGAAAAGTCTAAAGTTTCCTAATGGTTATGTTTCAAACTTAACAAGGTGTGTGGATTTGAGGAAGTACAAATTATTTGGGATGAAAAGTTATGATTAGGGATGTCAAAACCGGCCCGACCCGGCCCATGGGCCGGTCAACGGGTTTTGGCCCCGGTTGACCGGCCCATGGGCCGACCCACAGGGCCAGACTATA